>CM034146.1:101812689-102002861 GCA_019776745.2 Taxus chinensis
CCTGAGATCTTGCTTCGGCAAGATCTAACTCTGAATTTGTGGGCTTTGTGGTCTAAAACAACCCTTCATTGGGACCCCTAACCGCGACTACATCACTAGTTGATACAAGAGATCGCTCAGAAAACAAGAGACAAGAGGGGTGCATATGAAAAATAGTGGAAAACGACAGATGCTTTCTTATCCTAAGGAAGAGCGCACTGCCCAATATAGCACAACTGTGTTTATGCTTGCATGATTGATGGACTGAATTGGGGAAGGGACAAAAAAAGCGGGATCATTTTGCTTTGAACTAGGGAAAAAAAGAGAATGTTGCCCAATATTGTATGACCATGTGCAGGCCTGTATAATGAAGAGGAGCTCGTACAAAAAGAGAGGACTATTTTCTTTAGAGATGTGTGCAGGCTGGAATATGTTTTGATGTTATCAAGAGACCACCACATGATGTAGGCATCCCATACTACAGAAGAAGCTGGAAAACATCATTTCAAACAGGGGAGATAGCATTTTTTTTAGTGAGGAATGTGTTTCATCAGCCCCCCTTGAGTCTGAGATGATCCTCATAACAAGTTTATCAGTTAAGGAGGTCTAGTTGTTTTGTTATAGATATATATAGATTTATTTATTTTGTGAGAGGAATGTGTTTCATCGGCCAAGAATCAAGAAAGAATCAAGAAGAATGGCCAACGAAATGCATTTTTGTTGGTTGTATAAACTATGTCCAAATAGTGTGTTATGATGATGATGGGATTTTCTTTAAGAAAGCGTTCTAGATTGTCCACCTAGAGTGTTAAAAAGAAAAGGTAGATTGAATTATTAACTTTTGTGGGATTTTGCTTGTGTGTTTAAGTTATCTCAAATTAACCTCCGATAATTATTTTCTTAATGACATTTTTTTTGTTTCGGTATTTTTGGAGCATTCTTTTCATTTAGTTGAGCCATTCTAGGCGGTCTAGTTGTTTTGTTTAGATAGATATAGATTTATTTTTTTTGTGAGAGGAATGTGTTTCATCAGCCAAGAATCAAGAAGAATGGCCAACGAAATGCATTTTTGTTGGTTGTATAAACTATGTCCAAATAGTTTGTTATGATGATAATGGGATTTCCTTTACGAAAGCATTCTAGATTTTCCATCTAGTGCGTTAAAAAGAAAAGGTAGATTGAATTATTAACTTTTGTGGGATTTTGCTTGTTTGTTTAAGTTATCTCAAATTAACCTCCAATAATTATTTTCTTCATGAAAATTTTTTTGTTTCAGTACTTTTTGAGCATTCGTTTAGTTGGGGTTTCTCACCCTTTAACCTTTTTATCGTATTGGCAATGTTTTTGAAGCATGTCTTTACAAATCAATTATATATTTTTGTTAAGTAATTGAAGTCTTCCACAAATAATTTAATTAGATTATTAATTTTGTAAGATTTTACTAGTAAAATTGGTTGTTCTATCACTATGTCTGATAACTTAATCTACTGATTGAGATTGGGAGTTTTCCGCCTTAAAAACCCATGGATGTGCCTAAGATACAAGTTTGACTTCCCCAATCTAAAACTGCACCAGAGTAAACAGAGACTCTATCCTACCAAGTTCCTTGAAATGCTATTTACTATTTTGTATCTTCCAAGACGTGGAATGCAAATGGTGCTTAGATTCTTTCCTTAAAAATAATGCTCAATCTTATCCTAAAAGGCTATATGGGAGATCAATAATGCCAGGCAAGATTTATCAAGAAAAATATAGACAAGTATCATATTTTCATGTTCAAAACTGAAATGGAAGTATTAAATAGTACCTTTACAGCATAGTGGAAGGCAGTGCCTGGCAAGTTAATGGGCTGAGCTCTGATTCCACATAGAAGTCCTTTGTAAATCCTTTGCATCTTTTTCAACAATGGGGTACTATGAAAGCTGAATAGTTGTGCACATATGATGCTGAATGTCATCTGCAATATTAAAAATCATAACAGCTTCAGGTTGAGCAGGTTGAGTTTACAGTTAATGGGCGGAACTCTAATTTCACACAGAAGTCCTCTGTAAATCCTTTGCATCTTTTTTGACAATGGGGCACTATGAAAGCTGAATAGCTGTGCACGCATGTTGCTGAATGTCAACAACAATATCAAAACATTATAACAGCTTCAAGTTGAGTGCACAGTAAAATCCCTAAAGAAGTTGAATATGGGTGCAGCCATGTTGAATCTTTTGCATGTAGTAGAGTTATCTATATACAGAGTGTTAAGTGTAAACCATACACATCTTCATCTTGATGTTGAAATGGAATTAAAATTGATATTCAAAAAAAATTCACATCGTTTCTGAGCCAAATTTTCTATGGATCTAGCTTACAAAATTACAAACGATAAAAAAAGAAAGAACAAAAAACAAACTAGTTGAGTGTCCAAATCCAGATATTTATACCTCGTCGGCTTCATCAGCAGCAGTGATTGTACCCTTTTGAGCCCAACTTTTAAAGGCTTCCCTGAATGAGGGCTGTAATGTGACAAACGTCCTCCTAATTGACTCTGGACTACCGATGGCTTCCATCACATAACGCCTTGTTCGTTTGTGTTGCATGCCTTCAACCATGACAATTGAACTTGTCCCCAACAGCTGAGGGCAAGGCCAGCCAGTAGTTAAACTGTCACTCTCTATCGGTCCTGTCATAAACCTGTTGGCCTCTGGAGAACATGTTATGATAGTAGGTGAGCCAAATAAATGTGTTCTGTAAACCCCAGTGTCCCCATACCTGCAAATTGAAAAACAATGTACATGAGTAAGGACATACACATCTCTGCCTAAGTCTCTCTATTTCACATGAATATTCATCAGGGTGCAATTTGGTTTTAAAAAATGTTACAAAAATATATAGCTTTGGAATTTACTGAAAAGAATCCTTGCACAACTGCCTGTATTTTATTTGTATATCACAATTAGTTGAGTCCTCTGCCCACATAACCTAAAGGCCATTTGTGTATCTGAAAAACATTCCATATAAATTTTAGAATGCAATATCAATACTCAATTTTATTTACTTCGTTCTTTTAAAAGTAAACAAATTCTCATGTGATATTTATTTGCAAGCAACTAATAAATTTCAAGGTTGCCATATGATTTTTATTTTTATTTTTCTTAATATATAATATCGTAAGATTGTATAAAAACATGAAAAATCCATGAATGGGAAAGATATATTTAAAACAAAATTAAACGGGGATCTCAAAATTTAAATTATTTATTAATGAATTTTTAACCATAACAATGTGTAAATTGAAAACTTTGAAAATTTTAAGTTTACAGCAGCGTCTGGAGTTTTCAGCAGCTTTCGGAAAGAGGATTATACGAGTAAGGATGTGTGTTGCTGGTACTATTTCATACAAAAATTCAAATGCAGCTCTCATATAGTTTGTCTTTCAACCGTTTCACAGAATGTTCTGTAGAAAAATCTTCAAATAGAGCTACTAAACAGATTGTCTGCGAACTGTTTGACAAAATACTCTGAAAAGATTTTGCATTGCAAACTCCATAAATCAGTTGCTAATGCTACCTCTCATCCAAAAACCTCTTAACTTGTTAAAAATTACCATATTAATATAAAATTTACTTTCCATGGACCGTTTTTTTCGAATATTTGAGGTCTACATTTACGAAAATTGCACCTTGCTAAAAGAAATTTACCATCTGATCCAAGGGGGTTCAAAATATATATAAACTGAAAGCAAAGGAAGAAAAGAGATTGGATAATTACTTGGCCTTTCTCTTCCATATAAAATCATCCGGCTTGCTTGTGAACTTAAAACACCGTAAAAAGTCCAGTAGCTCTCCAATAACAGGCCACCCCATATGACCAGGAGGTAGCTTTTTACCATTTTTGGATTTTAAATAGGGATGACAGTACCTCCATTCATTGAAGGATCTGAGCACACATAAAACCAATGGAAGCATACCCAATAAAAGTCCTGCCGTCCACATTGTATCCATGGTTGTTGGTCACTTGAAAATTATATTGGAAGGACTATAATATCTACCATCTAACTGCGTCGTGAGGATTTTATAATAAAGCATGAGTTTGTCTCGTTTTGAAGTTGGGTTAAGAGTTTCAGATCACGGATATTCCATTTTCATTTGTCCTGTTTCGAAGTTGGATATGGCAGAGGAATCTGCTCAACTTCTACTCCTTATTAAAACGATTTCATGGTTGTAGAGATGAAGTGACAGTTTAAATATGCGAATAATTTGTCAAAAACTCGGGCTTTATTTTGTTTTAGTAGGTTATTTGTTCACATTATGTGAAATTCAAGTGTCATCTCCTTAATTCTGAATGGTTTAATGGGTAGAGGGTTTTGATGTTTTTACGTTAAAAAAGTTATTATTCTTACCAAAAACATGGAATTCTAATATTGAAAGTGCACTAGTCCATTAAATACAATTTAAATTTGTAGATTTTATTGAATAAAGTTATAATATTTAAATATTAATTTATATTTTTTGTTTTAAAAGTTGTCCTTAATATTTAAGCAAAAAATCACCATCCTACATACTTCCTCCCTCCATCCAAACTCAAGTAAATATTGTTTTATCAAAAAATTGAAATAAAACTAATTAAAATCATTTAATTATGTCGATAGGTATTATTTCCTCAATCAAATAAATCATGTCCCTCCATTTTTAATCTAATTGGGTTAAAACAATTTACATATGCACGGGGATCAAGGTGTGATTATCTATAGCAGAATGAATAATTTCTCTTACGATCAATAATTCAAAATCATTTAGAATTACATGTCACATGCCACCCACAATAGGGTTATTGTTTTTAGTATTCCTTTTGTTTTGTTCGTTTATTTATTATAATATTCAACTGTCACTGGCATGATTTATTATATAGTTCAATAATCAATGTTACCAACTATAATTCTAAAATCAATTATAACTTTATATATTAACGTGCACACACACGCGCACGCGCACACACACACACACACACACATGTTATTAGCTAAATATTTTTCTCTAAATTGATAATTGGTTGTGAAACTTATAGTAATATAAACTATCTATGTTGATAAACTTAAAATATAAATATAAATTTACATCTTAAACTATTAAATATATGATGGAACCAGAAGCCATCAATTTTCGTCACAGACTTAGCTACATTAATACAAACTTTCTACAAGAAAGATGCTAACACAAAAACCTTTAAGTTCCAAATATGATTTTGAATTAGTTTTTAATAATGTTTGGTTTTCCTGTTATGCATGTCTTCTCGAAGACCCTGAAATTAAAGTATTCTATTAATTAGTTGGTTTTACTTTCATATGTACCTTCTGGAATAACATTTTCAACATGTCATTAAAATAAAATAATATTACAAAAGCATATAGGATTTGATTTGTAGGGCATGGGATTGATTTATTTTGGCATAATCATAACTAATTTGCTTACCTTCTTATATCCTTGCCCAAACATTCATCATAACATACAATCAATGACTAATAAAATAGGAGGTAATGGAACCATGATAACCTATATTTCGTTGATCTTAATGCTATCATATGAATGAAAAAACCACTGACAAACAAACTAGTTCTACACACATTTTAGAATAATTTGGGTAAACTATGAACGCAATTCATTGAGAGGCCTTACTTCTAGGGGATTAAAAAGAAAGCTATTTGGCTTCTACTCACATAAGAATTTGACTCCAATATAAAATATAGAAAATAAATCACATATCTCAAAAATGTGAAACTGGCCAATAGTAAGAATTTAGAAACCTTTTCAATGGATTGTTCGGAGAGATGATAACATTTCATTTTATCTTGACAAAAATCTATAAAGTAACCCAATTTGGATTCTATGAAAAAAAATGAAATATTTTGACTCAACCCATCAATCCTTGCCAATCAATTATGTAGCAATAATTCATTACGCCGATAGGCATGAACTAAGTTAGAAAGCCCGAGAGGCTCTAACACAGACGACGACAACGAGGGCCGAGATCGTTTGGTCGACGATGTACGGGCAATCACGAGCCACACACGTGGTGGCCAGTGGGAGATGGCAGTCCTGAGTGCCACGTTGGCAATGACAGTGGAATTGAGGAGGTCTGTGCCAGTGACGTGGCAGTAGCGCTGACCCAGTTTCATTCATGCCTCTATATATCTTCTCTCGTAGCTCTGTCCAGAGCAGACAATGACAGGATCCGCCATTGGTGAACCGGAGATGGGGCACATGAATTCTGCTGGCCATTCTCTGTTCTTTGAATGCCTGAACACAGAAAAATGCCTTCTTTCAGAGCTCATTGGATTCAACTGCAATTGTTAAATTGTTAATGATATTATAGCTGCCGACTAATTATATACATCTCAAATTCAAGGGACAAGAGTTTATTGTCATAATGTTCTTGCTGATTGATTCTTGGGCCTTTTTGCTTTACCAAGGAATACCTAGGTACCTAAATTGGATTGGAATCTTGTCTGAACTTTTTCATGGTTTCAAGAGCTTTATTTCGGAGAAGACTTTGACCACGTCGCATAACTAGGCGATTAATTCAAATGAAGGTTTAGCATTGTGAGGACTGAGAGTCTGAGATTGTTTTGTTTATTTGCAAGTTGTGATCTTCCAGAATATTGACTTTTTATTACCAATAAAAAAATGTCGTATTTTAATTTTAGCACTAAAATTCAAGCTGAAGCTACAGTTATTTATTTTATTATTTACAAGTCGTACCTAGTGTTTGCTGCAATTTGCAGGTAATTGGAGGATTTTGAACTGTAGCTTTCGGCGTTTCCGTTATACACTTCGCGTACGAAATACAACCAATAATGTTACTAATACAACATTACGAAATACAGATTTAATACAAAAGAATGCAATCTTCACCGTGGCGGGCATGTCCAGCGGGCGAGTCATAGGAATCAGGCATTCATTTTTGACCTACTTGATAACATATGCTCATAATTAATATTCATATAATAAACTACAATTTATTAAGAAATCAAGCAGATGCGTGGTTGAATCTCTGTACCTTTCAATGTTAGTAATTGTTGTCAAAATGAACATATATACATAATGAGATTGACGTGTTGAATTTTGTGATATAAAAACATACTGTGAACCCCAACATGGTTGGTGTGAGGAGAGTTGAAGATGGGGGACATATTGCTTAAGTAGTCCTTGCTGTCATCTACCGCTGCTGAGGCACAAACCATGGATCGATTCTCTGTAGACAGTGTGGGAGGCACAGGCACAAGCACCAGATCCATGAGCATGTTTGTCATGAAACCATCATAATAGGTTTTGAAATCCACGTTGTTAATTTCATGATCAAGGGAGCGGAGAACATGATAATGAGAATCATCGTCGTCGACAGTGTAATGCACAAGGGAGCTATCCTCCTCGCTCTGGACCAGCAGCCTTTCCAGGGGTTTTTCCCTTTCTGTAATACCCTTTTTCTCATCAGTGTACGCCGAATTAGTGTCGTTTAACAAGCCATGGATCTTGTGGGTTGCGACGATTTTCTTTGTCTCATGTTTTATCATGTAGTCCAACACCATGTGACGATACGCTTCATGCAGTTCTTTGTCACCATCCAGCTGTTCTGCCAGAGCTCTTAACATACAGTTTCCATCTGCTTTTATGCCCACAATTCTTAAATCCTTTGTCCCTTCCTCCTACCCCTCCTCCATCCCTTCCTTCTACCCTTCTCCTCCTTCCTCCTACCCTTCGCCTCCTCCTACCCTTCTCCTCCTTCCCCTCCTTCATCCCTTCCTCCTCCTCCGTCCCTTCCTCCTCTCCTTCTCCTCCTTCCCCTCCTCCTCCTCTTCTCTTCCTCCTCCGCGTCCACCTCCCCCCTTCCTCCGCCGCCTCCTCACGTTTGGGGTTAGAACACTTAATTCTTGATTAAAATTGTGCATATTGAAAGCTTGCAAAAATGACGGACGCCGACGTATCTCTTGAGATCTCTCTTAGGAAGAAATCTTCATAAAAGAAATTTCACACTAAACCTTTGTACAGATCCCCAAAAACCAACCCAAATCTCACCAATCAGCCACAGAGATTAATTTCTTGAAAGATATCGTTTACGAATGTTTGAAAATTTAAGAATTCGTGGTCGCAATTGCGAATAAAATGGGACCCATGCTAATACACAAACATGGTTTTATGGCAGATTTGTACTTGTTCGAAGGCAAAAGATGTGTATAGTGGATTTTATAGCCTGGAAACAATTTCAAGACTCATTGGCAATGATCAAATTTGAAGGGCTACTCCAAATTTCATTGTGAAGAGTGTATATTTAACCAACCTTTCCATGATGAAAAGTAATATATATAGTTACATTTCACACGACAAGAATATATCTACTATATACGTCAAAAAAATAAATAATAATTTTTTAAATTAACAAATATATTTAAACAGAAAAAATTCCCAAAATCCCGTCAAATATAAAATCTGACCAAACTTGAGTACTAAGGGTATGTTTCTGGTGTAGGAAGGTATGAAACCAAATAGAACACAAACCACATATTGAAATCCTTCACTTATAATTCACTCAATTTACACATGTTTGTATAAGTTCTATGAAAATAGGGAAATCCATTTCAAGATATAAATTACAGCCTAGCCAAAACTATCCATTTCACAGACTACACCATGATAATTTTTCATTTAAGAAAAATCAGGTTCCAAATCCCCCAGTGACGTTGTTGTGTGATCCAAACAACATTTAGCAAGCATGGAAGCGCAATTTCCATTGATGATAAGGAAATTAAATGTGCATTGAAAGAAATTTTAAGAGGAGGAGACAAAATCATTCAAGGACCATAGGCATACCTATGCCACACGTAGAAATCTCATTAGACCATCCATGGGCCATCGCTCACCACTTCAACATTGGATTTTCTATTTCCAAAAAAAATCATTTGCTCATGTGGTACTGGTATTATTCCTCAATGTTATTGATACCATAGACTCAAAGTATGGAGACTCACAAATGACATGCAATGTACATGACTTCAAAAGCTTTTCATTGTAGACTGTAGAATATTTTCAGAGAATCAGGTATTGGAGAATTAGAAATGAAATTAAATGCATCCATTTAATGGAGTTCTCAATTGTGTTGCAAGTTGTAGCAATCCTGGTTCCCAATCCCATCTTGCAAGATTGTTAACATTAGTATTCAAAATCAAACATTTTCAAATTATTTTTTTATAGACATTACTTTTAAATTTTCATGGTGAATTGTAGCATTGATATCAAACATTAAATTGGAACTAATAGTATATCCCACTGCCTACTTCTCATTGACTCAATGATTCATTAACTGTGATGAAACATCTACACCCACTTTGGGATTTGCAACTAACAAGTGGTACTGGTATTATTCCTCAATGTTATTGATACCATAGACTCAAAGTATGGAGACTCACAAATGACATGCAATGTACATGACTTCAAAAGCTTTTCATTGTAGACTGTAGAATATTTTCAGAGAATCAGGTATTGGAGAATTAGAAATGAAATTAAATGCATCCATTTAATGGAGTTCTCAATTGTGTTGCAAGTTGTAGCAATCCTGGTTCCCAATCCCATCTTGCAAGATTGTTAACATTAGTATTCAAAATCAAACATTTTCAAATTATTTTTTTATAGACATTACTTTTAAATTTTCATGGTGAATTGTAGCATTGATATCAAACATTAAATTGGAACTAATAGTATATCCCACTGCCTACTTCCCATTGACTCAATGATTCATTAACTGTGATGAAACATCTACACCCACTTTGGGATTTGCAACTAACAAGTGACAAGGAATTTTTCATTTCATAACTTCTTTTGAAACTTTATGTAATAATTTATACTTCTATTTTGTCAGGCAATTTACAATTTTTGAATTTATTTTGACGACTAATTTTTTGTTTGCATTTCTCTGACAGGTTGCAAGCCCTTGGACGGGCTATGATGGGCTCAAATTTGAATAGAAAAAATATACCGTAGTTTCAAAGTAAATGAGTAAATAAAAAAGGGTATGCCTATATTGTATAAAAACTTGTCACCAAAAAATGTAAGTACATGATAGTCGAGTTTCCTGATAACTATGTAATATTAGCAACAATAAATACACCCCAGACGTTGGCCTGTATAATTATTGGAGAAATAGGTGGAAAGGCAAGGGTCTATTTATTTGTGAGGTTGGTTGCAAAGCTTCAAACCTTAAGAGGTAAAGAAATTGGAACATATATAGGAAAAGAGTGAAGGATAAATTTTAAATCCACTTATACCCGTAAGAGGGCTTTGTGTAGTTTCTGAGGAATCTAAAATTTTAGCTTAAGTTATTTAACTAGAGATCTTTCTCTAATATTTTGAACCCTTTATTTAACATCAGCAACTTTGTGTAATATGAAATTTTGGCTCTACATGGCATGAAACATTTTTCTTATCGAATAAATAAATAAACATTCCAAAAATATTTTGATATTCTGTTGCAATAGGTTATGCTGATTTTGATTTGAAATTCACAACTTCCTTTTGTAGATTAAGAGGTCTTCAAAAAAAAATTGTGTACTTGCACCTTGAAAGGAGTGAAGTAATGTTGAGCTTCACGTGGCCATTACTTTCTGGTTGAGGGATTGAGACACTTAGTTGCTATGCAAATTTTCCCGGTTTAAATGTCATTTTCGTATGTTTAAACCATTCATT
Source organism: Taxus chinensis (assembly GCA_019776745.2). Classification (NCBI taxonomy): domain Eukaryota; kingdom Viridiplantae; phylum Streptophyta; class Pinopsida; order Cupressales; family Taxaceae; genus Taxus; species Taxus chinensis. Next base: position 101,823,390 of record CM034146.1, read on the forward strand.
TGTCATCCATCATATACTTCTTTTCAACAAACAGGGTAGTATATCGTGATACTATTCAGTTGAAAGACTTGGGAACATAGCAATGTCAAAAGACATATTCCATTGTTTGTTCCTTCTTATGAATGACACATTTGTCATTGTTAAAGTTATTCACCATTAAAACTATGATGTATGGTGAGGCAACCGTGTCCTCTGTAAATTAAAGAAATTTGTGATTATCATACAACCTGACATTTTTTCACCCATCATTCCTCAGTATACCATAGCTTATGTCTCTTATGCACATGTTGGGTACAAATCCAGGATTAATCTTGTCTTACATGGTCCTTGAATTCCCTAAGGATAATCGGAAAAACAGATTCAGAAATGTTTTGTATAACAGTTGGTAACTTAATTCAATACATGTAAAAAATTGTTACCTGTTCATAAATTGAGGGCAGCCAATAGATAAGAGGTAATGATCTATTTTATTACATTGAAGGTGTTAGACAATAGGATTGAGGACTTCTATTCAATTTTCCTGTTTTTGGACCATGAATTAATTTAGTTTAATTTCATTCTTCAAATCAATATCTACCTAAATATGGAAACGATCTCGGTGTGCTTGATCCTCTTTCTTTAACATCTTTTCAATACTCCTTTAAACATGTCCAATATATTCTAATTGATGAAAGGAGTTTTATCGACCCAAAGTTGCTCGGTAAAGTTGATTGCTATGCCCAAACGTTCTCGATAAAGTTGACTACTGCTTGCAGGAAGCTTTCCCTTGTTCCAAAACATTTGCTTTCAGGGAATAGGTCTATCATCCTCGTTGGCGACCTTCGCCAACTTCCACCTATCATGGACATACCTCTATTTCCCAACAATTCCTATGAGGCTAACCTATGGAAAGGCTTCACGACAACCATCTCCCTCAATGTAATCTTCAAGCAACATGGTTCCAGTTCTGCACAAGCATCATTTCAGAACTTATTACTCAACATTCATACTTCTCTCCCTCTCTTTCTAGATTGGGAGATCCTTCTGCTAGGAACGCATTCCTACCTTTCTGAACAAGAAATCATTGAGTTCAAAGATGACCCCCATCTTTTTGCTAAAAATGGCTTGGTCAACAACCACAACCTTCAAATGTTAAAGTCCCTTAATTTCTCCTATGGCTAGATCAATCCCTCTAACCATCAGACATGATGACTTTAGAGAGGCTGATGATGATCACTTGGGACACAAAGTTGTTTGAATCAACCAAAAATTCATGCTTTCTACAAACTTATCGGTGGAAATAGGAATTTTCAATAGTGTTATTGGCTCTGTCATTGGCATAGTCAACGAATGCTCCTCTGATTCCTCCTGGTTTTCTTGTATTTGTTGTCGTCAAATTTGATCGATACTCACATCCTCCTTGGGATGCAAACAACCCCTTCCACGTTCTTGTACCTCCATTTTCCAAAGGTAATTGAGGACAACTACTTCTTTAAATGGCATGGGCATTTTCAACCCACAAATATCAAGGGCTTACTCTGCAGTGAACCACTATTGACATAGGAGGAATATAAAAACAAGGGCTAACCTTCACGACTATATCGTGAGTTCCCTCATTGTTGTCCCTTCGTACCTCTCCTCCTTTTTCATTCAACCGCTATAGAAAAAAGTCCTTCGCACCTCTACTTCAGTCACTCTTAATAGAGGAATCTTGCCTTCGATCCCTTCCTTCATCTCTCCTCTCTTGGACTCATATTTTGTTGCTCATTTCTCATTTCACCATGTTCATCCAGTTATTATATACCCACCTGCATATATTTTAGTCTTTCCTTACATATTTAACTTTCCTTCTGCTTGCATTCACCTCATACTTTCGACGTTTTCATCGCACACCCCACATGCAATTGCTAGTTTACATACATATGCTAAATTATTGAGAGTTCACTCGAGGGTCATTAAAAGCTTTAATCGATAGTATTGAAAATTCAAAACCTAAGCCAATGAAGACCAATAGATCCATGAATGCATATGACCCCAAATAATGCCAAAAACAAATGGCACGCCAAAAGTAAATTACTAATGCTCAACATGTATTCCATAAAGCATCTTTATTGCAAATATGTTAACCAAATTAGTCCATTGTAAAAAGTGGATTGCGTGATTATTCATAAAAACCCAAACAAGATTGAAATGATACATGACAAGAAACACATGCGCCACTTTTGTCCCTTCCTGAGTGTATGCACAATTTCTTTTTGCAACAATTCTAAACTTGTTATAGATAATGTTGATACAAACTATAAAAGAATTATAAAAACATAAAAGATTGCAATAGCTTGACAATTAATTGAACGATGATTTCAAGAAATCTGTATAGATCAACATGTTCATCTTATATTGGCTTTTCGGCCAAATTAATCCATTTGTAAAAAGTGGACTACCTGATTATTCAAATAAACTTAAACAAGAATAAAATGATACATGGCATGAAACGCATGTGCCACTTATGTCCCTTCCTCTTCCTTCCCCACTTTATGTTTGTATGCACATTTCCTTCTTGCAACACGAACAAAAAATGCTAAATAATGTTGATACAAACTATAGAAGAACTCTAGAAATTTTAAAGATTATAATTGAGACAACTTATTAAATGATGATTTCAAGCAATGTTTGTAACAACATTCAACCAAAAAATATATGTGTTGTTTTATATAAAAATATATATTCAGATAAATAAAAATATATATTCAAAATTGTTAAAATAAATAACTACAAGATTATTATTATTATTATATATATATATAATTTTAAATAATATATCAATAATATTGTTTTCAATATTTTGACTTGGGTAACATTCAAATTTGTTTTATGGGCATAGGTGGCCCTTAAATTTAAAGCCTCTCTGCATATATTGTGATCTATAGACTTGTTTTTTTGGTTTCAGAAATGAATATTTTCGGAGGATACTCCCTTTTGGCAATAGGGAACAGAGCTACCCCTTTGCTACCCACCTTATGCACTGCATCTCAGTGTCTCAATTGTTTTCTTTAAAGATGGACTCGTTGGGTGCCGACACTACAAGATCGGCCGAAATGACCCAAACTAGCAACACCAATGCAAACTTATGTTTGTAGTTTTCCACTTAGAACAAAAGTGATTCAGTGGTTTTCTACAAATCCAACAAGTATGTGATGCATTAGACATCCAAATTCATTCAGGCTTCATTTTTCTTGGAATTCGGTTGAAAGGAAAGTTCGCACAGTCCAAAAAAGGTGATAAAATGTTGTATATGGTAACCAACTTGACAACATCACATTTTTCAACAAATTTTTCTTATCTCTGGTTGCTCTCTAAACAAAATTATTGGAAAATAAAAAATTGCAACAAGAAATAAAATTAATTGAGTGACAAAGTACATCCTATATTGACCAATTGGCCAAATTATGTATCAATATTTTTTAGTGTTTAATCATAAAATATTTGTAAAAAATTGACATTATTGTCTTACAACTTGTAGATAACTTATATTGACATGTGTAAGACTGTTTATTATTATTTATAAGAATACAAAATTTGAACATAGTTAGAGTGACACTATTGAAAAATTACCATCGCGAAAGATTTGTTTGACCAGGAAAGGTGGCTGTAAAATTTAAAGCCTAATTTCAATTTGTGTAGTTTTGATAGTAACTCTACCTGAAGTGTAAACATTTTATTTTATAAAATATATATTGTTAGATTTATGATGCATTTAAAATTAAATTATTACGCCAAAGGCATCCCCCCTATGGGAAAGGCCCTTCCAGTCGGCAACGTCTTCATGATTTGAACCCTTTTCATGGAGACCGAAGAGGGGTGAGGGCAAATCCACACATAGACCACCCAACATCTTGATGATTTGAACCCTTTTCAAATCTTTTCTCTAGAGTGTGTGTGTGTGTGTGTGCGCGCGTGCGTGCGCGTGTGCGCGCGCATGCGTGTGTGTGCGTGTGCGTGTGCGTGTGTGTGTGTGCACGTGTGTGTGTGTGTGTGCGTGCGCGTGTGCGCGCGCATGCGTGTGTGTGCGTGTGCGTGTGTGTGTGTGCACGTGCGTGTGTGTGTGTGTGCGCGCGTGTGTGCACGTGTGTGTGTGTGTGTGTGCGTGTGTGTGTGTGCGCGCGTGTGTGTGCACGTGTGTGTGTGTGTGTGCGCGTGTGTTCGTGTGTGTGTGTGTGCGTGCATGTGTGTGTGTGTGTGCGCATGCGCGTGCGTGTGTGTGTGTGTCACATTCTCTATATTTATATTTTTAAAAATAAAATAAAATTAACAATTAATTTAAAGGTAAGTATGCCAAATAAATTAATGGTTGTTATATCTATTTATTATTTGAATGTCATAAACATTTTATTTTATAAAATATATATTGTTAGATTTATGATGCATTTAAAATTAAATTATTTCGCCGAAGGCGACCCCCCTATGGGAAAGGTCCTTCCAGTCGTTTCTGCGACTATGTTGAATTTAACGGTTTTTTAGACGTTTTTCCACGCGATTAAATTTGTTTTTAGTTTTGTTGCTTGATCACATTAAATTAGTGGCGTTGGAGACGACAGTAACATTAGCAACGTCTTCATGATTTGAACCCTTTTCATGGAGACCGAAGAGGGGTGAGGGCAAATTCGCACATAGACCACCCAACATCTTGATGATTTGAACCCTTTTCAAATATTTTCTCTAGAGAGAGAGAGAGAGAGAGAGAGAGTGTGTGTGTGTGTGTGTGCACGCGTGTGTGTGCGTGTGTGCGTGTGTGCGTGCGCGTGTGTGCGTGCGTGTGTGTGTGCGCGCGCGCGTGTGTGCGCGTGTGTTCGTGTGTGTGTGTGTGTGTGTGCGTGTGTGTGTGTCACATTCTCTATATTTATATTTTTAAAAATAAAATAAAATTAACAATTAATTTAAAGGTAAGTATGCCAAATAAATTAATGGTTGTTATATCTATTTATTATTTGAATGTCATAAACATTTTATTTTATAAAATATATATTGTTAGATTTATGATGCATTTAAAATTAAATTATTATGCCGAAGGCGACCCCCCTATGGGAAAGGTCCTTCCAGTCGTTTCTGCGACTATGTTGAATTTAACGGTTTTTTGGACGTTTTTCCACACGATTGAATTTGTTTTTAGTTTTGCTGCTTGATCACATTAAACTAGTGGCGTTGGAGACAACAGTAACATCAGCAACGTCTTCATGATTTGAACCCTTTTCATGGAGACCGAAGAGGGGTGGGGGCAAATCCGCACATAGACCACCCAACATCTTGATGATTTGAAACCTTTTCAAATCTTTTCTCTAGATTGTGTTGTTGCATTTATTTTTACAGTTTGCCCTGATTTTAGCGGTCGAATCCATCTATTTTTATTTTCTCTTTGCTTTGAACCGCTTAGTCAGAGGGTTGCAGGGTTTCAAATTCGTATATGATGCAGGCTTTGATCAAAACAGTTGATATTTTTTTCGCCCATGATTCTTTTTATTCTTTTCATATGAGATTTTGGTGATTTTTATTGATGAAACCCCTCTTTCCTTGGACAGCCCATATTTTTTTCTTATTAATTCAGTCCACTCGGAATCCTTTTCGTATAGGTGTTTCTTGAGTGTTCTCCATATAGTGTTTTCAGGGTAGAAATGGAAAAGCGTCTGAACAGGAAGGAAGTAGCTAACATTGAAGCGGAGTATTCCTGTGGCGATTTCTTGGCACCTTCAAAAAGATTCCACCTGGTAAATCTTTTCTTTTAAAATGTGTGTTAGGGTTTTGGTTATTTTTTAGGGTTTCATGGCATGGTTTGTATAGCTCAGAGACAAAACTTGTAGATATTCGTCTTGCAGTGGTTCCATGGGTGTCATCTCAATTTACCACGTGTGTGCAAGAGTTGTCATTAGATTGGTATCCTGGTTATGATAATGTCACCGAGAATGAGGACGAAATGACAATGGATGCTGACGATGAGGTTCTGATGGAGCAAGATCCAATCCAACCACCACAAACAACCGATGGATTGCAGTGGCAACATTGTATGAGCCCTTAGCCTCCACTCAACCCACCAGTAATGTGGTCATGCTAATGACTATTGATTCCTCTTTCCACAATGAAAGGTAGTCTACTAAGTTTAGTCCTTGATGGAGGGATTGAACTTTATATATAAAACAAAAAGGATTACTTTGATTTATTTAGCGGCAGAGTCCTTGTTCATTTTGGAGAATATACATATACAACATAGACAATGCCCCATATGATTAAAATCTTCCATTTCCATGGACGCTTTCTTGTCTAAGTACCTTTTTAGTGATTCCCTGTAAGACATGTAGTTCCTTTGCTCTCTTTCAACTGCAAGACATTCGTTGTATCTTAGTGTCAAGACCGTGACAAAAATATCCAATATATGAAAGGAGATGTTTTCCTCCAAAAAAAAAACTTGGGTTTCTCTAAAGCTACCTCTCTCTACAACATTCTTTGATAACAGAGCTGGAATGCATTGACACTAATGATTACATGATTGGTATTGATCATTTTTTTGTCTCTTTTTAATAAGAAATCTATTTATAATAAGAAAACTCCCAGAACATTTTATTTTTATTTATTTGGGTGAACTTCCATGTGAAATGGCAAGAGAAATTTTAAATGTTAGATATCATATTATATCACTATGTTGCATAGGCTTTGATGGGTGGTTCTCTCATATGGGACACATATGCAGCAGGTAATGCTTCCTACACAACTTAATGAATATGTCAAATCAGGACAAATTCAGAAGGGGTTTGTAGTTCAACTGATAAAATACATCTACTACTATGTGCAGAATCGTAAGTAAGGGAGCTTTGTCTTTACTTTAAACAGGTTTAGTGGTTTTAATCTACACTCATGGTTTTTGATGAGATTTTTAATGAACCCTGTCACACAACTAACTCATTCATATTATTATCTTTGTTCTGTTTAATTGAGTTTATTTGCTCCACATGTTGTTTGTGTTATATCGTTAATCAATGATAATAAGGTTATGGAGTTGTCAACATGTGGCACACATAAACTCAACTAAATGCAATGAACATGATAATATGAATGAGGTTCTCTGTGTAACATTGTACATCTACTAGCTTGCAAATCCACCGTCAAAATCCTTACATGTTATGTTTCATGGTCTTAGTTCCAGACATGCTGCTGAGAAAGTTGACATAGTCGATATGATGCGGGTATGTATAGAAAATTTGACATGAAATGTATAAGTTAAGGTTTTCACATGGTGCTGGTAATTACTTGTTTTTATTTTTGTTTGCATTTTTGTAGGATTATGATAGTTTTGAGTATGGAAGTTATAACTCTCAAGTGTAATATAGTTGGTGAACCAAAGCAGATAATTTATGCAAATGCTCAGCGACAATAGATGGTTTCTATGCCAGTTCAACAAGTACCCCAGGCCCAAGCTTCCTTATAGGCACAGCCTGGGAAATCATATGCTAGCTCTTACAATACATGGTTAAGATCAAGGCCAAACCTCAATCCAATATCTCAAACAACGAGTGGGGCTTATATAAAGAACGAGCTTGGGATGGGGATAGTAGGTTCACCCCATATGTCTGTTGCACGGTCATATGCTAAGCCTAGTCAACCGCTTACAATCCACTATAAAATTCTTCAAACATTGGACTTGGTGGGACAGTTGGCAGAGGAATGACCACTCAACCAAACATTAATGGTCGTCTAGTTGGTAATTCTTCCTATCACCCACCTTCTATGTACTTTAACAGAGGTCCCTTTACAAGAAACGTAGCACCTCCAAGAATCATTCTTATTTCTGCATGTCAAGTTGTAGTGTGGAGATAACAATGTCGGGTGCATTCTGCAACAAAGAGGGTCAACAACTTCAAGAAACGTGTGATTTAGGAGCATTCCCCATCCCAACTTTAAGGTTGGTCGGATAAGTGATTTAGTGGGAAATTTGTGGGGACGATCTCCACTAGCCAGCTTTTGGGGACCGGTGCAGGATATGGAAATTCTACATATGTTGGCAATGGTTTATGAAGCATTTCAAATACTACCTTTGGTGATAATGGACTACGGGCAAGTCCAAGAGGTGGATACTATGGTAACTTGGGTGGTTATGGAGGAGTGCCAAATGGGAGTTCTAACACATATTCATCTTCTTCTTCTTCATGCTACAAATGTAAAAGTGAAGTTCATTTTGTAAAGGATTGCCCTAATGGCACGGGTGGTTATCCTGGGGGCAAACTCAGTAGTGGATATGGAAATCCTAGGGGCAGTCTCAACAGCAGATATGGAAATTCTTGGGCAAATGCAAGTTCTACTAATTGCTATAAATGTGGTCAAGTTGGTCATTGGGCAAGAGAATGTCTCGGCTCAGCTGGGGTTCAAGCAACATATGGTGGTGGAGTTGCAACAGGAGGCTATGGCATGAGAAGTGGTGGTTATGGCGGCTATTGAAAAGTGTTAATGCATTTTTGACATCATTCTGTGTTTTTGGTTTTTATTGACAGGCTCCTGGATATTATGTTGGGTTGTTTTGCCTTTACTTTTGAATGCAAGCCTGCCAAGAAATTCGACAATGAATCTTAGTTTTGAGGGAAATATGTTGTCAGTTTTCAGGTCAACCAAAGTTGAATTGATTTTCCTTTCATAGAGAGAGACTTGTAATTTTGTAGTGCTTAATGTACTTTTTGTTGCCTTTGAAAGGCTTTGTTGGGCCAAATGGTCTTTCACTTTTTTGATGTATATTCCTTGTTTATCAAAATAAGAAGCATACATTAACCCCATGTATATGGATATAGTGGGTACCTGACTACAGATACTCATGATCATTTTTCTCCCTTTCTACTCAGTTTCCATGGTATAGTGAATAGGAAAAGCACCAGACATGTAGTACATATTGTATGGCCATAAAATAACCACATAGTGGCACATAGTATTTTTAGAATTTTGACGGCTTGCAGTCTAGCGAAATAAACACAAAACATGTTTGTTACTATTAGAAATGAAACATTAAATGCTACTAGTATTGTGGTCAGTTACTCTTAGAAGCCTTCGATGGTAGTTGGAAATGGGGACGTGGTTCTTGAGTGGTGAGGGCAAGACATATTTGTTTTGTTTGTAATGAGTCTGGTTAAAAACACTGATAACAAAGAGGCAAGATTGAAACAAGCTCAGATTTCAATTTTTTGTTTCTTTATTTCAGGCTTGCTCTTGTTAGAAAATTTCTGGTTGTTTACGTCAAGGTAGTGTAGGTTAAAAATCTAATCATGTTCCAACCTTCCTTGTATGACTATGTACTGTTAGGCTGGAGCAGCAGACATGGAGAGTAGATATTTTTTATTTTTTGATTGAAGAAAATTGAGTTATATAGAAATTGGTATCCTAGCCCATGTTTACAAATTACAAATAGGTTAGCAAGTTGAATCACAACTTATTTGTTTTTGTCGCCACGACTAAGGGGAATCTAATCCATCAAAATCACCTAGTAACTGACCATGAGCCTATCCACTCCTGTTCTGAACTAGTTATCTGAAGAGATTTGTACCCTAATGGATGTTGCTATAAACTGTTGTTATAGTGGACTGTTTTGCATTAGCTTTGAGTTTTAAGGCTGCTAAGAAATTGGGTAATAACTTTAGTTTCGAAGGAATATGTTATTAATTATTGGTATATGTTATTAGTTTTTAGGTGAAACCAAAGTTGAATTATTTTTTTGTTGTAAATTGTTATTATGGTGGGTTGTTTTGCGTTAGCTTTGAGTTTTAAGGTTGCCTATAAATTTGGTAATAAACTTTAGTTTCGAGGGAATATGTTATTAATTTTTGGGATATACTATTAGTTTTTTTAGGTGAAACCAAAGATGAATTATTTTTTGTTTCTTAATTTTCCTTCCCTATCCCCTCCCGTTCGGCACTGGATAAATCCAGAGGGATTTAACTAATAACGAATTGTGTTAAATATCATCACCCCCCTTACCAATTGGACCATATAGCCTTTTGACTAATCTTGTGATAGTTTTTAGTTTTTTCTATGTACTTAGCTTCATTAGCTGTCGTGTGATATCTCATTATTGTGATCCTGTTTTGATCACTTTGAGATGCCTTGTATTGTTTGTGCGACTGACACTCTTAAGTGAGGTGTTTTGATCAATCACACCCCTTATCAACATCAACTACAAAAGTAATAACTATCCCTCTAAATCAAATAACATATACCGTTCGGCATTCACATTGCATTGTACACATGCGATTGCTAGTAAATATATAATTACCAAAAACACAATTTATACTACAATATTACAAAAAATTATGGTACATTTAATTGAAATATATAATTAACTAGGACCCAATCCACTCTACATTATTACAATTTGCTAAATATTATTAGCATTATTGTTGTCGTGGCTATTACTACATGTCTTTGGACTAGTCCACAAGTGCCTTGAGCCATATGTGAAGATATATGGCTATCCATGTTTTAAATATGGGTGAAATTCATTTTTGCACCATCTGCTACTACTGTGTGCGGTAGAAATTTTGTACCTGCATTTAAATTTTTAAGCTCCCACCTGCTCTCCCAAAACAAAATAATCAATATTTTAAGCATTACAATACATCTAAATAAATTCCCAAGCCGGTTGAAAGGCTTGCACTTTTCAAAAGAATGATGACTAAACTAATATCTGAGGGGATTAGTAAATTACTTGTAGTCAATGCATAAATGATATAAGAGCATGAATAGTTGCATTCTAACAGAGTTGTTTCCGGGGCACAATCTAAGACCAGAACCAAATACATTATATACACCCGGCTTTGGCTTAGATCCCTACATCATAACAATAAGAGAAGTATTATTATATAAAAAGTGATTGATATTGACTATGAGGATCTAATATTTATTTAGTATTTTTTGTTTCAGTAAAATAATAAATAGAATATATAATTAAAATAATTAATATATTTAGATTTTTAAAATTTTAGAGTTACAAAAATAGTTTTATGATGCATTTAAAAATACATTTGAGAGTCTTAAAAATATTTTAAAGATGCATTCACTTTTAGTGTCATGTCCATGAGGTTTATATATTGCACAAAGTAAGTTTATTGATTTATTATATTAATTTTTAGAATGAATGATGATTTTAAAATCATATAAACAATTCTAAGATGTATTTAAGAGACATTCAACTTAATGATAAGGTATATATTTTGAGCTGGTAATAAGGATACATGATTCCATAGATTAAAATATAGTGGTAAATCTCAAATATAAAGAATAAAATGTGAAGAAGTTTTAAAAGTTATATTGTTAGAACGACATTTTTTTAGAGAATCGTATCACCAATTTCAAGATGTACTGAAAAAGCATATCTAACTTATGAGGGTCACTTCCATTGTGACGTCACACTTATCAACATGTGACAAAAATGAATAACAAAGAAGATAAAATAAATTCAGAAAGCAACATATGTTTTACATACCTTTTGAAGTAACCCCTTAAAATAACGTTATATACTAAGACAAAAATGACTAAAAAGATTATATTAAGAAAAGAACGGAAATAATAAGAGGTAAAAGGAAAAATTCTTTAAACATTTTGAAGTTTTTTAAAAATGTTCTACTAAAAACTATTAAGGAGATTATATAAAAATAAGAAAGACAAGTTCTCATTTAAGAACCTCTTATGAAAAGCATACAGGTATTACACCATGGAGATAATAATATAAAGACCTTGAAATTTAAAATGTACAAAAAAACTTACATCCCATCTTTCAGGATTGAATTCCAGAGGATTCTCAAAATATCGAGGATCAACATGGTTGGTTCTTAACCAAATTAAGACCTTCCAGCCCTTTGGAAATATGAAACCTAATAAAATATAACATTCACTTCATTAGAACTTAATTGAGTATAATATTTTAAAATGATATACTCTCAAAAACATAAGAAATAGATGATAGAATTAATACCTTTGAAATCTACATCCTTTAATAGCGTGCAAAACATAAAAGATGATACACTGGCGAGCCTAAGTACTTCATCAATCACCTGCATCAATAATACAAATTAGATTGTAGACCACCTCATTTTCACTTATTGTTATTTTCGAACACAAATCTTTCAATACAACCTTTGAAGTATAAGCCATGCTTTTAACATCCTCATAGGTTAGAAGTTTTTCTCCTCCTTTATTCTCCCTAATAGCCATATTTTCCTCCTGCAATGAAAAATAGAAATCTATTTAGAAACAGCTGCCATATGCACAAGGAAGCATAATCTATACAGAAGAAATGAAAATGCATATAGACAATGTATATCCCACCCTAAGTTTCCGGAGAACAGTGGATACTTGGCCAAGTAATAAAGGGCCCAAGTGATTGAATTAGCTGTGAATGCATATCCTGCCAAGATTAGATTCACCATGTTATCCAAAATCTCCTCCTCGCTTAATTTATCACCATTGAAGTCTACTGAATCCATCAAATTCTGCAGGAAGTCCTCTTTAATGCTGCCCTTATTCATCCTTCTATCATTCATTTCAGACAATATTATTGCTGACAACGTTTTTCTACACTGCATATATAGCATTTTACACAAGAATTTGGCTTATTAATAACAATTGACCAAGTATATACTCTTGAAAAATATAATCAACTTTAATATAATTAACAAAATCACTTCAACTGTTTGTTACAAATAGAGATAGAAACATGCACATGGTGGTTGATAACATGTATTTTATTGTGTGTATGCGTGTGTCTATATATATATATATAAACATCACATATGTTTGTAGGTTGAAATATCCATTAAATGAATAACACTCAAAAAATGCTAAATAACCTATTGACTGGTCAATATTTCAACCTTACTAATATATATACACTTTCCTATAAATTAAGATCAAAATCCATTTTATCGGCTGAATGAAATAAATATAACCATAAAGTATATATATGACTCATTACAAGTAAGAATCAAGAAGAATGGCCAACGAAATGTATTTTTGTTAGACGTATAAACTAATGCAGGGGCATCTCGGGTCTATACTAATCTGCATAACCATTAGCATACACTAATGGTTTTATATTGCTAGTTTTGTATTTTGGTACCCAGTGGGGTTTGGGATTTACCCAAACGGAGGTGCCATACTTTTTAGGGAACCTGGACCCTGAAGAATTGATTAACTCATTAACAGAAATGGAAGAGTACATCGAATATGATGACGTAGAGCATCCAAGGAGAGTGAAAGTGACACAAACCAAGCTGAAAATTCATGCTGCACTTTTGTGGAAGGAGATATAGGCTGAAAAGAGGAGAAAAGAGAAACAAAAGATCACCATATGAGATAGGATGGTCACAAGCATGGAGGGCCAAATTCTTGCCCGCTGATTATCAGCTTGATATATTAAAGAAATTGCAGAACTTGAGTAGAGAGAGTTGAGTATAAAGAGTTACAATGAGGAATTCTACAAGATCTCCATTAGGTCTGGCCACAAGGAGTTGGATCATGAGAGGATTGCTAGGTACATCAATGGCCTAAGGATGAATATACAAGATGAGCTAAGTATAGTAAGGCTAAGGACAGTTGAAGATGCCTATCAATATACGCTGGAGGCTGAGGAAAAGTTGTCAAGAAGACAACAAAGCTCTGCTAGAGGCAAAGGTGGGTTCACTAGAGAAAGAGGGCAAATGCATGCAGCCAAAGGAAAGTGCAGCCATGATGGTGAGACTAGCAATTCTCACAGCCAGAAAAAAAGCTGTGAAGCAATAGGAAGAATGTATCAATCAAGGGTAAAAGGTGGATTTGGAAGAGGTAGAGGCAGGCGCTTTTGTGGAACTTGCTACAGAAGTGGGTAGGCTTGACACCGGTCTTTTGAGTGTCCACAAGCAATGCGAGATGCTGGTGGACATGTAGCCAAAGGTGATGAAGAGTCCATACCATCTACAAATCAGCCAGATGAACCTGAGAAAAGGGAGGCAGTCATGATGAAGAGGGTCTTACTGAAGCCTGCAAAGGAGAAGAAAGAGCTCATTCAGAGGAAGAGCCTTTTTAGGAGGGTCTGCAAAGCACAGGTAAGTGTTGTAAGGTCATAATTAATAGTGGGAGTACAGATAATCTAGTTCCAGTTGGAATGGTAGAGAAACTAGGATTGAAGAGAGTAGCTCATCCAAACTCATACAGAGTGTCTTGGCAGCAACAAAGCCATCAAATCTTGGTTGATGAACAATGTTTAGTAAGCTTTCAAATAGGCACTTACAAGGATGAGGTGTGTTGTAATATTATGCCCATGGATGAGTGCCATGTTCTTTTAGGGAGACCCTGGGAATTTGATAGAAGAGCTGTCCATAATGGTAGGGCAAACACTTATGCCTTAGAGAAGAATGGTAGAATGCACTTTATTAGTCCACTAAAAACCAAAGATACGTGGAGAGCAGTCCAAGGACTTTACTAGTGACTGGAAAACAATTTTTATGATAATCCAAACATGAATATGTGTGTTTTCTGTGATTCGAAAGGTTGAGACAGCGACAACAGTGACATACCTTCAAAGGTAAAGAATTTGTTGAGAGATTTTGAAGAAATTGTGTCTAAAGAGATGCCAGAAGGGAAGCCACCAATGAGAAGCACATGTCACCACATGCATTTTATCCTTGGAGCAAGCTTACCCAACAAGGCTGTCTATAGATTGACCCCTGCAGAGAATCAAGACATTAACAAACAAGTACGTAAGCTGTTGGAAAGAGGGCTGATTAGGGAGAATCTTAGCCCCTGTGCACCCAAGAATGATGGCGAATGGAGAGTGTGCATGGATTCAAAAAATTAACAAGATAACCATCAAATACAGGTTCCCATTGCCTAGAATGGATGATCTCATGGACTGCCTAGGGAGGGCTAAGCACTTCAGCAAATTTGGCAAATGGAGAGTGTGCATGGAGGGCTGAGTACTTCAGCAAATTTGGCGAATGGAGAGTGTGCATGGAGGGCTGAGTACTTCAGCAAATTTGAGCTCTTTATCCGCCCAACCAGCTAAACTGTGAGCTTTCTTTGCTTTTAACCCGTTTGGAGTGTCCCTCATCAATTCTTTGCAACTTCTGGACTGAATCATTTGTGAACGTGCTCCCCAACTGAGTTGTGCCATTATTGAGAAATGGTGAGAAGTCTTTAGGTGCTCATTGTGTCTTATATGTGCGCCCAGTGGTCTTGAGATCGCTGTCAATTAATATCTCTCAATGAGAGCTTCCCAACAAGCCCGAATTTGTGCTCATACGAGCCCATTCGTTTTCAGTGTGACCCTTTAAAATTTCTTCATGTCGTTCAGCCTTCACAATTAACTATGAGTCTTTGTGTGTACAAGACTGAGACGTGTACCCCCAACCTTGTATGTGATTGAGACGTGTCAAAACCATTCACTACTTGTGACATTTGAGCTCAATGATCGAATGTTTGAATGCACCAACCTGGACATAGTCTGAATGCACCACGTGTTTTCACCACATTCATTTGCTTTTGTATTTGTGTCCTCTCCAAACATCAAAGAATTTAATTCCTCTTGGGAATATGATGAAAAAACATATCTAGGCACAACCATCAAGGGCAAAGCAAAGATGTTAGTTGCGCAATTGAGGACTAGATCACATCATCTTTGGTGTGAGACCGGTAGATGGACTATTCCTAAGGAGGTTTGGGAGAGGAGAACTTGTCTTTTTTTAGTAAGGGGGTGGTGGAGACGGAATGACATTTCATTATGGAATGTATAGCTTATGATGATATTTGTATCCAGTACGAAAACAACCTGAAAGTGGACAGCCTAAGTGAGTTATTTGAAGAGGCAAGGCTTAAAAACACTATTAGTTTTCTAATCGAGATCCATTGTAGGAGGTTCGATATTGAAAGAAGTCTGAAAATATCTTAGGACTGCGGCTTTGGTCCCATAGACTGTTTGGTCTTGCGGACGTCATTAGAAAATTTCATTCATTCAATCTCAAACCATAAGGATTAAGTGTGACCCTGCGTAGTTCTATTTGCCAAGACACCATGCATCCTTCAGAACCAAAGTGACATGCTCAATCCTTATGTATAAAGTGACCCCCTTAAGCTATAACCCCATAACATTGCATAGCTCTATTTTTCAAGAGACCTCACGTCCTTTAGAACCAAAGTGACATGCTCAAACCTTGATGTATAAAGTGACCGTTCTTAAGCTATGACCCCATAACACTTTAAGGTAAAGTGTTAAAGTAATGGGCCCCGTGAAGTATAACATGACTTGTGCTTAACATAGAATAGAAGGGATCCCGAGGGATTAGAATAAACTCCTTTTGAGCTAACTAGATCATGACCTAATAAAAGGGACACAAAATATATTAAGAACCAGGATGAGGTGCTCCCACCATTATTGTGACCCTGTAATGTTGAGACCAAAACGGAGGGAAGCTAAAAAAAAATTATTATTTTTTGGACGATGCAAGATTGTTCGAGTCCTCAAACTCCTGCATCATGTGAACATGTACAGTGTCAAATTCTGAATCAATAATCAATCGACCATCCAATAAGGAGGCATTTTGAGCATTCTCAAATTGAGCAAAGCTTAGTTTTCTAGAAGCTTAACATAGTCTATAAGTATTGGATAGGATAGGTAATAGGATTGGAATTTTTTGAGAATTCTTGCAGAGTCTTGTCATGGAATTGTCATTAAGTCTAGAGTCATGGTGCCCAAGTCTGTGAATCTTTCTTCATATTAATAGATCCAGATTTTAATATCTTTTCTTATTAAATATGTGTTTGAGATCTTACTTTGGCAAGATCTAACTCTGAATTCATGGGTTATGTGGTCTAAGGCATCCCTTCATTGGGACCCTTAACTGTGATTACATCATCTAGTATCAGAGCAAGAGTTTACATGTCTTGTTGAGAAATTTGGTGTATGCAGTAAACATCAATATGGTATCTAGGATTCTAAGTCATATTGCAAAGTCTAGTGTGTTTCTGTATAATAACATCAATCTAGAAAGTGATCTTTAGATTTGTTGCTTTCAATACATGTGTGCGTGGGTAAAAAGTAGTTGCACACATCTTCCAACATTTGGGTTGTTGGGTAGAAGGTGTAGATCACAGACTCTTGTTGGGTGAGTGATTGTGAGGACGATAGTAATGGCACAAGGAATGGCCACTAGAGAAAATAGAGCACCAATACTTGCATACATGGCTGAGATGATGAGAGGAGTATAAGCCCATTTGGAGGTATAGATGATGATGCGAGTGATGAGGAGCACATGAAAAGAGCACCTGAGGATCAATATGCTGAAGCAAAGCATGTTGATGAACACGAGAATAGATTCTTGCGCACAATTAGGAGGATTAACAACAAGCCAAAAAAAGAGAAGTTCCAAGTTATTCTAGGAGCTTAGATTTGGAAGAACTCATCAATTGAATCGCAGAAATGGAGAAGTACTTTGAGTATGAGGGTGTAGAAGATCCCAAGAATGTAAGCTTTTCCTATACTAAGTTAAAGAGTCGTGTATCTTTTTGGTGGGAACAGGTTCAGATCAAGAGAATATGTGGAGGCAAAGACAAGATAAAGAGTTAGGATATATTGGTGACAAAATTTAAGGCTAAGTTCATGGATGTAGATTATCAATTTCATTTGTTCAAGCACTCGTAGCATTTGCATATGAAGGAACTAAGTGTGAAGAAGTACATGGAAGAGTTCTATACACTCACCATTAGAGTGGGTCATGTGGAGGACGATGCAAAAAAGATGTCAAGGTATGCTAATGGGTTATGCATTTCCATTCAAATTGAGTTTAGTATGATAAGATTGAGATCAATAGAGGAGGCCTATCAGTTTGTACTAAAGGCGGAATAGAGTTATGGTGCAAATAATAAGGTGGTGTGCAAGGGAAGGGAAAGTTCCCGCGCAGAGGTGAAATTTTGTGCAATGATGCACAAAATCATGTGCATGAAGGTGAAGTGAACTCCTCGCATAAGGAGAGTCATTTCTTTCAAAGGAAGATGATGTGGAATAAGTAAAGGATTCGATGTAACTTTTTTCTATCATAGAGAGGCTAGACATCGTGCATTTGAATGCCCACAAACCACACAGAATAGTGGTGGAAGGAGAATGCAGAGAGTAATGTGTCAAATAGTTGTGTAGAAGGCTCAGAGTGCAGAGAAGCTCTCATGATGAAGAGAATCTTGTTGAAGCCAACGAAGACATAGAATGCACCCACGAAAAGAGAGAATTTGTTCAGAACCATATGCAAATTAGGAGGCAAGTGTTGCAAGGTGATTTTTGAAGTGGTAGCACATATACTCTAGTTTCTAACGAGAAGGTTGATATGTTTGGTTTGAAGAGAGTTGCGCATCTGAATCCGTATAAGGTTCCTTAGTTACTGAAGGGATGTTGATTGCTTCTGTATGAGTAGTGTAATGTGCATATCATTATTGGTGCATTATTGCATATGAAGATGAAGTAACGTCCGATAATGATGCCCATGGACATATGCCATGTGTTGCTTAACTGACCATGGCAGTATGACAAAAAGGTAGTACATGATGGTTGCACAAATACTTAACACATAGGTGAAGGACAGACAAAAGTACACTCTGAACCCTTTGAATGAGGCGAGTGTAGAGGTGGTGAGGTGTCCACAGATATTTTTCATTTCAAAGAAGGATTTCTTGAACAAGGTGAAAGGGGATAGAGAATGTTTTGCATGTATTCCAATCCTTGTGCAAAAAATAGAGTATTGCGCAATGATGCACAAAATTTTGAGCTTGTCAAATTGAGCCAAGTTTGGTTCTATAGAAACTTAGCAAAGTCTGCAAGCTCAGGATAGGATAGGTCATAGGAAGAGTACAATGCCCAATATAGCACAACCGTGTTTATGCTTCCATGATTGGTGGAGAACTGAATTGGGGAAGAGACAAAAAAGCGGGATCTTTTTGCTTTGAACTAGGAAAAAAGAAATAGAACGCTACCCAATATTGTATGACCATGTGCAGGCCTGTATAATGAAGAGGAGCTCGTATAAAAAGAGAGGACTATTTTCTTTAGGGCTGTGTGCAGGCTGGAATATGTTTTGATGTTATCAAGAGATTGCCACATGGGAGGCATCCCATACTACAGGAGAAGATGGAAAACATCATTTCAAACAGGGGAGGTTGCATTCTTTTTTTGGTGAGAGGAATGTCTTTCATCAGGCTCCCATGAGTCTGAGATGAACCTCATAACAACTTCATCAATTAAGAAGGTCTAGTTGTTTTTTTATATATGCAGATTTTTATTTTTTTTGGGAGGAATGTGTTTCATCAGCCAAGAATCAATAAGAATGGCCAACGAAATGCATTTTTGTTGGTTGTATAAACTACGTCCAAGTAGTGCGTTATGATGATAATGGGATTTTCTTTAAGAAAGCATTCTAGATTGTCCACCTAGAGTGTTAAAAAGAAAAGGTAGATTGAATTATTAATTTTTGTGGGATTTTATTTGTGTGTTTAAGTTATCTCAAATTAATTTCCAATAATTATTTTCTTAATGACATTTTTTTTGTTTCAGAACTTTTGGAGCATTCGTTTAGTTGGGGTTTCTCACCCTCTAATCTTTTTATTGTATTGGCAATGTTTTTGAAGCATGTCTTTACAATTCAATTATATATTTCTTTTAAGTATTTGAAGTCTTCCATAAACAATTTAATTAAATTATTAATTTTGTCAAATTTTACTAATAAAATTGGTTGTTCTATGTCTGATAATTTATCTACTGATTGAGATTGAGAGTTTTCCTAGTAAACAGAGACTCCATCCTACCAAGTTCCTTGAAATGCTATTTTCTATTGTGTATCTTTCAAGACATGTGGAATGCAAATGGTGCTTAGATTCTTTCCTTAAAAATAATGTTCAATCTTATCCTAAATGGCTATATAGGAGATCAATAATGCCACGCAAGATTTATCAAGAAAAATATAGAAAGTATCATATTTTCATGTCCAAAACTGAAATGGAAGTATTAAATAGTAGTAGTACCTTTACAACATAGTGGAAGGCTGAAAGATCCCCAATGGATCTCTTTACACCCCAATGAGTTTTAAATCAAACAAAACAGCAAATACAGATTTTACGTGTGTTATGGCACTTTCCCTAATACAGATCTGAAAAATGCGGCTAGTTTGGTATATTAAATTCCTTACAACAGCAATCAAACCAACATGTTTTCCTCCTAAACTGACCTGTGCGTATTGGCAGCGTAATATGCATATAAAATCTGACTTTTCTGAGTTAATATTGGGCTGGAATTTATATCAGAAATCTGCAGATTTAAAGAGGCTGAAACAGTAATATAAATCCTTCCAAAATATCGAAAATACCTTCTCTTGAGCTGAAAAAATGAATACAACAGGTAGCAGCACAGATCAGACCTGGGAATGACGTCAAAACATCACATGACAGCCACATATGAGCCGCTCCATTAGAGAAAATCAGTACAGCACTGCTGCAACACTGGTATTCAACTTTTTATTGCAAAAACTCCACAATTACCGCTGAAAAACACTGAAATTCTGTGTAAGCTCTATGGAAAATCCAGTGCAGAAATTCCTCCTAATCTCCAAGAGGGTTTTCGTCCTCTAGAGGCAATATACTAAGGGTTTCCGTCCTTAGAATATTTTAATACAAAAGCACCTGGCTTAAGATAAGATTCAGAAATGATAAAATGATTACATTGGTTGTTCTACCCAAGCCGCCCCTCTCCTTTTTATAGGAAAAATATTACAAAATGACTTTTTCATCATCCAATGAGAAAAGAGTGCCAAAATACCTTAAAAGTATACCCAAACCTAGGCGCACTTCCTCCTTGGATAAATAAACATTAAGTAATGTTTTATTATTTCCCTAAGGTCTATTTGGCCTCCCATGCCAAGTCTCACTTTTCTTGGGAAGAGTGATAACTTTTATCCTTTCTAAACTTACTTTCCTTCCTTTTGTCCAAGTCGCATTTTCTTGCCTAGGGATGACAAACATAGCATGGGTTTCTTTCTACTCTCCCTAGAAAGGATACAACATAATATTAGACCCAATGCTCCTATTTAGAGATTACCAATTTATTATTAAGTCAAATAAATTAATACAAGTGCTTTATTAATATTTTTTGCACTTTGTAATAACTCATTGTGACTTAAGTCACCCTTATATTTTTCCTTTGGCCGTCAGGTTGACGAAATGGGCCGAAGGTCTTCGATTGGGAAATGGGGACATTACAAAGGCAGTGCCTGGCAAGTTAATGCACTGAGCTCTGATTCCACATAGAAGTCCTTTGTAAATCCTTCGCATATTTTTCAACAATGGGGCACTATGAAATCTGAATAGTTGTGCACATATGTTGCTGAATGTCAACTACAATATCAAAACATTATAACAGCTTCAAGTTGAGTGTCTAGCAAAATCCCTAAAGAAGTTGAATATGGACGCGGTCATGTTGAATCTTTTGCATGTAGTAGAGTTATCCATACCAGACACATCTCCATCTCGATGACGAAATGGAATTAAAATTGATATTTAAAAATCCATCACATCGTTTCTGAAACAAATTTTCTATTGATCTAGCTTCCAAAATTACAAACGATAAAAAAATAAAGAAAAAAAAATCAAAACTAGTTGAGTGTCCAAATTCAGATCAAACCTAGGACACAATGTAATTAGAAAAGGAATGATTTATATTTATACCTCGTTGGCTTCATCAGCAGCAGTGATTGTACCCTTTTGAGCCCAACTTTGAAAGGCTGCTTTGAATGAGGGCTGTAATGTGACAAACGTCCTCCTAATTGACTCTGGTCTATTGATGGCTTGAATCACATAACGCTTTAATCGTTTGTATTGCATGCCTTCCACCATGGCAATTGAGCTTCTCCCCATCAGCTGAGGGGAAGGCCAGCCAGTAGTTAAACTGTCACTCTCTATCGGTTCTGTCATAAACCTGTTGGCCTCTGGAGAACATGTTATGATAGTAGGTGAGCCAAATAAATGGGTTCTGTAAACCCCAGTGTCCCCATACCTGCAAATTGCAAAACAATGTACACGAGTCTCACTATTGTACATGAATTCATCAGGGAGCAATTTGGTTATAAAAATATGTTACAAACATATATAGGTTTGGGTTATAAAAAAATGTTACAAACATATATAGTTTTGGAATTGTCTGAAAAGAATCCTGGCACAACTGCCTACAATTAGTTGAGTTCTCTGCCATTTGTGTATCAGAAAAACATTCCATATAAGTTTTAGATACTCATGTCCTAACAGATCACATGTAAATTATAGATAAGAATTTGATAAATTTTAATAGACTGAGTTTCAAGGTTGCCGCATGATTTTTATTTTTATTTTTCTTAATATATAATATATTAAGATTGTATAAAAACATGAAAAATAATAATTAAAATATAAATAAAAGGGGGATCTCAAAACTCATATATTATTTATTATTAATTTTTTACCATAGCAATGTGGAAATTGAAAACTTTGAAGATTTATGTTTACAGCAGCGTTTGGAGTTTTCAGCAGCTTTCAAAAAGAGGGCATTCAAGTGAGGACGTGTGTTGCTGGTCAAAAGGCAAACAAACTATTTCATAAAAAAAATCAAATACAATTCTCATGTAGTTTGTCTTTCAACTGTTTGACAGAATGTTTTGTTGAAAAAATCTTCAAATAGAGCTACTAAACAGATTGTCTGCGAACTGTTTGACAAAATACTCTGAAAAGATTTCTCATTGCAAACTCCATAAATCAGTTGCTAATGCTACCTCTCATCCAAAAACCTCCCTAACTTATTAAAAATTGTCATATTAAAAAACATATAAAATTTACTTTCCATGGACCATTTTTTCCTAATATTTCAGGTTTAGAGTTAGGAAAATTGCACCTTGCTAAAAGAAATTTACCATCTGATCCAAGAGGGTCCAAAATATTTATACACTGAAAGCGAAAGAAGAAAAGAGATGGACTAATTACTTGGTCAGTCTCTTCCATATAAAATCATCCGGCTTGCTTGTGAACTTAAAACACCGTAAGAAGTCCAGTAGCTCTCCAATAACAGGCCACCCCATATGACCAGGAGGAGCTTTTTACCATTTCTGGATTTTAAATAGGAATGACAGTACCTCCATTCATTGAAGGATCTGAGCACCCATAAAACCAATGGAAGCATACCCAATAAAAGTCCTGCCGTCCACATTGTATCCATGGCTGTTGGTCACTGAAAAGTATACTGAAAGGACTATAATATCTACCATCTAACTGCGTCATGGGGATTTTATAATAAAGCGTGAGTTTGTCTCGTTCTAAAGTTGGGTTTGGGTTTCAGATCAACGGATAATCCATTTTCATTTGTCCTCTTTCGAAATTGGATCTGGCAGAGAAATCTGCTCAACTTCTACTCCATATTAAAACGATTTCATGCTTGTGGAGGTGAATTGACGGTTTACTTAAATATGCGAATAATTTGTCAAAACTCCATATTAAAACGATTTGATGCTTTAGAGATGAAGTGACGGTTTATATATGCGAATAATTTGTCAAAAACTTCAGGTCTTATTATGTTGTTTTAGTAGGTTATTTGTTTCCATTGTGTGAAGGAGAATGTTACATGTTTTGAGTCATGTAATTTATAAGGGTAGGTTAGGGTAGGGTAGGGTAGGGTATGTATATTTTATATTTTAAAGTTTTTTTAATGGTAAATTTCAGATCTGTTTCAAAGTGTTTGAATGATGTGCCAAAATTAGCAGGAACTTGACAAGGTCATAACTTGAGTTCCGGGTGTTTGTTTAAGTCAATTGTTTTTTTGAAACCATATGTTTCGATGAGACAAATGTACTAGCCATCTGTCCTACCGATTGGGGCAAGTTTCGGCACATTTTTGGGCCCTAAATCTGCCATCTTGAGGTCGAAAATTAGGATTTAAGTTGTAGTTTGGTTTTTTCCAATTTTTGGGCATTAGTTAATTTTAGTCCATTAGTTGCATTATGAGTTAGAAAGTTGGCAATTCCTCTAATTTAGGAATGTAGAAAATGTGTAGCAATTTCTGTGCCCATACGAATAAGCATGCAAACTTACTAAGAATAGCAGGGTCTAGTAAACTACTAAAAATAGTAATTTTCGCCACCTAGAGTAGATTTAGTCAAGTTAGTTAGAGTTTGTTTGGCAACTCGAGTTGGGAGTTATTTTCCTATTTAGAAAACATTGTAATTCATTATTCAATAACAAAGAAGGAGATATATTTTCTTTTGGAGTTCATATTATTTACAGAATATCAAGTTTGTTCAAAATTTGGCTACATTATTGAACCCACGTACGTGTATTATTCTTCATGTTGGGTCCCGTCCAAAAAAAATTGTGCAGAAGCTGGAAAAAATGTTCAAAGATTTCCTCTAGACCAATACTTCCTTTGGCAAAGAATTTCACAGAGTTGCATGGGAGACTTGTTGTCTTCCCAGAGAATCAGGAGGGTTAGGTCTCATTAACTTATTACGTCAAAGGCAAACGCGTTGAGCCAAATGGATAATTCACATCATAGAAGGGGAAGAAGCTTGGAAAGTGCTTCTACAGCATGACATCGTTGATGGCTACCCTTATGGCTACTTGACTTGGAGAGGCATTGGCTTTGCCAATTTTCTCATTGCCCCTGTCCCAATCAAAGTAGTCGGCACTTTTGTGCTCAAAAGTATTTGGAAAGTCTAGGAGCAAGTCAAACCATGGCTTATGCGGAATGGTAATGGCTTCCGTAATGGTCTTTCATTTAACCGTCACTCCTTGTGGTAGTCCCCTATCATTCAAATCCAAGATCCTTATCTTACTGAGGTTCCTTGGATTCTTGCACTTCGTCTTTTCAAGCGAGGAATTTGCACTATCCAAGACCTCTTTTGCAAATGCACTCAGTCTTGGCGTCCCTGGCATGAGCTCAAGGCTCAATTCAAATTATCTTTGTCTAATCATGTCATCATCAATGATATCATCTCCTTTGTTCTTGATCACATGATCCACAAAATCTTTGTGCTTCCCTCTCATCCTTGGTGGACGGATTGGAAGTGATATGTAGACACCCCATTCTAGAATTATTCTGCTAGCAGAGGCCAAGCCTAGCTTTCGCCTCATTTTCCCATGGTGTGAAAGCTCAACACCCAATGGGGATCTTGCAATCTTCTCCATCAAGTTGGAGAATGAGATTTGTTATTGTCTGGTCCACCTGTGTGGAACCAAAAATTGCTCATTTCTATGGTGTTTTTTTCACCAAGGCCTTCCGATTGGTGCCCATTTGGTTTATATTGGTGTTTTGGCCCCCAAATGCCCCTTATGTGACCACTTGGAAACCTTGTCTCACCTCTTTTGGTACTGTTGCAAAGTCCAAAAGGCTTGGAACTGGATTCATTTATTCTTTCTCCCCTTTCGACCATAATGTTTTACTTGGCAACACATTCTCTTAGGAGATAATCCTCGAATGCCTCACAAGTTTTACCAGATTTGGCATGCTTTCAGAGGGAAAATTCTCTTATGGATTCGGAAAGAATTGAATTCTTATTTATTTGCTAATGTTGAAGCTGACCAACAATTCTCTATTTTTAATAAGTATATGGTCATCACGAATGTATTATTGCATATCCAAGTGCAAGCAAACAAGGTGGTGCTCGAGGTGGAGCATCTTTAGACTCTTCTTCAACATTGGGGTGATGCCCGTTGCAATGTTGCTTATGAGTCTTTGCCCCCCTCCTACCACTCCCCACTGCATGGTGGTGTCAGCGATCATCCTAGAGGTGGTGATCATCAGAGCCGCTCGTAATGACACTCGTTCAGCCAAGCCCACCAGTCCCCGTGCAGCTAGCCTCCGTGGAGGAGCTTCCTCCCTCCGCCTGCATCCCACCATCGGGGTTGGGATTCCCCTCCACCACCCAACCAGCTTGGTTGGGGCTCGTTGATTTCCCTTGAGCCATGCACTCACAACAGTTGGAGCCTCCCGCCTTTTCCTGAAAAATTTGCCAGGTTGTCTCTTGCCATCTTGCCCGCTCATGCCACTGTTGATGATATAGAAGAAGGAAGCCAATCTGGCTCTGGTTGGGACGTGTCGGATAGTAGCAAGGATCTTCTTGGTTCTAGATGGGATGATTAATATCCGCCCTCTGCAGGACAACAATTTGTAGTAGTGGCTTAACTTCCTTGATTCTCTACTTTTTGATGTTTTGTAATAGTTTGTTTTCCTAAGCTCTGCCTAGTCTGAACTTGTGGCTTTGGGGCATGCTTCCATACCACCTGATTTTATGTTATATGTTGTCATATATATCAAATCCATATTAAAAAATGGAAGTTGGATATATTAATATACGTAAAGTGCACGTAAAAATTAAAGTCACACACACTCTAATACTTATACTACATGTAAAAATAAAAGTTACATACAACATAAACTAAATCTAAATAATGAAAGTTATAACCTCTATGTTTGATAAGGCCCTCACAAACTTAGGTATCATATTTCAATCCTCATATCTAAAAAATATTCATTTAAACGGTTTAACTACTCTTATGCGGGGATGTGTCCCCTAGATTTTGGTGATGCCCAAATGTCATGAACATTTCAATGAATTGGGGACTTGGAAGGGACGACCCTTTTTTCACTTAATTTTTTTTTATGTTTTTACATTTAAAAAGCTATTATTTTTCCCAAAAACGTGGAATTCTAATATTGAAAGTGCCTAGAGCACGTTCATTATAATTTAAATTTCTGGATTTTATTGAATAAAGTTATAATATTTAAATACTAATTTATATTTTTTATTTTAAAAGTTGTCCCCAACATTTGAGGAAATTATCATCATCATAGAAACCTCCTCCCTCCATCCCCCTCTCCTCCAAACTTTAGTAAATACTGTTTTTAAAAAATGTGAAATAAAGCAAATTAAAATCTCTTAATTATGTCAATAGGCATTTCCTCAATCAAATAAATCATGTCTCTCCATTTTTAATCCAATTGGTTGAAAATAATTTACATATGTACGGGGATCAAGGTGTGATTATCTTTAGCGGAATGAATAATTTCTCTTACGATTGATGCTTCAGAATCATTTAGAATTGCATGTCACATCCCACCTACAATAGGGTTATTGTTTTCGGTCTGTAAACCTCTACTTTGGAAATTTACGAGACCACAAAATTATTATTCCTACTTCCAAATTTCTTGAAATGGCAGTTCTTAATGCTAGTGAGTGAAATATGAACTTAGAACTATTTCGCAGCAGTGAAAAAATAAACAATTCAACACACAACACAATATTTTATCTTGGAAATCCCCAATTTGAGGGAAAACCAGTCGGGAAGGGCAATTGTTCTTTCTTCCCAATATTATATTGGGAAATTCAAAGAAAATACAAGTTACAAGAATTGAAGGAAGACAAACAATGTCACTTCCACCCTTCTCTACTTGTTTGCTTTGTTCTCACACTTTGCTTCTACAAAAAAATTCCAGCTTCAATGGTTTCTTCCTCACTTCTCTCCATTGAAACTTCGATGATCAATTCCTCACGTTCCTCTTGATTAAATAGCTTGCTCACCATGTCCTCCTGTGCACTGGAGAATGGGAAGAGTCATCCAAGGAAGAGACATGGCCCAAACGTTTGAAATCCACGACCATTCGTGGCTTTATTTTTTTGTTTTCATTAGTGACAGGACCGTCGGTGAACACAAACCGGTGGTTACACAATTGTTGCGGCAGTTCAGAGGGGTGGTTACACAACAGTCACTCTGCACATAGCAGCGGTTCTATAACTTAACAATTTTCTCTCCACTCTTATTAGTTTTCCTTCTGATTTTGGTTGTTCTCATGAAGTGGTGTTTCTTTAGATCCCTATGGATCACACCTCCTTTGCTCAAGAGGCTTTTGGTCCCACAAAAGCTTAATGGGGGAGTAGATGAGGAAACAATTACCTCACTTTCTCCTTCGAGTACTATCGGATCTGTCTTGGTGTCTTCCCCTTGAGTACAACCTGCCAAGATTCATGTGGACCTCTCCTTGTCTCTCTAACCTTCTATTGCAGTACTACATCCTCCTTCAACTCGCCTTGTGAATCCAAGATGCAATCTTCTATGGAAGGTAGCAACTGACATTTTTCTTCTTCATCACGCATGGATGGCTCATATAGGTGCAAATTCTCACAATTCACTACTGAGTACATCTATATGAAGTGTGGCAAGTCAAGTCTGAAAGTATTTTCTCCAACATGCTCTAGTATAATGAAGGGTCCATACCATAGAGGCTTGAGTTTCCTTGATTGACCTTGTAGTCTTTCCTTGCTCAAGTAAAGTCAAACCTTGTCTCCAACATGAAATTTGTGCTATCTACAATGTTGATCATGTCTAACCTTATACTTGGCTTGAGATTTCTTCAATTATTCTTTCGCCTTGAGATGGATTTGTCGTATCCTCTCAACAAACTTCATTGCTTTGGTAACTCTTGAGTCATGTATCTCCCCTTCTTCCTACTGTCCAACCGCAATGTCCAGTGGATTGGTAGGTATATATCCCAAGCATGCTTCAAAAGGTGACTGCATAGTGGATGTGTGTATTGCCCTATTATAGGAATGTTGAATGTAGGTTAAGGACTCATCCCATGTTAGGAAAACATAAGTCAGTGCTCACAATAGTAGGTGAACAACATTATTATATTAGAGGTTAGTATATTTATATTATTGTTATTATCTGTGGAATATTGTAAGTGAGTTGTTAAAAACAACACACGTAGGGTTTTTAGGTGAGATATATTTTAGGGGAGAGAATAAAGGTTGTTGAGAAACCTACCTAGAATTAGTGTGAGAAGCATGTAGAATTGTTAAAGGTGTTAGAGATTTAGTCTTATATCTATGTAACATGTCTTGTGGAATAATTGATTGAAGATGATTGATTAATTCATGCTTCCGCACATTGATCCTTTGGCTCTTCCGAGAAATGGGGTTCCATTTTCATGTGGTATCAAAGTAGGAACCTTATGGGACCTCTTTTTTGCCTTTCATGCACTTGTTTATTACATCAAAACAAATTATGCAAGATTTTTAGTGCAGACCATGTGCAGATGTTGTTGATTTATTTGTTCACCCCTGCTTGCATGTTATCCACAAAGTGTAGTGAAGACCACATGCATACTTTGGTGGCTCCAACACCTGTATTTTCTCTCTCCTTTCCATCATGTTCATCTCTTTTCGTAGTTTTCCCACCTATCTTGTTCTCTGTGTGCACTGAAAAATCAGAAAATAAATAAAAATATATCTGATATACGTTAGCTTCTGTATGTTTTGATAGTTATATATATCTAGAAATTTTACAGAGGTTCTATAGGATTTTCTAACTTGCAGAAAATTTTAGGAAGCGGAAAAGAAAAAATTGGAAGAGATTGTATGCAAGTCCTACCATAGTTAGATTGATAAGGTATCATGTTTTAACATAGCATATATTTTCTCTATTTTGGTTACCATGAAATCAAATTCAACACTTGAAGTTATTTCTTTGATTTGACAAGATCCTCCATGCTAAGCGTGTTCCTCCAATGCAAAAATCCAAAATGGATTCTCTCCATACGACAATATTAATATATTATTCATTCTTCTACATCCATCATTGAATACCCCTACTCAACGTTTCATCTGCATCAAATCGTAAACGACTCAGCCTTGGTACATTGGAACTCAGTCTTACTCAGATAATTTCCACAACAAATCAGTGAAGCCATACCATTCACCTCAACACTTCGGCAAACTTGAAACTTCACCAGGATTCCCAATGGCGGCATACTTGGCCCAATCTTTGTAGAAATAACATATTTACTTCTATCTTGAGTCTATGTTCTGCGAAGAGTTTGGTATCCTCATGACACCCATGATAAGAACTTTGCATATAATAAATGAATAATTTGCATAATATAACAAAACACAAGAGATATGGGTGGGCCAAGATGCCCAAATAATCAATATATGTAGAATAATACCCTTAAGGTAGGGAAACGTCATACAATGCTCCTTAAGGAAGGAGTAACTCCACAATCTCCCAAGATGGGAATCCACTTCGAGGGGGACACCTCCAATATACCTCTACCAAGTAGAAGAATCAACTCATACATCCATGACCCCCTCATAATGATACTCATATCCTTTAAATAGGATGGGTAACACCTAATCCCAATGTAGGCTGACTCATTACCCAATATAACTAATTCCTATGTGAGCCCATATAACTAACTAAGGGGATGTGTGCCACATGTCGGCATCTCCATCAACCCATATACATTATAATATTATATCCCATGTGAACCCATACATATAACTAAGGGGATGTGTGCCACATGTTAGCATCTCCATTAACCCAATACATTATAATATCATATCCCAAGGTACATAGCATTGCCTCCCTCTTTCACATGTTTCGTCCCCGAAACATAAGAAGAATCCATATAATGAGTGTGCTTTAAATTATTGCACACTTGTCGCCATGCTCGATCATCCAACCACCCATATGAAATCCTAGTGGGTGATGTTGTTCCAAACCTGATTCCATATTCCATTGTGCTCATCTGATTCCATCCTGGTCCATATGTGTTCCTCCTCGGTAGCCATGCATATCCATAATTATTATTCCTATGATTCCATGTCATATAATTATTATTACATTGATTCCATATATAGCCAAAATTATTACTCCTCCAATTCCCTATATATCCATATAGATTTCTGCCCTTGTGTGTCCTAGCATGTCTCCATGATTTTTTCCTCTCATGATGATGTGGGTGTCTATATGGTGCAACCTTAGTATGCTCCACTTTATCAATCTTTTCCTCCAATTTATTTTCCTCTTCCAACTTGTTTGCTATTTCTTTTTTCTCTTGAGTAGAGAAACTATTTTTTACTTTTTCATCATGTTCTTCATCCTCTCCTTTTGATTCATCCTTATTCCCTTCTTCACCATCTTCAAATTCATCTTCATGATCCAATTCTACATTACTTTTTACCTTGCTAAGTATGATATCTTGCAATGTAATTTTCTTTCTCTTGTACTACAATTTCAGGAATTTCTTTTGCACATTAAGATTAATTGTTTCCAATGTCTCTAACCAAGGATATCCAAGAACAATATCCATACCATCCATATCTAAAGCATAAAAATCTAAATGTAAAACATATTTATCCATAGAAAGCTTTAAATCTTCAAAAACTTGAATATGCTTACCATCCATTTGAGTTACCTTAATATGATTTGTTTGCACATGTATATTGTGAGCGACATCCATATTGATGAAGTTATATTTGTTGCTAGGGTTTAAAGAAACAATTATCTTTTTTTCTTTGAATACACCCTTCGAATTGAAATATTGAAGCTTCCTTCTTTGGAGATGCACTATCATGTGTAACAACTTCATCATCAACATTTTCTTCTTCTTCTTTAACAAAATTATGTTTCTTTTTTGTTGTCCATCTAGCTAAGAAAATATCTTCCATTTCCTCCCAATCCCAATCCAATAGATCTATATCCAAATAAGAATACCAATGTCATGCTTTCCCACCAAGATGAAGATAAAAACTAACCCATACTAAACATTCTTCAAAATACATTTGTTTAAATTGTATCCACCATTTTTTTGCATCAATTTCCCCATTGCCATAGAAAATTGGTATATCCGTCATGCACAAAAATTAGGGTTTCACAAACTTACTCCTTTAACCAATATTTGACTTGATAATTTCATCTATCATTCAACCTCCAATCTGAAACCACAAAGAATTAACCCCTACTAAAATTTTGAGAGATTTCCGAATATGTAAAATAATCAAAACAAACCAAAAAATTGCAACTTGTAGGATGATTTTCTTTAAAACACAAAACTCTCAATATATTCAATTTAAACTAGATCCAAATTTTTTGAAATTTTTACAATAGCTTCCTGATAAAGATTATAAATACTGGTAAACATTTTAAAAATTAATTCTTAGAAATGCGGCCTGTGAAGCAAATTTAGGTGAAACCCTAAAAATGCAATAACTTCAACAAAAAAGCTTGAAAAATTATGAAATTTGGACTGTGTCTTTATGAAACCCTTTCAAAACTGTGGTAAAAAAATTGAGAAAATATTCACAGCAGTTTCCAAAATATATCCGAATCAATAAAATTAGGGTTTGGACCCAATTTTTTACCGAAATCGATGCTCTGATACCACTTGATAATAACTTCACATATAATAAATGAATAATTTGCAGAATATAACAAAAAAAAGAGATATGGGTGGGCCAAGATGCCCAAATAATCAATATATGTAGAATAATACCCTTAAGGTAGGGCAACACCATACAATGCTCCTTAAAGAAGGTGTAACTCCACAATCTCCCAAGATGGGAATCCACTTTGAGGGGGACACCTCCAATATACCTCTACCAAGCAGAAGAATCAACTCATACATCCATGACCCCCTCATAATGATACTCACATCCTTTACATAGGATGGGTAACACCTAATCCCAATGTAGGCCAACTCAATACCCAATATAACTAATTCTTATGTGAGCCCATATAACTAAGGGGATGTGTGCCACATGTCGACATCTCCATCAACCCATATACATTATAATATTATATCCCATGTGAACCCATACATATAACTAAGGGGATGTGTGCCACATGTCAGCATCTCCATCAACCCATATACATTATAATATCATATCCCAAGGTACATAGCATCGAATCATAAACGACTCAGCCTTGGTACATTAGAACTCAGTGTTACTCATATAATTTCCACAACAAATCAGTGAATCCATACCATTCACCTCAACACTTCAGAAAGCTCCAAACTTCACTAGGATTCTCAATGGCGGCATACTTGGCCCGATCTTTACAGAAATGACATATTTGCTTCTATCTTGAGTCTATGTTCCGCGAAGAGTTTGGTATCCTCATGACACCCAAATCAACCTTGCTTAGCAAATGTCAATGCGAGATCTACATACTCGACGTCTTCCATGGAAAATAAAATCACCGCCCATAGTTTTCTGTTCCAAAACCACCTACCGTGTCAAAGTTTGCCAAACGCACAGTTTTCTCCACATGTTTTATGGGTTTAGGTTTATTTGGTTGTTTTAGGACTATTTGTGGTATTAAAGTTATTAGAGTCTTTGACATTTATGTATTATTATTTATTATTATAAATTTGGTTAAAGCTTTGTAAATCTTATTAAGTTCGTATTTTATTAGCAATATTATAATTGGATGTATTATCGGTTGCAACTAACATCCAAAGGTATTTTCATTGGGGGGTGGTAAATTCAAAGTAAAGAGAACATTAAAGAGTGGCTGACAAGAAACCGAGCACAACCCTGAGATCACCGATGCAAACAAAAGACTAGCAGATGGACCTTGTGTGAACTCTGGAGTTTGATCAAAATTATTTTTGTAATAACGTTCTTCACCCCATGTGACCACTAAGGGAGGGAATGTTAGGAAAACATAAGTTAGTGCTCACAATAATAGGTGAGCAACATTATTATCTTGGAGGTTAGTATATTGTTATTATGTGTGGAATATTGTAAGTGAGTTGTTAGAAACAACTCACGTAGGGTTTTTAGGTGAGAGATATTTTAGGGGAGAGAATAAATGTTGTTGAGAAACCTACCTAGGATTAGTCTGAGAAGCATGTAGATTTCTTAAAGGTGTTAGAGATTCAGTCCTATATCTATGTAACATGTCTTGTGGAATAATTGATTGAAGATGATTGATTAATTCTTGCTTCTAAACATTGAACCTTTGGCTCTTCCAAGAAACGAGGTTCCATATTCATCCCAAGTCCGTGGATATTTGCTATTGTAACTTGTAATCAGGTGTACCAAAGTCCTTCTCACCACCTCCATTTTCCCATCTATATGGGGATGGAAGGTCATGCACATTTGTAACCTGGTGTCCATCTTGTCCCACAAAGTAGTCCAAAACTTCCCCAAAAACCTAGAATCTCTGTCAGAAACAATAGATTTTGGAAAACCAAAATGCATCCACACATTAAATAAGAAAAGTTCAGCTGCCTCACATGCTTTTATTTTCTTTTTACATGCCATAAAAACACACACTTTAGTGAATCTATGATCTACAACAACAGATAGATAATCATGGCCATGTTTAGACATAGTTATTCCTCCTACAAAATCCATAGAGATATCCTCGCAAGGTCAAGTAAGGACCGGTAATGGAATATATAAACCTTCCTTCCTAATTTTAGGCTTGCTAGTGCAACAAATTTTACATCCTCTTATGAATTTAGATACTTCTTCTTACATATTGGGCCAATATACATACCTTTGCAAGTGGGTCATAGTCTTGCCAACACCAAAATGTCATGCTACTTTTGAGGTATGTGCTTCCCTCATCAATAAAATCCTTTCATCTTTTGTCACACAAAGTTTCCCTCATCAGTAGAGCAACCCATCTTTGAGATAAAAATATTCAATACGCGTTTTTTCAACCTCTTTGGACTGGAACTGCTGATATGTCACCCCAAAATATTTTTCTTGAGCATATGCCTCTCTATAAGCTTCCTTCGTGAAGGGCTCAATATGAGAGATAGTGGCCAAACTAGAGATTTTCTCCGGTGTAGGCGGCCTAGACAACTTGTCTGCCACCAAATTGGTGCTACCTTTCTTATACTTGATCACCAAATCGAACTGTTGAAGGAATCTCATCCACTTGTAGTGTCTTTCTTGCTGCAAACTAGATTGTGCTTGGAAATACTTGAGAGGTTTGTGGTCAATGTGCACAATAGTTTCTTTACCCAATAAATAATGTTTCCATTTCTTTATTTCCTGAATTAGTTCATACATCTCTTTATCATATATTGAATATCCTGTAACTGTTGAAGTGAAAGTTT
Organism: Taxus chinensis; assembly: GCA_019776745.2. Classification (NCBI taxonomy): domain Eukaryota; kingdom Viridiplantae; phylum Streptophyta; class Pinopsida; order Cupressales; family Taxaceae; genus Taxus; species Taxus chinensis. The sequence continues at coordinate 101,858,320 of CM034146.1, forward strand.
TAGATGATAACATACTGGCTTACCTCCTTGTAGCAACATCACTCTCATAGTGTAATCATTGGTAGTTGTCTCTACTTCAAAGGGTTGCTGCAAATTAGGAAGAGAAAATATTGTAGCATGGCTAATTTTGTACTTTAATAACTCAAAAGCCTTGTCTTGTTCCTTACCCCAGTCAAAATACTCACTCTTTTTGGTCGTTGTGTGTAAAGGTGATTTAATATTAGAGAAGCCCAAAATAAACTTCCTCATGTATTGTACTGCTCCCAAAAAATTCCTAGTCTTTGCGGCTTTCGTTGGTGTTGGCCAGTTAGTGATGGCTTCCACCTTCTTTAGATTCACTCAGATCTCTCCTCCTCCAACCATGTTCCCAAGATAGACAAGTGACTATTTGGAAAATTCACATTTATTCATATGGCATAATAATTATTTATCCTTGAGAACTTGCAATAATTGTTGCAAATGTGTTAGATGTTCCTCCCATGTGACACTAAAAATCATAATATCATCCCAATATATAATGACACATGAATCTATGAATTCCCACAATACATCATTCATCAATCTCATAAATGTAGCAAGTGCATTACATAAACCAAATGGAAGTATTAACCACTCATACAAACCCTATTTTGTTTTGAAGGAAGTCTTCTATATATCTTCCTCCTTCATCTTGACTTGGTGATAACTAGACTTGAGATCTAACTTCATGAAGAATTTTGCATGTTGAAGTTGGTCCAAGAGACCATCTATGTGTGGGAGTGGATATCTATTCTTTATGGTAATCTTGTTCAAAGCATGGTAGTCGATGCAAATTCTCTAAGAACCATCCTTCTCTGGCACCATCACAATAGGAGAACCACATGGCGAGATGTTTGGATGCATTACCCATTGGTCTAACAACTCTTGGAGTTATTTCTTTACCTCTGTACTCTCCAACAAGGATTGCCTATACAACCCGATATTTGGTAGAGGGGACTTTGGAAACAACTGATCTCATTTTCTACCTCTCTCTTTGGTGGTAACCCACTTGGAGTTTGGAACACTTCTTGAACAGACTAAATTATGATATCCAAATCCATCATCCCTTTGTTAGAAATATCTGAAATTTCTACCCCACATTTCTTATCTTTCAATAAAAGTAAACAAAACTAATCAAGATTTTCTTGAATAGTCTCTTTGCTTGGTTAGCAATTACCATAACAAGTTTTGACTTATACTGGTGTTCCCAGATGTTGTAACTGACTCCATTGTTGACCCATATGTATCAGTTCTCCCTTCTCATGAATATAACATCCCTAATATACAAGTAAGGGATCCCGAAAACAACATCAAATGAATCAAGTGGGATTACAATAGATTCCAATACATCTATATATTGAGAATTTATCCCAAACTTGAACCTACATCTTCTTGTTACCTGAATTTGTATACCCTTCTTCACCCATCCCAAAGGATAAGGATGTGGATGCTCATAGGTTTCAAGACCAAACTTCTTTACAACCACACCAGAAATCAAATTAGATTGAGAACCAATATCAACAAAATCATTTACCTTAGTCCTCTTGATTTGGATTTTTATTTGAAATAGCTTACTCGTCTCTTCCTCTTACTCCTAGTTATCTATGTTGGTGGATGTGCATCCTAGCCTCTCATCTACATGAGAATCATCCTTTATCTGTACATCCCCATCTATCTTTACACCTGTCCTGGACTTCTTGGAGTCCTTGGTTCGGTTATTTGGATGCAACTTCCAACATGTAGTATCAGTATGACCATTGATATCACAATTCTTGCAAATATTCTTAGGATCTTTACAAGTATTCAAAGTGGTAGGGGTATTTTTACCTTTCCATTTACCTTTGTTACTTGTTGTTACTTGCTCTTTCTTTTTTTGATTTGTTGATTGCTTTTTCCTTTACTCTTCTTCTCCTTAGTTTTTTTCATCATCTATGTAGTACGCTTGCACACATGCTTCATTGAGATCATTGGGCTTCATGAATATGACCTTCATTTGAAGGTGAGTATGAAGTCTTCCCAAATACTTGGTCATAATATCCTCATCCTCTAAGTCCATATTGAGCAACATCGCTTGTCTTCTAAGCTTTGTAGTTTAGTCTTGCACAATTTAACCACTACTTTGTCTAAAATATTGCAATTTAATCATCTGGCCACTCTTAGTGCCAATAGGATAAAAATTTATCCTTAACGATTCTTTAAAACCCTCCCAAGTACTTACAATAGGATGATTCTTATTTTCACAAGTGGCTAGATGGGTTTCCCACCAAAGCATAACATGTCCTTCCATTTTGAGACGTGCAAAAAATATCCTTTGTGCCTCTGTGACATTATGCACAATAAAATAAACTTCCAATTACTTTAACCATTTATCTACAAACTCTGCATCTACTTGTCCTTCAAATATTTTAATCTCAACCTCAGTTTCAACTTTAAAAGGAGCATGATCAGATTTTACCTTCTCTCTTTCAACGGGAGTTTCCTCTTCATGCTCTTCCACATCTTTTTCCTCATCGTGGATCTTTCCTATGCCAAACTTATCGGCCAAAGCTCGAACCACTTATTCCATGGAATCTTACTTAACCATTGTTGTCTTTTGTCGATACGAGACTTCTCGTTGGTGTTAAAACAACCTATCCATAGTGCTTTTCAGCATCTCAATTCTATGGACCAAGTTCTCTTCTTCCATTTGATCTCTAATCCTCTGTCTCCACTTCTTCGTAGATATCTTCGGATCATAAGGTAACAATTCTTCACCTTTAGACCTTGTCACTGTCATACAAATTACACAAGAACGAATACTATAGTTCCTTGGATAATATAGTTAGGTCTGATACCAAAATGATCTGTAAACCTCTATTTTAGAAATTTACGATACCACAAAATTAAGTAGTCCTACTTCCAAATTTCTTGAAAATGACAATTATTAATGCTAGTGAATGAAATATAAACTTAGAACTATTTTTCAATAATGAAAAGATAAACAATTCAACACACATCACAATATTTTATCCTAGAAACCTCCAATTTGAGGGAAAACGAGTTGGGAAGGGATTTTTTGTTTTTTCCCAATATTATATTGGTCAATTCGAAGAAAATACAAATCAAAAGAAGTTGAAGGAAGGCAAAAAATGTCACTTCCACCCTTCTCTACTTGATTGCTCTATTCTCACACCTTGCTTCTATAAAACAATTCTAGCTTCAATGGTTTCTTGCTCACTTCACTCCATTCAAACTTCAATGATCAATTCCACATGTTACTCTTGCTTAAATATCTTGCTCCCCATGTCCTCCCATGTACTAGAGAATGGGAAGATTCATCTAAGGAAGAGACATGACTCAAACGTTTGAAATTCGTGACCGTTCATGGATTTATTTTTTTGTTTTCAACTGCACGTCAGCTACACAACTGTCGCGCTACATAGGGCGGTGGTTCTGTAACTTAACAATATGTTCTCCTTTATGATTAATTTTCCTTCTAATTCTAGTTTTTCTGATGAAGTGATGTTTCTTTAGATCCCTATGGATCATTTTCACTATTCCTTCTCTCTTATATTGTTGTGTTCACTTATTTCTTACACTATTTGACTATCACTGGCATGGTTTATTGCATAGTTCAATAATCAATGTCACCAACTATAATTCTAAAATCAATTATAACTTTATACATTAACACACACACACACACACACACACACACACACACACACACACACACACACACACACACACACACACACACACACACACACACACACACACACACTTTTTCAACAAATTTGTTTGATCTCTTGTTCTCCAAACAAAATTATTTGAAAATAAAAAATATTACAACAAGAAAATTAATTGAGTGACAAAGTGCATCCTATATTGACCAATTGACCAAATTATGTATCAATGTTATTTAATGTTTAATCGTAAAATATTTGTAAAAAATTAGTATTATTGTCTTACAACTTGTAGATAATTTATATTGAAATGTGTAAGAATGTTTATTATTATTTATAAGAATACAACATTTGAACATAATTAGAAAGGCCCTATTTGAACATTCAACCAATAATATTTTTTGGTTGAATTTTGTCAATAAATTTTGAATTAACATGTAGTTGAAATCTTAAACATGACTTAGAGTAGTACTAGAAAAACTTCTAATCACAAGGGAAAGGTTGCGATTTAGTGGCAGGAAGCGTTTAATGTTGTTAGCTTGGGTTTATGTCTTATAAATACAGGCTCCCACAAATATTTCATACATTATTTATGAGATGGTATATTAGTTCTATACATGTAATAACATACGCAAATGTTCAAATTTTTGTTTTCTCCGAACTCTAAGACTAATTTAATAAGAATTGTTTACTTAATTTCCTCATTGCCTCTATTAATGTTTCCATTGTAACTTAGGTTACGATTGCTAGTAACATACTCCTCAATCGTCAACTTTCCTTTATCTTTATCATTATATTGTTTGTTCAAGAAAAATAACAAAAGTTGATAGAAGAAACACACCACCTATCCACTTCGGGCCAAGATCTAAGATTGATTTTAATGTTAGAATATTAATACCTCTCTAAACTATTAATATGTCATGTATTGATATATATTTTTATTAAAAATAATTAACTTGATTATTGACTAATTCATTTACAAAAATAGATACACCATGTACAAGGTTTGATTTCCACGGAGATTTGTTTTATTTTTTATATTTCAGTTTTACTGAAGATTAATTGTGAGTTGTTAATAATAGTTTAATGTTTATGATACTTTTTTATCGGTTTTGTGATAGTAACTATGATATAAATTGAATTATGTTATTGTAAATAGTTATTTTTATTTCATCCTCTTTTCATGTTCACATTTTTGTGATTGTTGGCTTCTCTTACTCTTACTTTTGGTATATGTGTTTTGGTAAATCCATGTTCTTTACATAGATTTTTATTTTACTTTGTCATTATCTTTTTTATGGATCATAATCCATCTCATTCTTCCAGTTTCAATCTTGTTGTCATTTGAATTTGCACCATTTGCTGAAGCTCGGCTCAACACCTTAGTGATGTTAGGGATAGGTGTTTATGTTGAATTGAATTATTATTGAGTGTATGCTCTTTCTCCAAATATGGGGTAAAACCCACATTCGGTATCATAGCAGGTCATCAGGCCTTTCTGAGCATTGTTTGACCTTCCATTCATTGTTTTGATCCAGACAACAAAATGGAAAATGCTATGTAGACCATGAGCAAATGTCATTGCTTTGTTGTTCACCCCTACTTGCATATTGTCAAAAAAAATGCAGAGCGGACCTCTTGTGATTTTGGTGACATTCACCATTCACCTACATCTCCCACTCTACTTCCATACTGTCCACTCTATCCGTTGTTTTCACACCACACAATTCTGTCCATTGTTTGCATTCATTATTTAAAAATAAATTAACAAAAAGATTAGTTTCTGGTTTTATTTTGTTAGTTTTTTTGGAGAAAATCTATGCATGGAAAAGAAGAAGAACTAATGAAGAAAATTTATGTTCCTGTGCAAATCCTTATTTGTAGTTTAACTAAATCAAATTAAAGATATGATTTAATCGATTTTGAAAGATTTGTGCATTGCAGACTTCAGTTTTGCGGTTACTTTGAAGTTTTTTTTGAATTGGAAGCCAACTATTTTGCTCTTTGAGCTCTATTTGCACGAGTTGTCTGTGATCTTCTTTCTATAAACACTGAGACTCCTACATCTCCACAAATAAGATCTTGGCACTATTTGCATCTTCCGTATTTGGGACGATTTTATTTCTCTTTACTCTCTTCTGTTCAGATTTGAATTTGTCACCTAATCTACACAGCGGGTCGGGATGCTCTTCTTATTCTTGGTGGAGGGACAACCACGACACTTGGCCCTTTCAACTCAGCGCTTATCCATTGAATTTAATTTCTCAACTCGTATGGTATCCTGGTTCGGCTTCCTTTTTTTTCTTCTCCATTGGCTAACTCGGTGATCCCTACAATGAATCCGGAGACACAACTCTCTATAGACCCTACAGTAAGATCTCTCACTGCAAACCCCACTTTAGCGGTTCTCTAGCTTTATCAAGAAGATCTTGCACTCCTGATCTTTAATTCCTTGGTATAGAGTTTATATAACGTCTCAAATTCACTTTGCATCGACTGTATTTTCTACGATGGCATAGGCGTTTAAATGGAAATAAATTCTGCCTTGTTGGATCGACAGTAGCACATTGGATCTACAAACACGGAGTTTTTAATGTTGTGGTCTCCTTGACTGACCACCTCTCTCAACAAAATATATTTCTTCATTTGATCAACTACCTTTCTCCCTTATCACGGTGGATGAAAAACTCTTCGAGTGTGGCATCAAAACATTGTAAGGATAGACCCTGTCAATGCGGGACCACTCGCGGCATCACCACAAAGCTCAATAGTGGTGGTACTTGATCCGAAATTCATAAGCAAAAATTGTAACACGCATTCATATTTTTGCTTTAAATAATGATTTTACTTTCTCATATTTTCAATTAAATTTACGAGGTTGCGAGCACTATGAAAAGCAGAGAATTAACTAGGAAAAATGAACAAGAGTTCAATACCATGTGTGATAACGGAGTTCACCCAATCAGGGCTATGTCTTCGGGTCCAATTCATGGGACCAATCTATTAAAATCATGTAAAATTACACTTACAATGAGTGTTTCATGATTTAGATCTTCTCACTAGGTTCCTCTTACAAAATTAGGCCTAGTCTCTTTTGGCACTTTCGGCCTATTCTCCTCCCAGCTCGCTCAATAAGCCTCCTTGAGGAAAACATTGTCATTGCCCCGCCCTGACCAGAGGGTCTGCCTCTTGACCTCAAGGTGCTCTTCATTTACAACGAGCTCCCCTTTATAGCCATATTGAGCTCTTGGCTCATTGGTGAGGCATGTATGTTTTTACATTGGTGGTGGGGGCATATATGCATGTATGTATGTATTTTATTAATGCCTTTACTTTTGCTAATGCAGCTATATGTTGCTTCCTCATATTGACTGCTTCACGGACACGTGTGTCTTCGTATTGGCAGTGAGGGGACTGGTTTTTGTTTGGACTGTTGTCCATATCTTCTACGTGGCCTTTGTGGTTTGGTGGGAAGGCTATTACTTTGTCCCAAATGTGTGGGAATACATGGTGGAGGTGCCTTTATAATAGGCATGGATGAACAACTAAATCATGGCTTAGGCCAGGTTTTCGTGTTTTTCCCACCGAATATATCAAAGATCATAGCACATCGGTCAGCCATACATCTCGTGTTCATATTTAATGTTGTTAAACAATATACTATATAGTAGATATATGGTTCTTAATAAAGGAAGGCAAGACATCTAATTATCCAAACATGTCGCATTAAGCAAAACTGTGTGGATGAGGCTTTATCTTTGTCATTGTCTCGTTTAGGCACTTAGTCTCTTTTTGTTTAGGTGTGGTACTGTAGACAAAAAATTGCACACTTACTATTGCATTTATACCACCGGGTATCCTAATTTATATATGGATCTTACCTGTTCATATGTATTCACTAAGCGAGAAAAGTACTAGGGTTTTTGTGGACAGTGAATCGGTCATCCTGGCTTGTTTTGCTAGTTCAGTTGTTAGTTGTCTCTGCAGTTTTGGCCTTGCACATATTACAGTGTCTTAGATTTCATAGTTAACTTAGTTGATCATCTTTCAGTCTTCATCTGAGTGCCTAGGTTTGCACTGGGGCAACACCGAGTCTAGGACGTCAAGTCACTCGGCATCCCCAACCTAATTTTTGTTCTTAATTTCGCCACTTTAGGGCCTCGGTCCTAGTCGTTCACCCAGTCTTATTTTCTTACGGTCATAGTCGGTAGTTTTAGTGGTCACTAATGTACAAAATTTAAACAAGGGCAATCCCTATATAAATAAATGCATACGTGACCAAATTAAATGACCGAGCTCTAAGCATCTACTACCATCACCTAAGGTTGCATCCAAGGACATTTTAAGAGCATCAAAGAATACATCTGGGATTCATTCTACATTTGACAAGGGACAGCTAATTTTGCATACACGCATAGGAGGGGACGGGTTGTAATCTTTCCACTGCATCGCATCTATTTTGCATCTTCTACATCTAGATATTACTCATTATTACAAGTGTCATCTTGCCCCAAGAGCTTCCTAGGCATAAGATTACACACACACACACACACACACACACACACACACACACACACACACACACACACTATAATTACATTAGGAGTCTAAAATGTAGTGCAATGCTCAGTATTAAGTCCACTAGTTTAGTGGATGAGGACACTCCGACCCCACTAACCTTTTGTTTTGCAGGTCATTATTTAGCTCATCCGGTGAATCTAGCGTGATAGATAGGCAGTGTTTTAGATCTCCTTGTGACACTTCCAAACACAGATCCTGAGTATTTGCATAGTTCCCAAAATCCAAACCAGGGCACCCCGGGGTGCCCCAATACACTCCCATGCACCTCAGTGCAGACATACATTCAGCCTCTACCCCTCATGGAGTCATTCGGTCATAGCCTGCCCAATCTGCATACCAGTCCGCTACAGTCCAATACACAATAAGGTAAGTTATTTACAAGTTAGTAACATATCCCTCTCATTTTTATTATTTTAATCAACACAAATACAAAAGTAAAATATTTATTTCTATCACTCTGATTATAACACTTAGTTTCTATTTAGATTAGCTCATAAAATAGCCAAAAACACTATGTTTAGTTAATCATTTTTGGTGAATCTGTCATTTCGAACATTGTTGCTTTTTGATTATTTTTCATTAACATAGATTTTATTTTATTATCATGTCACATTTTAGTGTCAACCCTATTTATGATGAGGCAACCATCACTGAGCTTACACCTTTATATAGTACTCCAATGACCTTACCCGCTGTCACTCAACAACTCCTCCTAGAAGGCCAAAAACATGTGCCCACCAATCCTGCCATCTCTCCAATCGGAATATGCCTTGTTGATGACCCTGTTACTTTTACTCATTGTACGCTATGTCATCCGGTGGCCTGTGATCCCTCTTATTCTTCTTCTGATATTCCACTTGATGTTTTAGATCCTTCTATCATTGATTATCTGTTAGGCATTGATTCCCAATCTAGCTTGCCTTTTACCTCTCCTTCGGCCACTTCTATCTCTACTCCCATGTCTCCTATTGCTTCTCATTGTGTTTCCCCGACAACCCATTCTAGTTCATCAACACATTCTTATTACCTTGATGATCCTCTTGGTAGTAGCGTTTCAGATAACATTTACCATATCACTCCATCTCTTGTTCCTAAGGAGTCTCCTTCTTTCTACATTACTGAAAGTGCTTCACCTCTTCCATCTTCTTCTTTTGTGATTGCTCATATCATTATACACGAGTCTCCACCTTTTATTGTTTCTTCTCATTCTACTACTATTTTATCTGCAATTACTTCTTCCACTTCACCCACACCACATGTTACTTCTAGTAAAAATTCCCCTTCATCATCTCATATGGCTCCTTTGACTCACGATCCGCACGTATATTTAGCTTTAGAGGCTACTATCTCATCTCTTGATATACCTATGATCACACACAATGGCAAGCTCCAACCTCTTAATACATTGTTGTCATCTTCTTCTATTCCATCATAGGACATCCTATCCCTCATGCATTCCGTAGGAAAACTTCAGTCTCAGGTTCACTCTCTCACCTTAGAAAGTAGGGCTTACTATGTGTCTATAGATAACAATTCCTTGCATGGTAATCTTGTTCCCATAAAAATTCATAACTTAGCCTTTCCTAAGGATTTCACCATGCCCACATTTACTTGCTTCGACAATACCAGTGACCCTCATGCTCATATTGCACATTATTGCACTCTTATGGCCTCTCATTCCAATGGTTGACTATTACTTAAGGCCTTTCGGTTTAGTCTAGTTGATGATGCACTTAAATGGTATACCCATCTTCCTTTTGGTTCTATTATCACTTTCTATGACATGGAGGATGCCTTCCTTCATAGGTTTATTATCAATTTTGTTCCTAGGGTCACATACGATCACATTCCCACTCTCCATCAGGGCTCTTATGAACCTATTCAAGATTACATCTTACACTTTAATGCATGCATACATCAACTTGTCTTTCACCCTAGTGACTTTGAAAAGCAGTTCCTCTTCTGTCGTGGTCTTATTCGTCCTCTCAAGCAATGCTTACAATATGATACTTGTGAGTCCTTTATCATTTTATGTTACAAGGTTATTGATCTAGAACATGACCTTCTTGCTTCTTCTCTTATAGAGCCTTCCCATGTTTCTTCGATTACTTAGCCCTCTGCTCTTCCATCTACACCTCCATTTCTACATCCTCAGCAACCTCCACCATTTTCTAAAACTCAAACAAACTATGCTACTCCTACTCCACCTCCTAGAAAAAATCCAAAGCTACCCCTATCTCAACCCAAAGTGTAATGACAACAACCTAAGTCTCCTCCTCCATCTATCTCATACAAATGTCTCTCCACCTTTGCGGCCACTTACCACTACTGGTGCTTCACCTCAGTATTGTGAACCTATGTGCTTTCCACCTAATGCTTGACCTCATGATGTCTTACATATATTACTTACTGAATGATTAATTCGACTTCCTTCCAATCAACACCACCCTCCACACCATTTACAACGAAAACATGATCAATATTACTCTAATTACCATTGTATTAGTGGCCATCATGACAAAAATTTCCTTGCTTTACGTGAGAGGTTGCAACATTTATAGGACACTGATGTCATATCTTTTGCCTCTCGTGAGTGATCCTTATCTCCTTCACAATGACATTATAGACATACACCCCCTAGGTATCCTACACATGGTACTCAGTTTGTTCGTCAATTACCATTATTGCATGATCGCTATCCACTACCTCCATTACTTCCACCTCTATATTAATTACATCCACCTCACTCGCACTATCCATCACATGCATCCCATGGATTTCCACCAGTATCTGCATATCCCATGGGCACTCCATATGACAGACACTTTGGTCCATACACTTGATGAGTGCATTATATGGATCATTTATATCATTCCTCCGATCAGTAAATTGCCACTTAGATATGATTTGCTAATGCATGGGGATGCTTTGTATAGTTATATCATAGTGACTTTGATGCATTTTCCTTGCTTTTGTTCATAAAAACTGATTACCGTATAAAATTTCTACTGTCTTTGTGAGGAAAATGTGATGATGTGTGCAGGGAAATGATGAACGTTTGTTGCTGATGTAATTATGAAGTCTGAGTTTGAAGCTGGAATACAGGAGTAGAAGACTTTTTCCACCAGTCGACCTATCAGTATGGGACTTGTTTCTAACAGTCCCATAGGAATTTATAATTTTTAGTTAATATTTATTATTGGAAGATGTTAGTGATGCCTATTATGGTGAATTCTGTAACCGTTTGTGTCTATATTAAGACACCTTATTAAGAACATGGTTAACTATATTTTTTGGAGATACTTTGCAATATATCGTCTATGGTATTCATAAATTTCAACTTCATATGTTGTCTACGATATGGAACTTATTTAAATTAATAGAAGTAAACGTCATTTTGGAGATCTAAAGCTATTGGTAATTCCTCTGTCCCAAGGGAGAGCAAGGGCCCACTCGACCGAGGATATAAGAGGTTGTTTTATGTTCACATATGTATATGGTTTTCTAATAAGTCTTACTGTAATCCTTGTTTTAGTATATTTCATGCAATATTTGGTTGAATGCATTTTTTTTCCTTACCAACACTTTTATTTGGAATATGTGTTTTATTTTATGCACAGTCTAATTAACATGCAATCTTACTTTTACCGAGTTCTAGCTTCAATTGTGCAGTTGCAATTCCATTTATTTGAGTACTGTGTGTGTATTTCAATTTCAATTATAAGTGCAGCTTTTAAACTTTCTTTCATTGTAGTAGATGAATTCTGTAGATTTACATTAGGTTTTCATAGATTAGTAACCAACTTCAAAGATCTCACAACACCCCCAACAGAAATCCCAACAAGAACTAGTTACATAAAGCTCCATTGCATACAGCCTAGGACACAACCCTAGTTTACAATGACACTAACAAGATATCATGTTAGTTAAGTGATTGGATAACACAACGACCCATCATTTTTGGTGCCGTTACCGGGGACACCATAAGCACACTATGTTGTTTCTTTCACTTCACATGCTATGAGTGTTAATGGAGTTCATATATGCAACCAGTAAATGTCTTGGGCCTTGTTTCAATAACCACATTTAATGCATATGCCATGGGATGATCAAGGGATATTTACAGCACGCAACATTCAACAAATCTCTCTAGACATTTTACACGTAGAAAACACTGTGAGTGACACTGCCTCCAATACAACACCTAGAATCATTTCTGAGCATTTGATATCCTCCGACCAACACTCATAAATGGAGGACCATGGGAATAATGGAGACTACCCCTTGGGTCGGACCTTTACTTACCCCATTGTCTTGGATGAGGATGAGGATGTGCCCATGAAAAATATCTCACCATCCATCCTCCCTATCTTTCGAGGCATGTCTATGGAAGACCCTGATCAGTTCTAGTTTGAATTCAAAGTTCTATGCGAGACATATGACTATAGAATGGACAATCAAAAAATCAAACTTTTTCCTTCCACTCTCAAAGACTCTGCTATGAGATGGTTCATGGGGTTGCTCTCTAACTCCATTAATTATTGGGAAGCCATGGAGACAACCTTTTATGATAAATATCAAGATTGCTGCAGGGAAGGGATAGGAAAGAAGAGTTCTTTCAGATACAGAAGAAAGAAGATGAAAATCTAGAGGATTATCTGGATAGATTTCTCTTTCTCCACTGACGAAGTGGTTATGAGTTACATGTAGACATTACTAAAACAATTTTTCTTAAAGGAATTAACAAGGAAACCAAGGATTCCCTCCATCTCATGGGAGGAGGAGATGTGCATAAATTTACCATGGTACAAATCACTGAGCTATGCAGAAGTTACTCCATAACACGAGGGGGTATAAGAAAAAAATACATCCAAAATTTCTTTGGGTACCTCTGAACTTCTGGAGGAAATGGATAACATGAAAACAAACATTTTTTTGTAGTTAACATCAACCATAGATGGAGTCAAGGCCAAAACTAGTCCTGCCAAAGAACCTCTAGACATATATTTCCCTAAGTGTAATAAGAGACACCCCCTAAGAGAATGTCCTTTGGATGTCGCAGACATGTGTTTAATCTGTGAAGTGGCTAACCACGACACTAAGCATTATACCTTCTTACCACAGTTGAAAGGAGGCTTGAATGCTATCTCTCAAGCTGACGTAAAGTTAAACTTTGTTCAAAGGCCAAATAATCAGGATGGATTTCCACCTCAACTTGCTCAGAACCCTTGGAGGATGTCATGGCCTAATCAGGCCCCTCAACCTACTTGGGGACAACCTGAGTGGACACCATCGAATTGGATGACTTATTCACATCCACCACCTTGGATGAATCCCTACACTTAGCCAGGCTAGACACCACCAACCCCAACAAGTCCATAGCACAACGAACAGTGGTGACCTCAATAGAATCCTAACCAAAACCAGCCATGGACACCACCACAAAACATTAATCAACAACGAAGATTCCAACAACCACATCAAGCTTTAATGGACCCACCACAAACCTACCAACAACACAGACAGGCAACACAAACACAACTTCCATCCCAGCCTGTAGAAAATCCTAAAAAACAGCAGACAACTTCAATTGATGAAGCAGGACCAAGTAACACAATGTAGGTTAATACTATTGGTAATTTGCGATTGAGGTCTGGAAAAACATTTAATCCTCCTATTGTTATCATAGAAATGCCTATAGACATTGATAAAGAAGAGACACTTGAGTACAATACATGACTTGCACCTTCTCCACAGACACAAAACACTCAGAATAGTCAAGAACTTAACCATAATACCCATAAAGCTCCTTTCCTTGAGAGGTTACAGGAAACTCAAACTGCAGATGAAACAATGCTAGCAAAATAATTGAAAAAGTTCACATTGAGGTCCAACTTCTGTGAGCAATAAGGGACATTCCTAAATTAAACCAAACAATTAGAAATGAGTGTATAAAAACACCAGGGAGGAAAAAGAAATACCCAAAAACTGCTAGGATGGAAGGAAATTTGGCTGATTTAGTAGCTGACAACCTTATTTCACCAAAATATGGGGATCCCGAGAGTCCATTTATTACTATTTGTTTAAACAATCAGTCAATATCTAATGTTTTGGTGGATCTTGGTGCTGTCATTAATGTCATAACAACAGAATTGTTTAATCTGATGTCCTTAATATGACTACAACCTACCAATATTGTTCTTCAACTAACAGATCAATCCATTATTGTACCAGATGGTGTGATCAAGGATATAATGGTCACCATTGAATCCCGAGAGTATCATGTATATTTTATGGTCTTACAATCTAAAGCTCAGAAATTGGGATATCCAGTTATCTTGGGAAGACCTTGGTTAGCCATTGTTGCTGCATATATTGACTATAGGTTAGGCAAAATGACCATTCTAAATGGGCATAAATCCAAACATATTTCAGTATACCCTCATGCCCAGCCTTATGTGAATGCTTGTGACCATGTATGGGTAGATTCTTTGGATACTAAATCTCTGAGTTCTTCTTATTTGGCCACCATTACAGTGCAAAACCATATGGCAAAATTTGTTGAGTCACATACACTAGTTGATGCAGAGGGCTCTGTGACTACAGAAATCAACACTCTGGCTACAGAAGTCAGAACTTTGGCATTAGACCCATTTTCTCTAGACATGTTTGATGTTATTTCTTTGGTAAGTAATACTTCTGATGAGTCTTGTAAAGAAATCTATGCTTATAATTTGGAATATTCAGTCCATGATTTCTATTGTCCTTTGACCAAGATTTTGTCTCTTGACAGTATACCCATTCTGCACATGCTTCAACCCCATGTTTTCCCATTGAATTCCTTAATTACCAATGTAGAGCTTGCTCTTTTTAATGATACCAAGTAGGTGCTGGTCGGTAGAGGAAAAGAGATGACTATTGGTAATGATTTAGAGGCCAATCAAGAAGCCAGGATTCTTGAAGTTTTGAAAAAACATTCCCACACTTTTTCCTATGATTACACTAATATGAAGGGAATTCATCCTAACATTTGTACTCACCATATCTACACTGAGGACATCAAACCTATAAGGCAGCCACAACAGAGAATTAACCCAATGCTCAGAGACATAGTCAAAGGCGAGATAGAAAAATTACTAAAGGTAGGATTCATCTACCCTATATCTGATAGTCAGTGTGTCTCCCCATTACTTATAGTTCCCAATAAAAATGGTGAATGGAGAATATGTGTTGACTGCAAGGAACTCAACAAAGCCACCAAGAAAGATTATTTTCCCCTGCCTTTTATTGACCAGGTTCTAGACAATCTTATTGGTAAGAAATATTTTTCTTTCTTGGATGGGTTTAGTGGGTATAACCAAATTAGTATTGCCCCTACTGATCAAGATAAAACTACCTTTACTTTCCCCTAGCGTACATTTTCTTATTGAGTCTTACCTTTTTGAATTTGCAATGCACCCGCTACGTTTTAGAGAGTAGTATTGTCCATCTTTGCAGATCTTACTAACGACTGTGTTGAAGTTTACGTGGATGACTTCACTGTCCATAGATGCACTTTTGACGAATCTCTGAATAACCTTGAGAAAGTATTAAGAAGATGTGAGCAACACCAATTATCTCTGAGTCATGAAAAATGTCTGATGATGGTCGATTAGGGAATTTTCTTAGGTCACCACGTTTCTGTCAAAGGTATACAGGTTGACCCCAAAAAGATATCAGCCATCACTCAGCTACCTACACCAACTAATCAGTCTAACATCAAAAGCTTCCTTGGTCATGTAGGGTATTATCGACGGTTCATAAAATATTTTAGTAAAATTGCTGCACCTATGTTCTCATTGCTAACAAAAGATTGCGTTTTTGAATGGTCCCCTCAGTGCCAACAGGAATTTGATTCTATCAAATAGAAGCTGACCACTACCCCAGTCTTATGAGGCCTTGATTGGGGGAAACCTTTCCATATCCACACTGATTCCTCTAATACAACCATGTGTTCTGTCCTTGGGAAAAAAGATGCAGAAGATCACATGTATGCCATTTACGTTATTAGCAAGAACCTGAATCCTACAGAAAGAAATTACGCTACTACGGAAAAGAAATTATTGGCTGTTGTATACTCCTTGAATAAATTTCATCATTACATCACTGGGTATAAAATATTTGTTTATATTGACCACTCTGTCATTCAATATTTGATGAACAAACTAGTGGTTGGAGGTAGGATTATTCGATGGTTACTCTTGTTACAGGAATTCAATCTTACCATTATTGATAAGCCATGAAAATATAACATTGTTGCTGATGCCCTTTCAAGATTGAATGTTTCAGGTAATGATGAAGTATTCCAAGATCAATTTACTGATGAACATTTGTTTGCTATATCAACTAAGAATCTGTGGTTCGCCGATCTTGAAAATTATTTAACAACAGGGAAGTTTCCTACCTATTTCACTCATAAGGAGAAACAAAGACTGGTTAAAAATAGTGCAACGTATAAATGGTGTAATGGAATTTTATTCGAATGTTGTCCTGATATGGTTCTTTGCACGTGCATTCGAGAAGATGAAGTACATGACATATTGCGAGCTTGTCATGATGAGCTAAGAGGCGGACATTATTCAATAAAACGAACAATTCACAAATTCCTTGGAGCAGGGTACTATTGGCCTTCCCTCCATAGGACTATCAAACAAGCATGAGCAAGAATTCAAAAAATATAGTAGCCAAACAAGGAAATAATATGTATAAAAAGTGGTGAAAATAATGTATAAGAAAGTGGTGAAAATAATGTATCGAGAAAGTATAAAATACAGTGATGATAAAAATAGAGATAGTAAGATAAGTTAACATTACACAAAACACATGTTTTAGTTATGTTAGTTCAAAATATAACACATAAATTATGTATATAATCAATTGTGATGAGAAAATGTAAGGTAATTACTAAAACAAAATCATTTGTGTAGTGTAGGAGATGCCTACAACAAGTAGTTTCAATAAAAAGGAACCAAAATGGCATTTGTCACTGTGTATCATCCTGTGTGTTCTCTACATGACACTCAATATACCTTGTTTACACGTGTGTAAAGAGTATATATAAAATATATGTTATCCATCAAACCAACATGAAAAAAAACATGTATAAATTACAAGTTACCCAATCAAACAATAAACATGTCCTGATTTTATATTTTTGCCAATATGTGAATGTTTTTGTATTATGTGATTGTTTGAATGTTTTTGTGTTGTTTTAAAGTCATCTATGTACATCAAAGTGGGTAGAAAAAGAGCATATATATCATCAAGGAGATCATCCATTCCAGGGTGAGATTTGATAATATCAAATATTGTAAGATCCAAAGTATGTATTGTGTCATAAATACAAATAAATTTTTAAGGATACACAAAGTTTACGTTATGTTGTTAATAGTTTCCATGGATGGAATTTGTGCGAATAAAAGCATCATAATGTGGAATATTATTAGATTCAGCTAGGTTGAGTGAGTGTGAATGTTTTAAGACTGAGGAGTCTTCTAGCTATGTGGTGATAGTACCATTACATTTGAGCTTAGTGGTGTTGGCAATAAGAGAAAAGAAATGATTAATTGCATGTCCAGATACATATTGAGAGTCACAAAGGGGATTCTCCAATTTCTGAGATATCTTAATAGTAGACCAATACAAAAAATATGGTAAAGTAAGTAACTCAAGATAAAACAAGATAGATTGTAACTCATGTTGAGTATCAAGAGGTTCCCGAATAGTGATAACACTAACGATACATATAAATTTTCTACTACATAAATAATATAGCATAATGGGTCAGTTCCAAATACAATGAATGTGTCTCGATGAGTTGGGGTAGTTGGGATAGAGCTGTCATATGTAGCAGATTTAAGAGGATAATGTTTGAGACTAGTAGAGAAAAAATAGTGGAAAAACAATAGGTAACATCCTTCTGAAACACAGATGGGGCTATGGTGACACTGCACACACATAAGGATTTAGCGAAGGCTGAGGGCAGAGCCTCCTTCTACCGTGATTTGTATTATGAAGCCATTCTAGAGGGTTAGAGGGAACTGAGCTACAACGAGAAGCTGAGCAGATCAACAAGGTCACAGAGGCCATTAACATCTAGTAGATCAGTTGAGCAGCTGCAGGGGCAGCCGATAGGTCAACATGGTGCACAGGGTATGGGTCCTCCCCCGACTTGTAGGCCACATAGTCTTGATGAGGGTTTGAGTTAGACATGACTCCCATGCACTTATATATCTATATATACCTTTTGATACATGCCTCTTATGAAGGATTTATTACTTTTGACCAATGTATATGATGTATCATTTTGATGTATGCCTTTGATGAAGGCTTTATTATGACATGTGCCTTGGATGGCCCATTTTGTACCGGTGATGTATATCCTGTTGAGATAGACATTTTACACACACACACACACACAAATATATATATGGACACTCGATGGTGTATAATTTAATGTTGTGATGTATCTTATGATGATGATTTATCATGGATGTTGATTATATCATGATGTTGTATGGTTTTATTTCATATGTTTGTGTGTATCATGATGATGGCTATGACGATGTTTCCCATGTGTTACATTTATGATATATCCTTAGATGATATCAAATGTTGTGGTTTATGAGATACTTTATTTTTATCTTTTGGTTGTGGGATGATATGATGATATTGGCTCGGGGGGATAGATTTTGATATTTGTGATACCTCTTGCCCCCATTTGATGATATGGTATGCAATGATTAGATTAACATTCATGTATGATGTACGCTTAGATTTTTATTTATATATGATGTATAGATGATGTTAGATGTCATGATATAGATGGATATATGATGATGTGATAACAAAACCATGCAAATGCAACAAGTAAACATAAGCAAATGTCAACAAATCAACCAAATATACATGCTACTAAAATGAACCAACCCAATTATATACAAATATTGAAAAATATATAAAAACATACCTCATATGTACAAGTACGCATGAATTTAATCTAAGCAAGAAAAAATCAACCTCAAGTAACAAACTATACAAATGCACAAGAAAGGAAAAACCATACAAGCAGAAAGTACACAAAACAATAAACAAAAACAAGAAATAAGACAAAGGAATAAAAATAAACAAACTAAAGCTATGTTTTTGTGTCACTATTTTCTATGTGTTTTTGGGATTTTATGTTTTTCTATTGTTTTGGATTTTGAACATTTTGAATGTTTTTGGATTTTCAGCATATTTGAATTTTTTTGCAATTTTTAGCATATTTGAATGTTTTTGGATTTTTAGCATAGTTGAATGTTTTTGCGATTTTCCAGGGTTTTACGAAGCTATGTACAGGAAACCGAGAAATGTGGATGCCCACAGTGTTAGATGGGAATATATAAGGGCAGGTGCCACATGTTATATATAGGAAGCTGAAACTGTGAAGGTGCCCCCAACGTTTAGAGGGGTAATATAAACAGCCAATCCCTTCACCAATTTACAAGAGGAGAAACAACGAGATTAAGGCTTGAGAAGATGGGATCACAAGGAATCTCGAACATAGGTGTGGAACTAGACCTAGAGCTAAGTAAAAGTACCCCCTATATGCAAGATGCTTGTGAACAATGAATCTTCCCAAGGCACCAAAAGCTAGTTTTCACCAAGGGATCCATCCAGAGCGCCAAAATTACGTAGTTTTCACACATGGATGACCTATTTTCTCTTCTTTGATTTTTTGTATTTTTTTTTGTCTTTTTTACTTTTTTGTTTGTTTATATGAATTTTGCACCATGTTTAAGCACAAAACCGCTTAAGGTGGATAGACATTCATAGTCTCGTGCAGAGCTTGTCTCCATTGGGATGTGCAAGTTTGTATGATCTTGATTCCATATTTTGCCACAATGACGTAAGGTCCTAAATAGTGCGGTTCAAAATTTCCTTTCTTTCTCTCTTTATGTCCATTGTGTTGAACTGATTCCTCTTTCATGACGAAATCTCCGACCTCAAATTGACGAGGTATGATCATTTTATTGTAGTTCCTGGTAGAATCTATTTTGATATACCTTTAGATGGTTAAGGGCACATATGCAACTTTTCATCTAGGAGTTATAATTCTACCAACCTGGCCACTATGTAATCTTCATCTTTGTCCAGATAATCCCTAAGAGATATCCTTAGGGAAGGAATCTCTATTTCTAATGGGATGATAGATTATCTATTCCAAACACTAGGGAGTAGGGTGTTGCACACTAGCAAGAGTACGAATGAAGGTCTTATAAGCCCAGAGAGCTGGGTGAATTTGTAAACGTCCAGTTGCAACCTTTCTTACTCACCATCTTTTCCATAATCCAAATGAATGTTTTGTCAGTGGCTTCGACTTGCATGTTACCTTGAGGGTAATATGGTGTGGACCACTTTAATATTATTTGAAATTGAGTGATGAAGATATTTCACCGTCTTATTCTTGAATGATTTTCCATTGTCAATAACTATGGCCGTAGGAATACCATATCGGCAAATTCAGGCGATTCATGATGAACTTTGATATTTGAGTGCCTATAACATATGTTAATGGAACAACCTCCACCCACTTAGTGAAATATTCATATGGCCTGTGATGATGTGGGTATGACCAGTCAAATGATGTAGGGGTGAGGTTCCCTATTAAATCTAGTCCCCATTTAAAAAATGGCCAT
The DNA here is from genome assembly GCA_019776745.2 of Taxus chinensis. NCBI lineage: Eukaryota > Viridiplantae > Streptophyta > Pinopsida > Cupressales > Taxaceae > Taxus > Taxus chinensis. Next base: position 101,879,303 of record CM034146.1, read on the forward strand.
GAGTGTTGTAATTGGCTGCAATGGTTGTGACGACACATGGATGAAATTTCCATACTTCTGACATAGAACATATTTCCTAACATGGTTGCAGCAATTTGTCTCCACAGTAGGCTATTAGTAGCCCATCCCGTAACAACTTCTTTTCTAGGACCATTCAATTCATATGGGTGTCACACACCCCTTCATGTACTTCCTTAATCGTCACTTGGATTAAATCTGCTACATCTAGACACCATGCAACAGATTCCCATCATAACCATGATGATAGAGTGTACCTCTTAGGAGGGTGTAATGGGCTATGTGGTGGATATGGATTTTTTTTTTCAGATCGGGAAATCGTTAGTAGGGAAGGTACCACTTTTAAGATAGTCATAGATAGGTGCATATCATGGGGATTAGGGACCTAACAAATTTCACATGCTAGACATGATTCTAGTATATAATATATATGTTGATGTATATTATCAATAGAAAATTACATATCATTGTTTTATGGAAGAATTTGTAGCATAGAACCCATTATTGCCATTGCATCTGCAGATCGGTTTTGTGCCCTTGGAATTTTCTCAAAGTTGATGCACACAAAATATTATTACAGATGTTTCCCACCAATTTATTATATGGGATTAGATTTTCATCCTTGACCTTATACTCATCGTTTACTTGTTTGATAATAAGTTGTGAGTGACCAATGAACTTGATATGGTGGATATTCCACTTGATTGCACTAGTTTCATCCCAGTGATGAGCATCTCATATTCTACTATGTTATTTGTGCAAGGAATGGCAAGACAGAAAGCTTACGGGATAGGATCTCCTGAAGGATTGATTAGTACTACTCTTGCCCCTGAACCATGGAAAGTGAATGATTCTGTTGAAGTGGACCTGTCACATGAAAAATTATTCAATATATAATTAGTGATGACATCTAGCAAGCTCCAGACGTAATAGGCTCTGTTCTAGGTAAAGGTTCTTCTGCTAATTGGTCATGGAAATTACTTATCCTCTAACTGATATCTGGTGTACGTATTCAATGTCAAATTCACTGAACAAAATGATCCAATTATCCATTCTACCTCTAAGGGCGGTTTTTGACAATAGGTATTTAAGTGGATCAAATTTAGATATAAGATTTGTTTTATTGTTCAATAGGTAATGGACAGAGTTTTTGAAAGGTAAAAACAAAAACTAGACAATATTTTTCAATTTGGGGGATAGTTGAGCTCAAAGGCAATAAGGGTATGGCTAAGGTAGTATACAAATTTTTAGTTTTGGCTTAGGTCATATTGTGCAATAAAAGCAGCCAATAGAAAATTGTGTAGCAAATATGTATAGCAAAAGTGGCTCACCTGGGGTTGGAGGCATGAGGATAGGTAGGATTGGAAAGGTATTGTTTAAGTAAAGAAAAGGCTCTGTTGTTGCGTATGATACCTACAAACCAAATCAACATCCTTTTTAAGCAGATGAGTAAAGGGATGACACTTATCAACAATATAAGACATGAAGTGGAGAATGGCCTGTATTTTTCCTTGTAGGATACGTAACTATTTGATATTCTTGGGAGGAGGCATTTCAGTAATGATAGTGACTTTGGCTGGGTCCACCTCAATCCCTCTCCTTGATACAAGGAATCCTAACAGCTTCCTTGATACAATGAAGCCTAGCAGCTTCCGTGATAATACTCCAAACACACATTTCTTTGGATTCAACCTAACCTTATATTCCTGCAGATGTTAAAAGATACATTACAAAACTTCAGGGTGGTCTTCTCTTGTCTTGGAATCTTCTGAGGATATCATCTAAATAGTCCTCCATGATGTCATGTAATCATATCATGGAATATTACTGTCATGGCCCATTGATAGGTTGCGGCAGAATTTTTGAGGCCGAAGGGAATTACCTGATAACAGAATGTCCCCCAAGGAATTGTAAAGGATGCCATCTTATGTTGGTCTTCTTCTGCTATCTTGATTTGGTTCTATCCTTAAAACCCATCCATAAGAGAAATCATTTCATATCCTGCAGCTGAATTGACAATCACATCAATATTGGGCAAAGGAAAATCATCTTTTCGCACATGCCTTGTTGATGTCTCGAAAGTCTTGTGCAAATTCTGATACTATCCAGTTTCTTTTGTATTGGAACTATGTTTGATAAAAAAGCAAAGTAGTCAATGGGTTTGATGAACCATGCTGACTAACGGTCTCTCTAAATCCTCTTTAACTAGAATGGAAACTCATGGATGCATTTCCCTTATCTTCTTTTTAATAGGCTTTCTGTCTGGATGCACTACTAAGTTGTGCACTGACCAAAGTTTGTATCTAAGCATGACATATATTTATAAGACCATACAGAATATATCCAAAAATTCTATGAGAAGAAAGGTGAATGTCTATTTTTTTGTTGTTCTAAAAGTGAAGATCCCAACTTGACTATCTTTGGGTCTACTTCTATTACTAATATTTACGTCAATGGTTTCTTCTACCAACATTTTAAACGTATCCTCCATATGCATAGGGTCAGGAGGAAGGTTTAAATATTCTTCCAAGGGCATCTCTATGAGTTTTTTCATGCTCAGACGTGGTTACTTCTTTTTTTCTATTGATTTTTTTACTTATTGGTCAGCCAACACCTCAAATATCTTTTCACTATGTGACTTGGACTTTTGTTTTTTTCCAAGGCATCTCTTTAGAACTTTTTGCCCTTGCCTTTTCTAGTAAGTTTTTCTGACCATGAAGCTCAGATTCCTCTCTTGAATAGGCACATGTATCTAAGTCAATGTAGAAACCCTTCTTATGGTCCTCAAATGGAATTGTATCTCGTATGCCCATAAACTATGTAATGGCCTCATAATTCTCAAAAAGATCCAATGAAAGATGACTTTGTTGGTCCCAATAGAAAAGGGAAGGGTAGATAAAGATCAATTTTAGACTCATATAGGTGTTAAGGTAAGGAAAATCGGTATCCATGAAAAGGATCGTAGAGGAAATATCTTTATATTGGATACAAGTGGGAATCTCGTGTCGTTGTCTAAGTAATCAGAGCTATCCTTGCATGCTCATAATTGGTAGCATCTTGATCATTGGGGGTGAAATCCATAGGGTCAAATTTTGATACCATATCTTTCCATTTTGAAATGTGGAAGTGGAACTAGTATCTCTTGGTCCTTGCTCATTCTTTCCACATACTAGGACCTTGTAGCCCATAAAATACATCATTTGGCTAGACTTTTCATACTCAGGGATTTAGTAGTAGGTTGGTTGAGTTTCCTCTAGGACCTAAGTTGTAGGTGGGTCCAATAATTTCTCTTCTGAAAGTAATCCCCTAGGTAATAATGTCCAAATAGTTTGTTCATCTCTATTCTGTTTGAAATTATAATCGGGTCGACCTCTTGTTTTAGGTGACAAAGATAGGTTTGAAACTAGAAGAGATTTTTATACATTGTATTCTCCACAACCATACTCTAGAAATTTTATCTCCCATGAATCAAAAGGATAAGTAGATGTAGAATCTTCTCGAGTGCAAATGATGAGGGAGTCCAAATAAAATCGTGATTACATAGCTTTTGCTTGAACGGGAAACAACTATATCAATAGAAGGACATGCATATATGTACCATTACGAGAAAATCTATTGAGAGCTCTACAATGAGTGAAAGGTTCTGGATCTCTTTGTATTGTAATAATGTGTCCCTCATGTTTTAACTTGATGCAATGATGGAATGTTGACGGTATGGCCTACATGGAATGAATCCATGGGTAGCCAATAAGCATATTATATGGAAGTTCCAAGTATAAGATGTGAAACTTGGTATTGTGAAAAGTTTGTCCTACCTCCATTGACAATGTGATTGTTCTAGTTGACTCCCGATCTGCGTTATCGTAAGCGATTATGGTAATAATATGGGACTCTAGATCTTCCTCTATGTGTCCCAGCTGTTTAATTAGTTTCAATGTGCATATATTCAATATGACCCATTGTCTACAAGTAACCATTTTATCTTCTGATGGGTAACAAATACCTCTATATACAGGGGAAGATTATGTGTGTGATCTTTGTTGGGGATTTCCTTATGGTTAAAGGAGATATGTTTAATCGATGCAATGTTTACCATTGTCGATTGTAAATGTGAAGGGTCTACTTCCATTGGCACTCCTGACCCCCGGAGAGTTTTGTATAAGATATCCTTATGTACATTTGATATCTTAAGAAGATCTAAGATTTAAATCTTGGAAGATGTCTTCTCAAGTTGTTCTAAGATGTTATACTGACCACCCTGAGGGGTTGATAGAGAGGGCTCTGAGATCATGAGACGTGCGCACCTTGTTACTGCAACACAATCCTTTCCCTTTATCCTAATGGTATTCTTATGTTCATTAGAAGAGTGGACACATCCAATGAGTGAGTCATAATGATTATTGTCATTTTTGGTGTATAGATAGTTTGTAGATTTATAGATTTGGGGTGACTCTCCTTGATCTGGAATTTTCTCATCTGATTTTCCATGTTTAGGGAATGGTTATTTGAATATCCCCATCTTTTTGTTTGGCGTTTGATTTCTCTCTAGGGTGTCAACTTCTATCTCTCCATTGTCAATGAGACATTGGATGTAGTGGCGAAGTCTTAGGCACTTGTCTATCTTGTGTCCTTTTACACAATGAAAATCACAATATTCATGCCCTTTATACCATAATGGTTTAGGAGAATCGTCATCACAAGGTAACATTGTAAGATAAGTCACCATGTGGACTGCATTCAATTGCTTTAATATTGTAGACAAAGACTCATTAAGAGAAGTGAATGTCCTATGATTAGGTGGTGGTTAAATAGGTCCTTTGGTCAGTTTAAAAGGTTGACCAACTTGAACTGTTTGCACTCATTTGGAATCTGTGATTCTGTCTCCCACCGCGTTCTTGTTTTTGTTAAAGATATTTATATTTTCCATTGGTTTGGCATTTTGATTGTCTTTAAAAGGTGATTTGATTATTCCTTTTGCGATGAGGGATTTTTATATTTGTATGCCCTTTTCAATGACCTCTTAAAAGGTAATAACACAATGTATTTGTAAATGAAAAGCGATGTCTGGGTTTAGATTAGGCACAAAGATGCTCACAAGATATTTTTCAAGAAACGCGTAAGGGAAGTGGTTAGCTATCCCTCTCCATCTTTGTAAGAATCTTGTGAATGTTTCATTAGGGCATTGTTTAGTACTACACAAGTCTGCCATAGTTATGTCACTTTCTATGGTGTATGAAAAATTTCAAACAAACCTTTTTGCTAGTTCAGGCCATGTGAAGATAGATCCACGAGGTAAGCAAGTGAACCATTCTAAGGCTTGTCCCCTAGACTCTTTGGAAATAGTTGTATGAGGTAATTGTCGCTATATGCCACTTCTTGGAATGCCATGTAAAAAGATTTCACATGATATCGTGGGTCACCTTTCCCTTTGTACTTGTGTCAATTTTTGGGATATCAAACTTCTTAGGAAAGGGTTGAAGCGTCATAGCTTTATCGAATGGATGGGGGCATAACTCTCCATATTGGTACTTTTTTCTATGCCCAACTGTTGATAAGAGAAAACACATAGTTGAACTTGCACACAGAGTCCGCGTGGAAGAACAACACAGGAGCAAAAGTGCAAAGGTATAGGAAGGCATCATGCACGGAGGTGTAGAGTCAGACTCTCAAGGACTTATCCAATTTTGGAGATTAGGTCTATTCTTAGAGATTGGTGTGTGGAGCACACAAAGCGATACCAATATTTGCACGCCACTCTTCATGGAGATTATTTGAGGAGCATGATAACTCACTCTTGTATGGGCATAAGCTAAGAATAGATCCACCACTGTAGTTAACTATCAATGATCTACAGATAGCATACTTGCATGTATGGCTATAGTTGTAAAAAGGCACGTGGCTGTTATTAGCATGCAACCTATTTCTGGTAGATTTAAGTGGTGAAGGGCTAGTTCCCCACCCTATATACACATATGTAATGAATTACTAAAGAGATATAGATAGATAGAGAGAGAGATAGAGATAGATAGATAGAGACACATGCTTTGAAGAATGAAAGAAACATGAGTACAAGCGACTGGATAGTTGTAACAGATCCATGCGCACATGATTGGTATTGTATGAAGCTTTTATACTATTGGTATGATAAATAGATAAAGAAAATTGATCAAAAAAACAATGTTTAATGTGTTTTAACAATGCATATTATTATTTTCATAATGATTTACCTTTAACCGCTTATAGATCTGGTTAAGTATAATGCTGAATAGATAGATTAGTTTCCAAAATAGATGTTTACTGCTTTATCATGCCTCCATTTTGCTACAACAACCTTTAAGAGGAACCCGGTACCTTTGTGGTCATCGGGTGAGCGCTCATCCTAGGCTGAGTGATGTGCCCGCACGACTAGATGTTAACTAACAATTCTAGGCTACATCATTGGTTCCATTACTGGGACCTCTTTTTCAGTTGTTTTAGAATGGTTCGCGATGAAGACATACTGGCTAACTTTGGTGAGCATTGAAGAATGGATTCATGATTTGGAGGAAGAATACGCATTGAGGTTTGACACTAGATCCAGATTTAGGACACGCACTTGGGTAGAGCAGAATTTGTATGACAATTTATATGAAAGCTTCTTTGCTATCTTTCCAGTAGAATTATATGAATGGTTGACTACATATGCATCTAAGTGGAATTGGAGGTATCGCACACTTTTTTGGACACAGGAGGAATTTCAAACACTATATGATGCTGACCTGAGCTGGACTCACGTGGTAGATACCTAGTTTCACGGTGTCCTAAACAACTATATTTTGGAGTATTTAATTTTGACTTATTCGTGCCCAGAGGTAGCAGAGTTCCAGTTCCTACGATATCCTAGAGGGATGTATTTGCAAGGTATTCCACTGGTAATCAAAATACTAATGGTTAAATTGAACTTGGAAGCTAAACCCATGGAAAGCTAAAAAAACATCCACGCGTGGGGGCACGAACAGGATTGGCAAAAGATGGTAGACCTAGTGGCAGCACGAAAAAGGGAAGAAAGGTGGATGAAGTATGATGAGGCGCATGAGAGGGAATTATGCAAGAGACACGAAATTGCAGAACAAATGGTGTTGTGGAGAGAGATGGCTCGTGAAGGATTTGAGGCTCATGGGGAGGAAGAAGGACAAGAGCATCAAGAACTCCCCCATCTAGGAAAGCATGATAGAGAACCCTCTTTTGCCTCACATGGAAGTGCACCCGTAGATATGACCTGGACCACGGGCGCACATCTAAGCCAACCTGCTGACCTAGCCCTTGCACTTGGTTTCCCAGTATCTAGTAGAGCAGGTAAAATAATTTTAATTTAGGAAGTGAAAGCATAAAAATAGGTCAGACAACAAGTACATCAATGGTAGCACAGACAACTTCATAATTCTTTGGGGGTATGTTTTCAGACTCATCATCTGCACAAAATATAAGTGCGCCAAGTGTGGGATTCCCCTCTGGAACAGGGACTAGTTCCCAGACTGTCGGGGTCCAGTATAGTATCACTTTTGGGGCACAGGGGAGTGCATCCACGGGCCCTATTCCAAATCCTGGAGGAGGATTGGGTGGTATGGGTAGTTCTATTTCCAGTGGTTTGGGTGGTATTGGAGGAAGAGCAAACCAAGGAGGTTCTGGGTCAGGTGGTCAGGCCCATAGTAACCCCAGAACATTTATCTGGAGATGTCCCTTCATCTCTTAGAATACAGAGGTATCGAGGATGCTGCTGAGAATGTTCATATGTGTGAAATATTGTGGCATGCAAAAGGTATTATGGTCTCAGAGCGCAAGACAAGTCAATTTGTGACTGCATTGCAGGCGCGCGTGCACAACTGGTATAGGAAGTTTGATCCCAATCAAACTTGTATTGACTATGCAACATTGAAAGATGCTTTCTTAAAATAATTCCACATCCCAAAGTTTACGCAGAAGAGTATAAGTGCACTCAAGGATATAAAGCAAGGCACTACTGAAAGTGTACGTGAGTATGATGCACATTTTAAAACACTTCTATTCGAACTCTCTTATGACATTCATGCAAGTCAACATGCACAATGGTTTGTCGGGGGATTGATTACCCCATTTCGAAGAGAACTGTCTCATAAGACTTTTACCAATTAAAGCATGGAAGCCAATAGCAAACGTAGCTATGACGGGAATAGTTACGGAAGGTCATGAAGGGGTTCGTGAAAGGGGACGAGGATATCAAGGCGGATATGGAGAATCATGAGGCCAAGGTGATCAGGAAGGAATGTATCCTGAATTCCCTTGAGAAACTTGCTATGGACATGTGGTTCACCTGACCATTATAGGTGAACAACAGGTGAGATAATGCCCGTAGGAATGGATTTCCAATAACATTTTGTGGAAAGGGGCATAGTTATGAAGAGTGTCTGGACTTGTATGAGCATCTCAATAAGTAGCGAATAAGCCAAGAAAACAAGTTTCGCGGGGATTGTTAGATATCTAGCGTGTGATAGATCTTAATCAATGGATGCCAATGAGTTAGAACCATACGCTTGAGAATTAGCGGGTAACGTTAACACTAATGAGGCATAGATAACCACACGAACTGAGGTGGCACACGTAAGAGAGGTGTTGCAACAGAAGCCGACAATCACTAGGGAGGAGGTTTTGCATGCTAGATATCCAGATCCAGCTCATTAGAAAGAAGTCTATCAGGAAACAATGGAGGTCCTTAGGAGCCTTCAAGGTGAGATACAAGGTTTAAAAGAGTAGTATCAGAACTTGGAGCACAAGGATACAGAACGGGCCCCATCGGATATTGACGACATCAGAGTGGTATGTAGAACGTTGCACTAGGAGAATATTATTCCTTTATTAGGAAATTGGTTAAAAGGGAATACTCCATGTGCAGGAACTGAAACTAAGAGACAAATACTTCATGTGAATCTTCCCCCCGATAGCATTGACTACGACAAGGAGATCACTTTGAATGCTGTTGTGGATGGGTGGCTGTTGAGCAATATCTTGATTGACACAGGTGCGGAAGTAAATGTACTTACATTAGATGCATGGGAACAAATGGGGAGACCCCCATTACAACCATCATCTAATGTACTATTCAAAGCAAACAAAATGAAAGCTACTCCCATAGGAGTTTTGAAGGATGCATTTATCACTATACAAGGGCCCAAGTTCACAGGAGACTTTGAAGTACTAGTGCTTACAGAAGCTGATAGCTTCCCAGCTCTGCTTGGGTGCCCTTGGTGTTATGTGAACAATGCTAATTTGAGGTTTAACAAGGCATATATCAGCTTCGAGAACAAGGAGGAAAGGGTCATAATACCATTGACAGATGGGAAATCCATGCCATATGTGGAACCTTTAAGCAAAGAGGACTTGAACAGAATCTATATACGCGCTATTCGGGACCCAGAGGTCAATGATCCGTCTAAGGAAGGAATCCTTCATTGGGAAGATTCTTAGTTAATCAGTGATACTACTAGTATTACTTGTGATAATTGGGCTCATGGAACTTATGAACTGGTGGGGCATGAAGATAAGCACACAGTTACTTGCAAAATGGGTTTTCACTCTGTTTGATGTATAAGTCGCATAGTACCCCACTATATTGGATCTGAAGATCTGGCTGGATTTTTACAGGTCATGGAAATAAAATGGGTTGACCAAATTAAATGATGAGATATGTTGTCATATACTTTAGGCGGGATGGCCATGTGCTGGTGGGTAGTCCACAGGGATAATCTCTTAGAATGGGGAACGATTGGAACTGCCTTATCAACCAAGTTTTCCAGAAGTAATGCACCTACAAAAATAAGCCTTTATCATGGTGATCAACCTGCTCAACATCATATCCAACAGTGTGAGAGCCTCTGGATAGTAGGACAGGAAGCATTACCACCCTCACTTTGGGTGCATCGGTTTTATTCTACTTTACAGGGTTGCACGTGTGCTTGGTATGTCTATGCTGAATTACATCGCAACACTGGAAATTGGCAAACTTTGGCAGTAGGGATGATCCAAACTTTTGACTTCTTTTCATCTACGCCACCAGTGAACATAACTTTAAGCTTTATCAAATGCTTAACTATGGGAGACAGTGGGAAAGCGAAATAACTTATTCAGGATTATTTGGTGAGACAGAGACAGGGGCACGTTTCACGGATGAAGAAGATGATGTCATACTACTTGAGCGGACGTCCTTGGAAAAAGATAAGGGGAAGATGGTTTACATAATTGATGAGGAGGAATTTGAGCACTTGGACGTGGATCATTCACATGGGACACGTGAAGTGTTAGCTAGTGTGGATGTAGATGCGCGCATATCACAAACCTATGAAGACAACAAAGGTCAATATAGGCACAGAAGCTGAACCTAAGGAGGTGATAATTAGGGATTACTGGTTAGAATCAGAGGTAGAAAAGATCATAGAGTTACTTCAAGACTATGAGGACTCATTCCTGAGAGGGTACCATAAACTTAAAGGCATGCATATATCCCTCGGGGAAATGAAGATAAAGCTCAAGGAAGGTGCGCACCCTATTAGGAAGTGACCATATCAGATGAATCCCAATTTGCACGAGAAAGTAAAGGAGGAGATTGACAAGATGTTGAAATTCATGATCATTCGACCATTGGATGAATCAGAATGGGTCAGTCCTATGGTGATAAGCATCAAAAAGGATGGTAGGATTTGAATTTGTGTTGATTATAGGGAGTTGAATGCAACATGTGTTACAGATCCCTTTCCTACGCCATTCACAGAGGAAATATTAGGAATGGCTTGGGGAAAAATATATTCATTTACAGATGGGTTTTCAGGGTATCATTAGGTTTAGATTGCCCTAGAAGATCAAGAGAAGACCACCTTCACTACTGAATGAGGAAGCTTTTCCTATACTGTGATGCCCTTTGGATTAATGAATGCACCTGCTGTATTCTCAAGGATAGTGGTACAAGCGTTCAAGGATTTTATTCATAACTTCTTACAGGTCTATCTTGATGATTGGACCATTTATGGGATGATTAAGGATCATTGTGACAATCTACGCTTAATGTTTGAAAGATGTTGACAGTTGAGTATCTCATTAAACATCAAGAAGTGCATCTTTTCTACTCCCTTTGGCACAATTTAAGGACATATTATATACAAGAAAGGGTTGTTGGTTGATCCAACTAAAGTTGTAGTCATCATTGGCTTGAAAGCGCCGGTAAGTCAGTGTAAGGTGCACGGATTTTTGGGTCATACATCGTATTACAGGAAGTTTATATAAGGGTATGCAAAATTTGTGGTGCCCTTGGAAGAATTGCTCCAGGGAAAAGGTACATTTTACTAGGGGAGTCACAGCAGCGTGCGTTTGAGATATTGAAAAAGAAACTTACTACCGCACCTATCTTATGTTTTCCTTCATGGGATAAAAATTTTCATGTTCATGTGAATGCCTCTGGCACAACCATTGGTGTTGTCTTAGCTCAACCAGAAGAAGGTATCATTGATCATCCCATTTTCTTTGCTAGTAGGAAGTTGACCCGTGCGGAACAAAATTATACCACTATAGAGCATGAGGCCTTGTCCATGATCTTTGCCTTACACAAATTTTGTCAGTATTTGTTGGCTACGCCATTTGTGTTTTATATAGATCACATGGCATTAAAATATTTGGTGAACAAGCCCGTTTTACATGGGCACATTTGCTGATGGATACTCTTATTTCAAGAGTTTGACTTTACAGTTGTGGTAAAACCAGGCAAAAGCAATTCTGGACTTGATCACTTGTCTAGAATTCAATCAGGAGAAGATGTACAAACAATAGAAGAAACCATGCCTGATGCACAACTATATAGGTTACAACGTGTGCCATCGGAATTGGAGGACATTGCTATCTTTCTAAGGACTGGTATGGCACCAGAAGGCATGAAGGATTTCGAGAAGAAATAACTTGCTATTCACGTGGCACCATTCATGTTAATTAGTGGTGATTTTTACAACTTAGGCAGAGATGAGGTGTTATGCCATTGTGTCTTGGAGCATGAACGAAAGGACATAATGGAAGAAGCACATGGTGGTATTGCAGGTGGCCATTATGCAGGTTATGCAATAGCACGCAAGACCTTACTTGCTGGTTTGTGGTGGGAAACATTGTATAAATATTGTAAAGAGTATTGTAAAACATGTGGCCATTGTCAACGTCTCGGTTGACCAGGACAAAGGGATGAGATGCCCCTACGACCAATAACAAGTGCAGAACCCTTTGAGAAATGGGAAATTGACTTTGTTAGGCCTATTTCACCAGTCGCGCGTAGGATTAGATTGTGCTATACCATCACTTGTACAAATTATCTTACCCAATGGGCAGAAGCTGCAGCACCTACAAAGGACTGTACTGTAGCTACAACAACACGATTCTTATGGGAGAATGTTCTTACAAGGTATGGTTGTCCTTTAAGTTTAACAAGTGATAGGGGCACACATTTTTTAAATGAGACAATATGAATTCTTTTAGATGAGTTTATGGTTGCCCACCATAAAACTACACCCTATCACCCTCAGGCAAATGGGACTGCTGAGGCTTTTAACAAGATTTTGAGCCACACATTGACATAGATTTGTGATGTTGGAAGGAAAGATTGGGATGATAAAGTATCTGATGTTCTTTGGGATTATAAAACAATATACAAAAGATTGAACAAAGCCACACCTTTTCAATTGGTGTTTGGCATGGAAGATGTTCTTACTATAGAATTTATGTTGCCTTCTTTGCGCATTAGGTGTGCTGGAGGTCTAGCTAATGAGCAAGCTTTGGAAGAACAGATTGTGAAGATGGTTCAACTAGATGAGTGCCGAGCCATTAGACGCTGGAGTCAGAAATAGGAGAAAGCATGCCAAAAGGCATGGCATGATCGACACATCAGGGATAAGAAACTTGCGGTGGGACAAATGGTACTTTTATATGACTCCAAGTTTTTACGCCATCCAGGAAAGCTCAAGGTGCATTGGTTGGGGCCATATGTTATCACTCATATACTTGAGCTAGGTGCTTGTCAGTTGGAAACAATTGATGGCACAAGGTTGCCCGGTTACTTTAACGGGAGTAGGTTGAAGCCCTACTATAAATAAGTCTTCTTGGTGTTTGTAATAAGGTAGTATTGCTAGATAAATTAGGTTTCCCTTTATGCATTTCCTTAATGTATTTCTTTCCTCGTCGTTATCCTTTGTCAATTTTTGCTCTTGTTTGTGTAATAAGCACACTTGAGCGCATGAAACTAACTACAATACGAAGCATGTTGATGCGCAGAGGATTGCACATCCTTTTCATGTGGGGTGGATTGTTGGTGACTCTCATGTGTATGTTGCGAAGATATCACATTATGGGCATTGAGAAAGAAGGTTGCTGAGGGTAACTGATGAAAGATTGGTTCTCAAGATAAGAAAGGATAAAGATGGATGAAGATAAGAAATCTATATAGATGAGAATTCAACAAAGATCCTACACTTGAAGAGCATAAAGCTAGTTGATTCAAGGTACGAAGCAAGTGAACCAGATGTAGAGAAGAGATTTGTTTATTAGAAGAGCTTGAATCCCCTAGGAAAAGGGTTTGATGAAGCCGAGTAGCAAAACAAAGCTAGAGTGTGAAAGTTTGTGATTACAAATCAGGGCACGATTAGATCAAGTAGGGTTTGAAGCAAACCATGAAAAACTTACATCATACAAATATAGACAACAAAACCCTGAAAGAAGAATGGCACCAAAGAAGAAAGCAACATCGGTAAAGGAAAAGAAGAAGGTGGTGGTGGAAGAAGAGGAGGAGATGGCCCCGGAGAGTAATTTCTCTAAAATGTAGTACCCTGAGAAATTTATTGTGGGGTAGGAATGGAATACCCACATAAGACAGAGTAAGATAAGTGAATAAAATCACCGGACCAATGAAAACCAGAAGAAGTTAGATGACCTCCTCACTTCTCAAACGAACAGGTGTACTAAGGATGGCATACCGATATATGATGATTACAGGGAAAAGCTACTAAAAGGAAATGGTGTCTACCAGATTTATGAGCTTCCATAATTTGGAAAGTGTGCACCCTTTTATCGATGGCTGATGTGCCGAGTCCATGAGGACTTCTTCTACTTTGCAAGATGGAGGGTAAGATTCACACCCATCCTTATTGCCACAGTTACTGGATTACAGGCATCGGGTGAAGATATTAAGAATGACTTAGTTGACAAAAGCACCATCTTGGAAACACACAAGGCGCTGGGTTATCAGAAAGGACCGGGTGGGATGGACATTGACAAAATGAAAAATTGTCCAGTAGTACAGGCATTAACACACTTGGTCATAAAATTGAATGACCAAGAACGTTGGTCCCAAATTAATTTATGTGGTTTCATGTGGCCAAGCGCATGTCAGAAGGAACCACTTATAACATTGTTGTCTTCATTACAGAGTGGATAATAGAGGAAGTACGCGAAGGGAGTAAGATAAGTTTTGGCTGCATCTTACTAAGTTTGGTCTTCATGGAGATTGGGGTACCAGATGGCCCAAAAGAGAACATATCGGAAAACCCCATGAACCATAAGTCTCCAGCTGAATGATTCAGAAAATTTCTTTGCAAGGGGTCAATGACAGAGGAGGTGAAGGAGCATGCAGAGATGTGGTATGATAGGCTCTACGCAGCGTTTAGGGAAGAATGGCGTATACCCAAGGACTTGCCTTCGGTCCTAGGAAAACAAGTAAAATTTGTAGTCTACCAACACTTCTATATTGTGCGCTTTCCAATGATAGATGGGTCGTGGAGCCCCTGGTGCAAGCTACCATACGCATTTCTCGCACAATACTTCCAGGTTGTAGTTCATCGGTTCACCAACACATGGAGGTTGGTGTTTAATGCAGACAAGGTGGACTCTGAATATCACACCCTGTGGAAGACATATGGATATCCAGGGAGGAATGCATACAACGAGAATAACATCTCGGAGATCTTGAGCATTAAGCTAGAAACAGTGGCCATTGCGGATATCGGGGCCATGCTAATATACCTCCAACTGAAGCCTAAAATGGAGAATAACAAGTACGTGGAGAACGAATTCGCACTTCCAGGGCCACTGAAGGGAAAGCATACTATGGAGAACATTTCAGCACCTAGCCCCTCTATGCCCAAGCAAGATGAAGAGGAAGAGGATGAAGAACATGAAGATAGTGGTGGCCTGGTGCGAAGGAGGAAGCAACTATCTGGCCAGGAGGGGGAGCACACGACAACTCCCCAGGGAGGAGTTACAGGGGAGGAGTAGGGTGACCAAATATTTAAAAAGGTGTTTAAGTGCACAAGGGCGCAAGGAGGAACCCCGCAGGTGAAGGAGCTAGAGGAGAAGAAACGAAGAAAACTCAGGCTGAGCGAGGAGGTAGAAGATTCTGAGGAGAAGGTGCCTTCCTCTCCAACTGAAGAAAAGCCTCAACCCGAGGAGGAGAAGATGGAAGAAGAAAAAGGGGGTCAATCAGAGGCTACACAGGATAAGGGTGGGGATACAGCTAGTATTCCTAAACTTGATGTAGCCATTCCCAGAGGACCCTGATCCCGTCGAACAAGGGAGGATGCCCAGGCACATACCATGGGGTATGTAGGAGACCTAAAGCTGATTGTTCATGCTCAGTTCTAGAGCACCATCAAGCAGAAGGATTTATTCAGATGGGTGCTCATAGACGAGGACAAGGCGACTTTGCGCAAAAGGAAGCAACTTTCATGGTCTATGCACACGCATATGGACGAGATTGAATTTGATGTCGGTGAAGAATCATGTGCGTTAAGGCGGTTGAAGAAGGCACATGAAACACGCCACATGACAATCAAACCAATGGTGGTGTCAGACAAGTAGGTGAGAAATGCTTTGGTCAAAGTATCCTCTGAAGTAGCAAGAAGAAACATAGATAAATCTTCTACTATCAAGGCACTGATGGAGAAATTGAAAGCCGGGGATGTGGAGATAGCGTGCCTTGTATAGGAAAAGGATTTGATTAAGAGGAAATATGACACTTATGTTAGTATGGCAGAGGAAATTGGGATGATGTCCTCAAAGTACACCCGCATTTGGAATCCCAAGTGCCAAAAGAATTTCCTTCTGTAATGCATTATGTAAAGACAATAATAACAGTAGTGTAGGAAGATGAAAAGGTGCACGTATCCTCAAAGCCCAAGGATTCCAGGAAAAAGACAAAAAAAGTGCAGGCTGCAGTAGCCAGGAAGATTGCTACTTATGAAGGCCTACTGTAAGCCACCCACAATGAGCTCAAGAAAGATGATCATGCGCTAACAATATGCACAACCCCAGATGTGCTGATCACGATAAAAAACCTTGGAGGAAGAAAATGAAGTACAAAAGGTGATGAAGGATGCTTCCCTAGGCCACGCTGAACGCTTAGTCCTAGTAAAGAAAAAGCATGAGGCACTAGCTGCAGTGTAGGAACCACATAAGGAGAGGTTGGAGGAGCTAGGAAAGCTCATTACTCAGAGGATGGATGTATTAGAAGGGGTACAAACCTCTATGTCAAGCATAATGCTTGTAATACAAAATGAGAAAGGGAAACTCACCATGGAAGAGCTGTAGTCCATCATTATAGACGTGTCTAAGACAACAGGAGTGACGCTAATGGTGTGGGAGAATCTGGAAGCAGATATCAAAGATGAATATCTGGGGTTGCTGCTTCAGGATGAGACGGAGGGGCCTAACAATTTTGCTAGCTGTGTATACCTTATTCAAAATATCTTATTCAAAATTCTTTATTCAACTATTCTTTATTTATCCATTCTTTGTATAAGTTTTAGACATCACCATTGTTGGGGCAAAAATGAGATTAGTGTGGGGTAATGTTGATCATAGAAAACACTTAGTTGAACTTACACACAGAGTCCGCGTAGAAGAACAACATAGGAGCAAAAGTGTGAAGGTATAGGAAGGCGTCACGCATGGAGGTGTAGAGTCAAACTCTCAAGGACTTAGCCAATCTTGGAGATTAGGTCTATTCTTAGAGATTAGCACGCGGAGCACACAAAGCGATACCAAGATTTACGTGCAACTCTTCATGGAGTTTTTTTGAGGAGCATGATAACTCACTCTTGCATGGGTATAAGCTAAGAATAGATCCACCAATGTAGTTAACTATCAATGATCTACATATAACATACTTGCATGTATGGCTATAGTTGTAAAAAGGCATGTGGTTGTTATTAGCATGTGACCTATTTCTGGTAGAGTTAAGTGGTGAAGGGATATTTCCCCACCCTATATATACATATGTAATGAATTACTTAAGAGATATAGATAGATAGAGAGATATAGAGATAGATAGATAGAGACACATGCTTTGAAGAATGAGAGAAACATGAGTACATGCAACTAGATAGTTGTAACATATCCATGCGTGCATGCCTGGTATTGTATGAAGCTTCTATACTGTTGGTATGATGAATAGATAAAGAAAATTGATCAAACAAATAGTGTTTGATGTGTTTTAACAATACATATTATTATTTTCATAATGATTTACCTTTAAGCACTTATAGATCTGGTTAAGTATAATGTTGAATAGATAGATTAGTTTCCAAAATATATGTTTACTGCTTTATCATGCCACCATTCTACTATAACAACCTTTAAGAGGAACCCGGTACCTTTGTGTGCTTCGGGTGAGCGCTCATCCTAGGTTGAGTGATGTGCCAATGTGACTAGGTGTTAACTAACAATTCTAGGCTGCATCACCAACGTTAATTTTTTGAAGGCTTGTAAGCACTGCTTTCATGGATTGAATTTTTTTTGTAAGTAATTGCTCTTTAGTATGAGAAGCATGAATATATACATGACTGTATTCCGTATTTTCTCCTTATTGGTTTTCCATGTGAAGTTCACTAGTTTTGACCTTAGGCTTCGCCTTCTGCACATTTTTTTTTGTTTCCTTCTGTACATGAGATGTTAGTAAAGCTAATTTTTGACTAAGGTTTTGGATTTTTTGTTGAATAGTGACTTCTTCCTCAAGAGGTTCTTCTTCATCTTCGTTCCATGGAGGTTGTTCTAAATTTTCATGTTCTAATCTAACTCTACGTGGCATCTTGATGAAGGGAATTTTATAACCCACCATATTATCATTTCCTATGTTGGACGTGGAAGCGTGCCCATGTGTTGAGATATCTTCCTAGTTAATGAGAGGTTGTTCCTCTTCTTAGCCTCATTCATGGGTGGGATTGTCTTATATTATGTAGGTGTTCTAACTCCTAATTCCACCACTCTTGCTAGCACCCAATATATTTTTTAATAAAGGAATTCATCTAATAAGGCGGGGTCAAAATAAAATTCCACGTGTGGTGACCCTAACTCATCACCACTATGATCTACCATCTCCTCCACTTCTTTCTCTGCGGAAAATAAAGGCCTAAGATCACGGCCAATAAAGGGATTTGACCCTTGTTTGTTTGAAGTTTCCCAAGTTTTTTCTTGTTTCATTTCAAATGCCTTCTTTTTGACTTCCAATCATCTTTTAGGGGCCATGATGTATGAGAGTTTCACTAAGGTGTTTTGAATTTATTCAAAAGGTATTGATTAAGCCTAAGTGAAACGTAAAAATAATGTCAATAGTTCAAGAGTTATAATGAATGTCAAAAGATAAATGTGCCCAAGTTACTGTTCTAAATGAGTAAGTAAAAAGGTAACAAATAAGATACAATCACACAATGCTTAGTTTTAAAACAAATCAACCAAATGATATACTTCCTAAGTTTGTTTCCAAAATGGTAGTTGGTGTTTTAAGATGATTAAAAAAATGTCACTACTTATGTTGAGTTCAAATAAATGAACAAGATGTAAGTAATAACAAGGAGTTAACACAATTCCCAAACAAAGTATACTAAAAGCAAGCCTGAATCCAATCAAAACCTATATTCCAAAAAGTGGCAGTTATGATTGTGAGTGACACAACTATTCCACCAAGATATGTTAACCAAAATTTACAAGAAAGTAAGGTATTAATATCAATATGATATTGATATAATGCACACAAGTGGTAACACTCAACACTTTTCAACACTGAGGTAGTAATTGAAATTGAAGTAAAGCTAGAGTATAACTAGGAATTGTTAAAGTGTATATAGTGTAACATCACAATATAGATATTTATGTCAAGTTTACAAGAAACAAGACTTAAATACCAAAATTGTAACATCACGATATAAATAAGATAATAGTTCAAAGGAGAGTCAAGGTGATAAATACAACCTAACTACGATTGATGATATTGACCTGGGTATCAAGACCAAAAAAGATAACAATGATATAAAAACATTTTCACACACTTTAGACATTTAACAACTTAGCCACAAAAATGGATGAGCACAAACAAACACAAAAGTGACGAATACAAATCAATTAGCAACATGAGGGTAATCACTCTTCTTCTGATTAATAAAGTGTCAAAAGAAAGTGAAGGAAGTAGATCAATTAGTGTTGAAGAGAGTTTGGTTTCACTTTGACAGAGTTTTGCCTCGCCCTAGGGTAAGTGAAAATTAAGTAAAAGTAAAACTTTACAATCCTCATGATGAATGATGATCCATTTGAAATTTAATGGACTCTCCCCTTATTCAAAAAACAAGGTTATGACTCTGAACAAGTTCTCCCTTTGCAATAGCTCTTCACTCAAATTGGTTTTGATATGGTTAAAGTTGGCTCCTGGTCAAAGATAACTTCCTAGGTGGTTCACTCAACTAGGTATCACAAGTTATCTAGATGTGAGATCGGTTTGCTAAGGTTTTCCAAGGATTATCATGAATTTACTTTACCCCCTTTAAGTATAGTGGGAAATAAATGCATCCATCTTGTACTCTCATTGGGGTCATGATACATATAACTTTGACGGTAAATCTCACAAATGGTAAGACTAGTAAAGTAGGTTGTGCGGAGCACTTATTGTTTCATCCATAAGGTTCTCTCTTGCATGGAGTACTTTAGGGCTCATTGAACCACCCCCATTGTTGTAGCTTAATGTGTTATACCAAAGGGGTTATGTTCTACTTAAGCCGATAGGGACGTACCCTTTTCTGAAACCTGCAAATACAATGTGATGTTTGTGGTGTGTATTTTAGCTTGTTTAGCTTAATGTGGTTTGCTTGAACACCTTTTGGTAACTTGCACGAAAATTGCATTAGTAGTTTTGTTTTGTCTCAATTTATTCCTTCTTTGATGAACATTTTTGGTCCAGCACAACAGATTAGTAATTTTCCATGCACACAAAGAGGACAAACGTCATTTCTAATTCTCAAGATCATCCTAAGAAGCAAGAGAAGAGCATACGTGATGCAAGATCAAAATAAGAAATCAACAAATGGAAAATAATTAAATCAAACATGATACATGTTCATTTCAACCAAATTTGACATTACCAACATTTTTCAAAGCAAAAGAAAGAGATAAGAATCATTTCTGATTCCCAGGATCACCCAAAAAGGTGTGAGGGAAGAGCATACACAATTTTAATCTTATGATTAAGTATACAATGTTTATCTAAATTTAATAAAATTTAAACAAAAGCATGTAAATACACCCTGAAAAATATAAATTAATCATAATAAACCTACAAGATGTTATTATTTTAATGACACAATCTTTTGTAAATGTTCAACTGATATTCAAAACCAAATTGTGGTACTCGCACTCAGATCATGGTATATGCGCATGGGTTATAGTGCCTGCACAACTCTATGTGGAATAACAGAGCTACAAAGTTCCTACACTGCTAGAGAGATGCATGTGCCTGCCTTAGAGCACCTGCGCTAGCGGATAGATGTGTGCGTGTGGGAATAAAAAAAAAAGTCAAACAAATATTACAGTGTGTGTGCACTGGTAGAATGATGTCTATGATAGGAAATAGGTGTATGCATAAATATGCAGGATATAGAGTGTTTGCTCCACCATAAGGATACATGCACTACCATTTGGGTGCCTGCGCCAGTCTGACAGTTTTGACAGAAAATAGGGTACAATTCTACAACATTGCATATGTGCTAGAAAATTGATGTTTGTGCTAGGAAATGAGTTCCTGCACTCTAGTTTATGTGCCTATGCACTCCCTACAAATAATGTACCTGGCGATGATGTCAAAATACGGCACAATGACGGAAAAAAAGCTCAAAATTTTAACATGCTAGCTCAAAATTGATAATAACCCATCAAAATTAAAACCCTAAACTAGACTCAACACTTACAAAGTTGGCAAAAATCATAGGAAATTTAACATTATTTCACAAATGTGCATATCAAGGGTTAGCCCAAATATTGAAATAACAAAAAAAAATTGAACTACAATGCTAAGGGACTAAGGACCCGTCCCACCAGGCATGCCAAACGTGTGCAAGAATTAGTTAGTTATGCAAATAAAATCAAGACTAACACCTAATAGCCTTAATACAATGATAAACTAAAATCTATGCACCATCATGATAAGACCTAAACAATTAATAAACATCAACACTATGCATTAAAATGTTGAAAATAAAACCTTAAGCTAACGTGCTAAAATTTATTGCTATACTCTTTAGAAAGCTAAATCAATGAAATGGACCTAGGTACATCCTTTAGCTATCAAAGGGCTGATAGTTTTTGTTTGATCTAAGAGGATTGAGGATGGAGGTTCATCAAGTCATGTAAACAAGACCTTTCTTGATTAACTCTATTGATCTTCACAAAATAACTTGGATGATTGAATGCAAATGGATGATGCCTAGCTCCTCTCTAAGGAAGAATGCCTTAGGATTATGAAATGGATATAGTATAGGTTCTATGCTCATTTAGGTGCAAGTAGAAAGGTAGGAGGAGGGATCCTTATATAGCCCAATGGATAAAAGAATCTCTACATCCCTTTACATGTGGGATAATAGAGAGGTTGGGTTAGTTGTTGATAAGGAAGGTTTAGGGAGGGTTAAGTCAACCTTAGGAGAGTTTGATTTGTCCTTTAGTGACCCATGGGAATTAGGGGTGCATATATTTAATCAAAGGTGATTAATTAATAAGGATATGAGCCTATTAGGATAGCTTAGAAGAGAATTAACATGATTTAGGGGATATGAAGGATTAAATTAGATAAATGAAAGTTTATTTATCTAATAGAAGAGGAAACATAATTAATTAGAATTAATTAATTAATATAGATAGAATGGGATTTAATTAACGAAAGGTCGTTAATCATCATTTTTCCTTGATAGACGAGTCAGTTAACTAGCGTAATGTAGTTAATTGAAAACGACAAAAGATAGGATGAATGTCATTTGACGATTTGTCGTCAAATTGCTAGGAAGAGTATAATTAGTGCAATTTAAGTATTTAAATTCTTGGGCTAGATTATAGGTGTCTATAGGTCATTACATAGCTCACCTGATAGATCTAGTATAACAGACATGAATTATTTGAAGACATCTTGTGACCATATCAAATTCAGGTTTTGATCATTTATAGCGTTCAGAGCGCTTAGATTGTAGACCAGGGCACCCCGAGGCACTGCAATAAACTCCTAGGTGCCCCAGACATCTCAAATCCCCTAGATATTTCCTTCGCAGGGTCTGTGAGTGTTCGTATGCACTTCTTGATTTCATTTCCATATCTGTGACAACCTTAGACAATCATTGCCAATCAACTAAGCTATTTTTCTTCCTTCCCTTGCATATTTAGGGTTTTATTTCACTTAGAGTAATTAATTACATTTGCTCTTTACTATTTTAGTATTTTATTACAAAGTTTTAGTCCTCCTAATTAGATTAACATTAATACCATAGTGCCCCCTTTTAGGCCAAATAGATCCTTATTTTTGTTAATCAACATCAATATCATCATGATCATGTAGTTCCCTGATTACAACCTTATCTAGTGAAAATTCAACAATTTTACCATCGCATGAATTACAAATTTGATATATGGAAAGTAAATTATTAGAAATATGGTGAACATAGAGAACATCCTGTAAATGA
This sequence comes from Taxus chinensis, assembly GCA_019776745.2. NCBI lineage: Eukaryota > Viridiplantae > Streptophyta > Pinopsida > Cupressales > Taxaceae > Taxus > Taxus chinensis. Next base: position 101,902,333 of record CM034146.1, read on the forward strand.
CCATTAGGCATATTGACAGTGCCAAAACCCACAACATCAACAGAAGAACAATTGCCCACCAAAATATGTGAAGTGTTGCAATCAGAAATAGAAGTCAAAAAATCTTTGGAATGTGTGATATGATGTGAAGATCCTAAGTCAAAAATCCACTTGTCTTGCAAAGGGGAAGAGTCTCGTGTAGAAAGATCCTTACCTTTTCCAGTATTGGAAGAGGAAGAAGGAGATGAAACAATGATCTTGTGCTGTTTTAGAGCCTTTTCCAAAGCTTCCAATTTCAAAAAACATCTGGATTCCTAATGATTTTTTTTCCACAAAAGGAGCATGGATCAAATACTCTTTTTTGTAACAATTTTTTAGATTTTCCACTACTTTTCTATTTGGAGGAATCAATAGAGGGAGGTGAAGTTTTAGAAGCCACATTTGGAGATGACAAAGGCTGATCAGAGAAGCCTTTCTTGGATTTATTTTTCCATTTTTTCTTAGGAAAATCAGCTACTAGTGCATGGTTTGAAGTTGATATGGAATCAAGAGAGATTCGCTTAATATTTTCTCGAGACAAACGTTCAAAAAATCCTTCAAATGAGGGCATAGTAAACTAAGAACCCAAGGCATCCATAGTAGAAAAAAGGTAGAGGTGAAAACTGAAAAAGGTCCCTTTAAGTGTAAATGCAATCTTCATCCTTTTTAGTTTTACCACTAGATGAAAACTGATTACAAATTTTCTAAAATTTTGTGAGAAATTCTTCTATGGAAGAAAAATTTGAAGGTGATAAAGATTTTAACTCAAGATCGAGTTGAATCAACTTGAACTCATTAATCTTGCCAAATAAAGTCTCAAATTTATCCCATATCTCTTTCGGTGCCTTTGTAGAAGAAATGTGGAATTGAAAATTATCTACCACATTGAAGGTGATCAATCCAAATGCCTCATCCTATTTTTATGCATACAAATATTTGTCCTTTTCTGTGGTGAAGGAGGGAATGCTTGCATGGAAGACACACCATAAGCCATGGGATTGCAAAAATTCTTGCATCTTTGGTTTCCATACATGATAATTTAATGAATTTAAAGGCTCAAAGAACCTTGTATCCATCACTGATACTGAAGATTTCTCTTCCATGAAGAAGGATTTTTCCATCTAAAATCAGTGAGCAAAATATACTACAAGCCAAAAGACAATGTACTCACACTGTAGGGTCCCTCCCAAATAAGTAAAAAATGGAAATACTCGAACGGTAATATAAAATTTGAATAAATAGAACTAGGTTGAAAAGACATGCACTTTTGCAAAAATCGGCACTTGATTTTGAGTTACCATGCAAAAGTTATTAAGCTTTCAAATTCCCATAAATAGGCCAATTTTAATTTTAAAAAACCATTGATTAAAAAGTCAGACCAAACAGAGGCCAAGGTGGCCGTGTGAGCAGTCATTGGAATTAGGAGAAGATGTGTATTTTAACTATACCTTCTATTTATAAACAAACATCCAAAATATATTAATGGAGAAAAAAAAGCTTCCTAGAAATTATATCTTTTGCTAAAAAATAAGAAATCTCAAAATCGACCCCCACCAAGACTGGAACACTTGACCTCCTTCACATGAAAGAAAGACCTCCACAGCTGCACCATAATTTTTGCATATATTTTGAATGGAAAATATTGTTTTTATTCTTGTTTTAGAATCGAACTTTCTGCAATCAAATTGGTGTCAAAATGTAAGTGCTAGGGTTTGAACTTAAGAGCTCCCAGACACAAATCAAGCACCCAAATCACTCTGCCAACGGTTTTACTTAGATAAATTAGTGGTAAATATGGATTTTATATTTTTCACAGGTCTAGAAAATATTTTTAAAAATAGAGATTTATGATGCCACATGCATGCAGTAAAGCGGATACGCACGCCACAAAATGTCCATGCATAGGTAAAAAAATGTGGCCAAGTTGTGAAGCTCTAAACACTCAGTTTATAAGATAGAGCCAACAAATAGAAGGAAGGAAAAAATATCCACTCAGTGCAAAAATTAACCACCGATTCAAGAACAATACTACAACAAAAGAAGCACCGAATGTAGAGGAAAGGAGATGGCAGCAGTCTAGGAAAAAAAACATCCCAGCCAGAGAGAAAAGCTATCAAGCAAGGAAACTAGAAGACACTACGAAAACTGGAACTGCCACAACTCCAAATACACAATCGATAGTCGATGCACAATAAAGCTCTCTTATTATTGCAACAACAAAACAACTGAGAGATTTATAATCTTGCCTCCTACACAACAATTCTATGATACCAAATTGGATTTAATAACTAGATCTAGGTAAGAAAAGAAGATTAATAAATCAACAAAAAAACTCAGCAGTGTTGCAGAGAGAATACAAAAGAAATATTATTCAAAACTACCTATATTTAACATCTAGGAACACACAATATATAGTGTTTTACAAAGCTAATTGATGAGGCCAGATTATGTCCGATTAATGTATAATATATGATCTCAACTTACTCTCCTTTTTATTAAGTTTGATTACGTTGTGTGACTTTTAGTTGATCTGATATGAGTTAGGATGTAATTGTCTGTCTTTTGATTGATTGTGATTCTAATGTTTAAAAGATCTGAAATTATTGATGTAGTGTGTGTTTGAATTCATTTTTATAATAAAGCAGGTCTAATCAATCGAGGAATTGAAGCAGGTGGTGTTCAGTATATTTTTTATAGCATATGTTCCTACACAACTTAGTTCCGGAACTTCTAAGCTAGTTGCGGAACTTCATCACATAGTCATCATTTAGTTCTGGAACTTTCAGACGTAGTTCCGGAACTCCAGTATTTAGTTCTAGAATTTTTGGACTTAGTTTCGGAACTCCTGGGGATAGCTCCAGAACTCTCATGGTTTTGAGCCTTAACAAATTCCTATGGTTCTGGAACTTCTCTGAAGTTCCAGAACCGATGGGAGTTATCTATTCTAACCATATCCAAATATTTTGCATCTACGACCCTTTCAATCAGAAAAGGATGAGAAGATTTCTGAACGCAGACCCGAGGAGAGTTATCTACAACTATCTGATCAACCATAATCCGACGTAGCATCTATTCTGGGCATGATTTGATTTCATCAAAATCGATTGAGACAACTGCGATTGTAAAATGTATATAAAAGAAGACCTGCAGTAGACATATATATAATATAGAATATGATATGAGATAGAAATAGAACAGAGAGGGAAATAGACTAAGTACTCAAATCCAATACATTTGTAATTCTGAATGTTTTATTAATAAAATAGCCATTCTTATTTGAGAGAATTCTGATTTGTTAAATCCTAATTCAAGGAGGAGCAAGGGCCCACTCCCCTAAGAACTAGGATATTCATTTATTTGGTATTTATATTTCTTCAACAAATAGCTTAGATCTGTTAATTCTGTATTGTTTTAATTATTTTAGTTAAACTCTGTTGTATACTTTTTCCTGAAGGTGTTTAGATAGATTCTTATATTTCTTGCAATTGTTTTCAAGCATTCTAAATTGTGTGTGTTTATTTCCAAAAGCAATTGTGTTTACTTTCAAAGGCAAGTGTGTTTATTTTCCAACAGCAAGTGTGTTTCCATTCTACATATTGTGTTTCCTTTCAGCAAGCTTTTAGTGTGTTTACTTTTAGCACGTTTTCATAGTTTGATTTAAATAAGGTTTTACTAAGAAGTCCTTAAGACATTTAAAAGATCCCCCAGAAAATACAAAAATAACTACAACCAACTACTAGATTGATGAAATTACTCTTGTTGCATATAGCTTTAGACACACTCCTGGTTTGATATGACATCAATAAGAAGTTGATTAAATGAAGGGAATAATGACAACCATCATTTTTGGTGCTGTTGTCGGGGACCACTAGTTGGAACTTTCTAATTAAGTGTTAGTAAGAGCAACAGAACATACATCTAGTAGTTGAAGGATCTTCTAACTATATCACAAAATATATGAGTAGACTAAGAGACTCACAGGGTTTATTACTTCCAAAAACATCTTCACAAGAATTCATAACAACCTCTATTCAAAGTAAGGAAATTGATTAAGAATTGGAGGCACCATCATCCCCTGTCAGACAAGAAACAAAATTACCACCTTTGGAATTCTTAGATCAATCACCTGAAGGAAGTGGAGCTTTTAGGAGAAGGCTTATTACTCAATATCCATTTAGGGCGAGTTTCGATTCTCAATTGAGTAGTCAACCTCCTACTCTTGATTTTTCACCTTCCCCAAGGCATACTACTTACCACATTGATTGGGAGGAAAATTCAAAAAATATTTTTAAAATGGCACTGATAGGACCTTTACTTATCCAATCCAATTAGGAGATGATGATACATCAATGAAAAATATCTCACCTGCACATTTACCGACATTTAGAGGGATGTCATCTGAAGATCCTAACCAATTTCTATTTAAGTTCAAGGTACTATGTCAGACATATGATTATAAAACAGATAATCAAAAACTCAAGTTGTTTCCATCCACTTTGAAGGATGCAACAATGAGGTGTTTCATGGGATTACCATCCAAATCTATTAGCACTTGGGCACAAATGGAGATTGCCTTCCTAGATAAATACCAGGATTATTCTAGAGGGAGAAATAGGAAGGAAGAACTCTTCAAAATCAAGTAGGAGGAAGATGAAAACATAGAAGACTATTTAGACAGATTCCTCTTTGTTATCAAAAGATGTGGATTTGTGCTTACAAAGGAGTTAAGTAAAACCATTTTTCTTAAAGGCTTGGATGACGAATCTAGAGAAGCCCTTAACTTGATAGGAGGTGGAGACATTGATCAGATAAGAATGACTGGAATTAAAGAGATTTATAGAAGCTATTCCAGAATGAGAGGTGGACCTAGAAAAAGAAAATCAGTGAAAAGTCTGAATCCAGATATGAACAAACTAATGGATGAGTTATCAAACTTTAAAATAGACATTTTAGTGTAATTAACCTCTACTATGGATGGATTACAAGCTAAAGCAAATTCCAAAACTGAACCATTGGCTATGTATTGTCCTAGATGTAGGAAGAAGCATGCACTAAGAGACTACCCTTTGGATAAAATAGAAATGTGTCTTATCTGTGAATCTAAAGAACATGATACTGATGTTTGTTCTTTACTTCTCGTTATTAAGAATCAGCTTAAAAAAACCTGTGCCTCATCTACAACAGAAGAATTGAATTTTTTTAAGAGAAAACCTAACCAAGGGCAGTTTATGACAAGATCAGTCCCTAATCCATGGACGATGTCGTGGGCTACTCAGTCAATACCAAAAAATTGGGGACAACCACCTTGGGTACCTCAACCAACTTAGAACCCTCAAGATTGGGCAAATCAAGCTTGGTATGCTCATGGGCATCAACAACCATGGGCTGGTCAATGAAATCTTTATGCTTGCTCACAACCTAGATGGAACCCTAGTAATTATGCTCAAGGAAGAACATATCCAAATTAGAATGAACAGGCCATCATGAGAACCCCTGCACAAAATTCACAAACTGAGAATGTAGTCCAAATACAAATGCCAGCACAACTAGTAACAAGTCCAAGAAACAAACAAACAACCCTAGTTTATGGAATAGAACTAGAAAAATTAGTTGATTTACATACTATGGATTGTAAGGATATTCAAACTGGATCTGGGAAAATCATTAACATTCCACCTCTTGTAATCACTGAAATGACAGAAGAAAATGAAATTCCTAGTACTGTTGTTCCAAAATAGGATATAGAAAAAAAATGAAAGGAGCTAGATAGAAACACTACTGAGACTCCATTTCCAGAGAGATTCAAAGAAGATATAGAAATCAAAGAGTTTGAATTGGTACAGGAATTAAGGAAATTGAATATTGAAATACCACTATTACAAGCAATTAAGAACATTCTAGAATTAAACAAATTAATCAAAATATTATGTCTGAAAAAGCATGGAAGGAAGAAACAGTACCCTGAGACTATCAAAGTAGATGGGAAACTCGCTAATTTTTTGGAAGGAAAAATTTTACTTCCCAAATATGGAGATCCTATAAGTCATGTTATTTCTGTCTCTATAGGTAATAAGGATGTACATAATGTTTTGATATATTTGGGAGCTTCTATCAATGTAATGAAAGTGGATACTCTGAAAACATTACCATTAATGGGTATACAACCTACTAATACCATATTGTAGATGGTAGACCAATCTATAGCAAAACCAGAAGGAATTATTGAAGACGTGGTGGTTATGGTGGAGTCATGGGAATATCCAGTTGAATTCCTTATACTGCATCCAAAAGGTAAAACATTGGGTTATCCCATTATTTTGGGTAGATCGTGGTTAGCTACAGTTACTGCTTTGATAGATTGTAGGTTAGGTGAAATGACAATCTCGAATGGTAAGAACTCTAAACAAATTTCCTTATATCCTACTGCATACCTTTTACTGAAAATCATGAACACTTGTGGGTTGATTCTCCTGAAACTGATAAATAAAATGTCTTCTTTGGCTATGATCACACTGCAGGATCATGTAAGAGAAGTATAAGAAATGATTAATCCACCATTGGATGAAAACTTGTTATCCTTGAAGTAATCATAAATAGTTCCAAAACCTGCTAACTTAGTTCCGGAACCTGTGAACTTAGTTATGGAACTTGCGGCTATAGTTCCGGAATGGAACTTGCGGCTATAGTTTCGAAACCACGACAACAACAATTATCTTTGATTGAAAATGATTTCACTCTGGAGGAACGAGAAATATTATGGGGAGAGGATGAATCAGTAGCTTCAGTTTTAAGTACATCAGGAAGTGATGAAGAATTTCAGGAAAGTAGCAATGATGAAGAATTTTTCCTTCAAAGAGATAAGTATCATAATTCTCATTACTGTCCTTTTTCCAGTATTCTATCTCAAGGAAATTTTGGAGATGTTGCTACATACTATATGCTATTACCACATGCATGTCTATTAAATACTTTAATGAAACCCTTCCCACAAATCAATTCATCACATATTGGAACCAAGCATGTTGAAATTTAACTAGGTAAAACTTTAAACATTAACAGCTGGTTGAAGGATGATGAAGAAGCTAAATTGTTTGATGTTCTAAAAAATCATACTAAAGATTTTGCTTGGGATTACAAAGACATGAAGGGGATTCATCCAAGTATCTGCACTCATCACATCTATACTGAAAACATTAAACTAGTTAGGTAGGCTCAAAGAAGGATTAACCCAACTTTAAGGGATATAGTCAACCAAGAAATTGAAAAACTATTACAAGTAGGTTTCTTCTACCCTATCTCAGATATCCAGTGGGTATCTCCTCTTGTAATTGTTCCCAAAAAGAACGGAAAATGGAGAATATGTGTTGACTATAGGGAACTGAACAAAGCCACAATGAGAGATTATTTTCGCTTACCATTCATAGATCAAGTCCTAGACAACCTTTCAGGTAAACAATACTTTTATTTCTTAGATGGCTTTAGTGGGTACAATCAGATCAGGGTTGTTGCTGAAGATCAGGACAAAACTACATTTACATGTCCATGGGTAACCTTTACCTATAGGGTGTTACCATTTGGTTTATGCAATGCTCCTGCAACTTTCTAGAGAGTTGTACTTGCGATATTTTCTGATTTAACAAATGATTGTGTTGAGGTATACATGGATGACTTCACCATACATGGAGATACATTTTAAGATGATTTGAGAAATCTAGACAGAGTGTTAACAAGATGTGAACAACACAACTTGTCTCTTAGTGATGAAAAGTGTTTGATGATGGTGGATGAGGGGATTGTATTAGGACACCATATTTCAAAGAGAGGAATTCAGGTGGATCAAAAAAAAAATTAAGATCATTTCAAATTTACCTATTCCTCAGACCCCCATAGATATCAAATCATTTCTAGGGCATGTTGAGTACTATAGGAACTTTATAAAATATTTCAGTAAAATTGCTGCCCCCATGTTTAATTTGCTAACCAAGGACTGTGATTTTCTTTGGGATGAGAAGTGTCAGCGTGCTTTTGAAGAAATTAAAGAAAAATTAATCAGTGCCCCAATATTGAGAGGACCTAATTGGGAAAATCCATTTCATATCCAAATGGATGCCTCAAATTATTCCATTGGTGCAGTATAGGGATAGAAAGATGAGGAAGGAAAGATGTATGTTGTTTATTATCTTAGCCAGAATCTTACTCCCACTGAAAAGAATTACACCGCCACTGAAAAAGAATTTCTTGCTGTGATTTATGCAATCAATAAATTCAGACATTACATTATAGGGTAAAATATATTTGTACATAAAGATCATTCAACAATTAAGTATTTAATGAACAAAAAAGTGGTTGGAGGAAGAATAATTAGATGGTTATTAATTTTGTAAGAGTTTGATATTACCATTGTGGACAATCCAAGAAAATCTAATGTGGTATTTGATTTTTTGTCAAGACTAACCACCACAGGGGATCAAGATCCAGTCAAGGATAACTTTCCAGATGTACAACTATTTGCAATCTCAGCAAGTATACCATGGTTCGCTGATATGGAAAATTATCTTACAACAGGGAAGTTTCCTCCTTCTTTCACTAAGAAAGAAATAAAGAAGTTAATTAAAACCAGTGCACAATTCAAATGGTTAAATGGAATGCTATTTAAATATTGTCCTAATTTTGTCTTATGCAGGTGTGTAAGAGAGGATGAAATCTTTTACATGCTCAGAGCATGTCATGCTAAGACCATGTCATGATGAACCAAGTGGAGGACACTATTTAGTAAAAAGAACAGCTCATAATATACTCGGCACTGGTTGTTATTGGCCATCTCTGTACAAGGATGTGAAGAGATATATCAAGAGGTGTGATCCTTATCGAAGGATGGGACAACCAACTTTCACCAATGAAATACCTCTTCAACCTCAACTTGTGGTTGAACCATTTGAGAGATGGGGATTGAATTTTGTTGGTCCCTTTAATCCTCCTTCATAAGGGAAGGAATATATTCTTGTGTGTACTGACTATGTGACAAAATGGGTAGAAGTGCAGTTATTGACAAATGTCATACAAGAAGCAGTTGTTGATTTCCTTTAGAAAAAAATTATGATAAAGTTTAGAGCACCAAGGAGCATAGTTTCAGATCAAGGACCACAATTCATGTCTAATATGATCCAAGATTTTCACAAGGTATTACCAAATCAATCATAGGAAGTCATCTCCTTACCACCCACAGTCAAATGGACAAGCTAAAGTAACAAACAAAGAATTGGAGAACATCCTTACCAAAAAAGTTGAAGATGGGAGAAATGATTGGGTAAATAGACTATCTGAAGTTGTCTGGGCTTATAATACAACTTGGAAAACTACAACAAGGTTTTCACCATATGAATTAGTCTATGGGAAAAATCCCTTGTTAATTATAGAGTTTGAACTTTAGACATTGAGGATGGTAGTGAAGGTGGGAATTGAGTTGAATGCAACTCAAAAATAAATAATCCTTCAACTCAATGAGTTGGATGAATTAAGGTTAGAAGCACTTTAGCAGATAGAGATAATTCAAGAGCAAAAGAAGCAATGGCATGACACACATATCAAAAAAAGACAATTTAAAGTAGGAGACTGGGAATTGTTGTTCGATTCTAAGTACCAACAATTCAAGGGAAAATTAAGAACCAGATGGTTGGACCCTATCATATTGAGCAAATATTTGACAATGGTTCTATTCAGTTACTTCCCATTGATGACAACAATAGAAAACTCTTGGTCAATAGACATAGGTTGAAACTCTATAGGAAGCCTCCCACTAAGGATAAATTCTTGAGGAAGATTGAAACAAACAAAGAATTTGATCATATGGAAGAACCCAGTTCTTCCAAAATGATAAAATAACTAGATGATAGATCCAAAATAAAGGGAAAAAGATGAAAACCAGCAAATGGCATTTTCTTCCCCAAAAAAATAAAAAAATAAAAAATAAAAAATAAATAAAAAAATTCTCTCAAAGGTCAATTGAAAACCAACAAATGGCGGTTGACCTCTTTTTGGCTAGTTTAAATAAGGGAATTCTTTTGAATTCCAGCTGTCTTATCTAATCATATTTTGTTCCACTTATAGGAATGATGAGTCATCATAGCAAAAGGATTACATCATCAAGGATGGTAATTATGTCTTTTAACTTATTTATGGTTGATTAAATGTTTGCATGTGTGATTTGAATTAATTTAAAAAGTAGGTATGATGAGTCATCTATTTATACATTATGATTACAAGTGTGTAATCATGAAGTTGATTTGGATGGAATAAGTGGTGGCATGGTTATCATTAGTAATCATTATTACAAAAATCAAGTGAAATAATTTGTAGAGATATTTTGAGAAAGGAGCATCGAATTAAGTTTGTGTTCTGCAGCAAAGAACAAAGAATTCAGAAGTTTTGTAGCTAAGAACAGAGGTTCTGCAGCCAAATTCATCAGTTCCGTAGCTAAGAAAAAGGGCCTGAAACCAATTCACCCAAAATCAAAAGAAACAGAACTCAATCCAATATAGGGATTAAGAAGAAATCAAAACCAAAGGACGATTCCTAGCTGCTCACAGAAAAAGAAGTGGTGTCCATCTTTGAGCATGCAGGATGGTTAGAGTTCCTAAAGAAAATTTCAAGGCATAATGACAAATTTTTAAGAGAATTCATCATAAACCTAGATCAATCCAGAACAAAGGTGAGAAATATATTTATTCCTTTTTCTTTGAATACTGTAAGTAATGTGTCTGGAGTGCGAATTGTGCATGTTCCATAACCTGCCAAGGGGAATTTGAAATAATTGGTTGAATTCTTACTGCAAGAAGAAGAAACTAAACCCTAGTACATCTATAATACAAAGAAAATCATAAAAGGGGTCAGAAGGGCCAGTTTTCGCAAACCCTTTGACAGTGTAGCGTTTTTGGTAGTGAAATATTTAACCTGTGATGGTCAGTTTGGGTATGTGGGAAAATAATTCCTAAAGATGCTCATATATCTGAAGTATGGAGCCACAAAACTTGAGTACATAATAAACCTTCTAGGGTTTATTTTTGATTCTATCTATAATATGGCTCAGAGGTATTCCTGGGGTGTTGGGACAATCAGACATCATGGTCTAATTCATTTAATATGCCAGCACCATTTTCTGTCAAAGAAGAATGGAGAAGAAATTTGGGAAAAGTTTCTTGGTAAGTTCAAGAAAAACCCTAATATTATCAGAAGGACAATTCCAACCCCATTCTCTCCTTCAGATAATATGGAAATTGATACCACTGTAGAAGGACAGAGGGAAATGGAAAGAGAAAATATACCAAAAAGAAGAAGGTCAGTGAGAAAGATAAAAACAACACAACCTTCTGTACCTGTGAAGGAAATTACTTCTTCTACAATAGCTTCAGGGGAGCCAACATCTGTCTCTAACGCTGATAGCTCACCCACACAAGAGCAAGAAATAATAGTAAGAAGAAGCTCTAGAAGGAAATCCACTGCTGGGCATTTTGAAATTCCCTAGAGAAGAAAAATTTAGAAGAGGCCAAGGGAAATCCCAGAGGGAAGGAGTGAGTAGGAAAGGATGGAAGAGGAAGCTGTTGATATTTTGGGTAGCATGACCATGACTCCCCCTGAGCCAACTCAACTTGAAATGGATAGAGGAGAGGAGAGATTTGAAGAGTAGGATTTTCAGAAATTGACTGAACCATCAGCATTGCCACATGAAGAAGAAGAGTTGGCATCCTAGAGAAGAAAACGAAAATTTCCTTTGATAGAGGAAGAATGCTCAACTCCTCAAGTAATCTCAGAGTCCAGGAAGAAAGATATCAAGTTAGACAGGCTCTATTCTTGTCTAGAGCAGAGCTCATTATCAGAGAAAAGGACGAGGAATTGGATTTCCTCAAACTTAAATTGTAACAAAGGGAAATACTCATTGATGATCTAACAAATCAGCTTGCAGCCAGGACCGAGGAATTATCAGCAACCAAGAAGCAACTGATAGAAAAAGAGGAAGAATTTAAAACTTCTAAAAAAGAGAGTGTTGTGTCCAAATCCTCTACACAAATTGAGTTGACCTATTTCAACTCTAGTTTATAAGCAACACTGCCAATTTTCTGTAGAACCTGATAAGGGCCATAATATTTAGGAGCAAGTTTGTTGTCCTTTTTCTGTTGCTTTAGGGACATCTGTTTGTAAGGCTAGAGACGTACAAAAACCCAGTCACCAATTTCAAAATGTCTTTCACTACGGTGTTGATCTGCTTGTTGTTTCATCCTTGTTTTGTGCTAATGCTAAATTCTCCTTCAAACTAGCCAAAACCTGTTGTTGATGTTGAATGTGTTCCTCAACATCTCTGACCTTAGTTTGCACCCTCAAGGAGGAAGTGATAGAAGGTGGATGGTAACCATATAATGCTAAAAATGGGGTCATTTGAGAAGAGGTATGAAAAGATGTGTTATACCACCATTCTGCAAGTGGTAGCCATTTAATCCACCTTTCCTGCTTATCTGATACAAAACAACGTAGATACCCCTCTAAGCATTTGTTGACCACTTCCTATTTTGCCCATCAGTTTGAGGATGATAAGATGAACTGTGAGCTAGCTGAGTACCCAAACATGAAAATAATTCCGTCCAAAAATTACTTGTGAAAATAGGATCACGATCACTTACAATTATCTTTGGGGTTCCATGTAGCCTTTGAACTGTCTCCAAAAAAATAGTTGCGACTGTACTAGCTGCAAATGGATGTGATAGGGCACAAAAATGGGCATATTTTGTGAGCCTATCCACAATCATGAAAATAACATTCTTACCCTCTGAACAAGGCAATCCGGTGATGAAATCCATGGAGACCTCCTCCCATCTCTGGCTAGGAATTGGTAAGGGTTGCAACAGACCTGGTGTCTTAATTGTTTCCCCTTTGTTCTGTTGGCACACTAAACACTCTGATACAAAACTTTTGTACATCCCCCTTGAGTCCTTCCCAAAATAATTCTCTTTTTATTCTATGATATGTCTTCAAAAACCCAGAGTGTCCTCCAACAGGTGAGGCATGTAGCTCTGCAAGAATCTTATGCTTCAACTCAGAATCTTTACTCAAGTATAACCTGTCCTTGTACCATAGGGCATTACCTTTCCACTCAAATTTGTTAGATGTCATAGATCCTTGCTTGATATTCTGTATTAGAGATTGTGTATCCTTGTCTTGATCCCATTCCAATCTTGCTTCATCCACCCAATCGGCCGTCAACATGGACATTCCACATAGTAAGGCATCTGCGGATGTATCCCTTCTGGACAACGCATCAGCTACTACATTTTCTTTACCCTTTTTGTATATGATTTCAAAATCATAACCCAACATTTTTGTTACCCACTTTTGTTGTTCCTCAGATGATAACCTTTGCTCCAAAAAGTATTTGAGACTATCATGATCAGTTTTTACCTTGAAGTGTCTACCCATGAGATAGGGCCTCCATTGCTTGACCGCATGAAGAATAGCCATCATTTCTTTCTCATAGACAGGTTTGAGCAGATCTTTTCCTTTGAATTGGTGACTCTCAAATGCAATTGGTCTTCCTTCTTGCATTAGAACTACTCCCAATCCTGATCCTGAAGCGTCACATTCAACAATGAAGGTTTTTGAGAAGTTGGGAGTAGCCAAAACTGGGGTGCTGCACAAGGCTTCCTTCAGCTGCTCAAAGGATTTAGTGGCTAAGTCTGTCCAATGGAAGGCATCCTTCTTTAGCAATGCAGTGAGTGGGGTTGCTATTCTACCATATCCCCGCACAAATCTTCTGTAGTACCCTGTTAGTCCTAGGAACCCACGAAGATTTTTGAGAGTTTTGGGCCTTGGCCATTCCACCATAGCTTTGATCTTCTGAGGATCAACTTTGACGCCTTCATGGGATACAATGTGACCCAAGTACTCTACCTCTTGTACACCAAAAGAACATTTGGATGGCTTTGCATAGAGAGTATGTTTCTCCAAAACTTCCAACACTTTATTTACATGTTGTAAGTGTTCTTCCCATGTCTTACTGTAAATCAATATGTCATCAAAGAAAACTAATACAAATTTCCTTTAAAATGGCCTAAAAACAGTGTTCATCAAGCTTTGAAAGGTTGAAGGTGCATTTGTAAGACCAAAAGGCATTACCAAAAACTCATAATGGCCCTCATGAGTCCTGAAAGCTGTTTTATGAACATCTTCCTCTTTTATTCTAATTTGATGGTACCCCGAACGAAGATCTAATTTTGTGAAATAAATAGCACCATGCAATTCATCAAGTAAATCATCAATTACTGGAATAGGAAACTTATCTTTGATGGTGTACTTGTTGAGTTCTCGGTAATCTGGACACATCCTCCATGTTTCATCCTTCTTACGTACCATGACCACTGGTGAAGAATATGCACTCTGGCTAGGCCTGATGATACCTGCCTTCAACATTTCCTGAACCATTTTCTTGATCTCACTTTTCTGGGAATATGGGTATCTGTATGGTCTGATGTTAGGTGTTTGGCTCCCTGGAATCAACTGAATGGCATGATCATGATCCCTAACTGGTGGTAGTCCCTTTGGAATTGCATCAAAAACAGATGAGTGAGCATCAACAATCTTCTGAAGATCGGGTGGCATTGAAGACTCTGTATTTTGTACTTCTATGGAAAATAACTTTGCTATAAATCCATCTACTCCTTTTCTGAGAACCTTCTGCATCTGATGAGAGCTAATAATCTGTGGAGACTTAGCTACCATCCCATTCAATTGTATTGTCCTTCCATCTGAATGAAATCACATGAACAATTCTTGGAAATTCATCTCTATAGTACCTAAGGTTGTGAGCCATTGGACACCCAAAACAATATCTGCCCCTCCCATAGAAATAGCAAACATAGGTGAGTCTAACATGTAGTCTCCCATGGAAAGCTTGATACTATGGCACTTTCCTGTGCACTTGACTATCCCACCATCCAAAATCATAACTTGCATTTCTGGAGCTGGGTAAATAAAACAATTGAGGCGGTAGCTAACTTACTATTTATGAAGTTATGAGTACTCCCCGAGTCAATCAACACTGTCACCTTCTATTTTTTGAGATAGCCAATAACCTTGAGTGTTTGAGGAGTACTAATACCTGACAATGCATGGCAAGAAATTGTAGGTTGGTGATCCTCTACTTCATCTTCTACTGGTTCCTCAGCCTCTCCTATAATTTCAGCTTCCTCATCATCCTCATTACCTCCGTCAATATAGAACAACTTCTTCTCAGCACATTTGTGTCCCGGTCCATATTTGCTATCACAGTTAAAACATAATCCTTTTGCTCTCTTTTCTTCCATTTGTTGAGGAGTCAGTCTAATTGGCCTAGAAAATGAAGGGGAAGAGATACTACGGTCTCTGGTGTTAATGAAAGGTGGCCTCCTACTACAAAGAACTTTTTCCTCTGCTCGACGTGCCATGATAATAGAATCAGAAAGCTTGAGTGGATTAAACATACGTACCTCATGCTCGATGTGGTCCTTAAGACCCCCAAGAAATAGGTCATTCAGATTCTCTTCTGGTATATTCTCCACCCTTAAGGATAGGTTCTGGAATTGATGCACATAATCTTTGACTGATCCTATGTTTGTCGTAACTTTGCTAATTGACTAAAGTAGTTCTCTGAAACACTGGAACTATAGTGCAATTGCAACTCCTCGGTAAAAACTGTCCAAGTGACACCGAGACCATTCTTCTGCCTCTGAGCACATAACCATCGATACCAAACGAATTGGTCTGGTTCAAGATATAGGGATGCCAATGTCACCTTTTGTCCTGATGGTGTTTGATGTAGCTCAAAGAAGTTCTCCATTTGATTTATCCAATTCAGGGGATCTTTACCATCAAATTTGTGCATATCCACTTTCGGCATCATGTTCCGTGGTTGCGAATAAGTTGGATTCTGATTGGGCTGGAAAAGTGATCCAACATGGTTATTTTGTCCATGATTTTGAACTGAAGATCCTCCTTGGTTGATATGGGATGGATTTGGGCCATACTGTTTACCCTTTACATGTTGCATGATATCATCCAACCGATGATTGATTTGGTCTATGTCTCCTTTAGAGGCCATCTCAGATTGTACATTTCGCAGCTCATACTCAAGTTGGCTCACCTTATGATCAACTGAGGTAAACCCTAGTGCTGAGGAATCTGTATTTACCCCTTCTGACTCCATCTCTTCAATCACTATCCCATCTTTATCTGGGGTTTTACCCAGAGTAACCGGATTCTTTTTTGCTCTTGTGGAAGGCCCCGCCATGATATCAAACCTTAGGGTTTAGGGTTTCGATACAAATTCGGCCGAACAGGAAAAAACACAGAGAAGATACTAATACTATTTTTTTGAGAGCTTTCTGAAAATGTAAAGAACTTGAAAAAATTCCACAATTTGCACCCTAGGGAGTGATTTTATGAAAAACCCTAAATTTGTAATAACTTGTGCAAAATAAATCAAAAAAGTCTGAAATTTTCAGGGAACCTTACTTGAAATGTTTCACAACTCTGGTAAAAATATCTCCCACCAATTCGCTCTGGTTCGAAATATATTGTGGAAACAAAAAATTAGGGTTTTTGCCCTAATTTTGGCCCAGATCGCAGCTCTGATACCACTTGTAATGAAATTACTAGTATAATTCAGATTATGAGCAACAATAGAACACCAAATAACACAATATTTCAGAATAATGATCTCAATATGCAATTATAATAGCTTCACCACTTCGAGGGGGCAACCTCCAAACCATATAATAAGACTCAAATGCTCAAATGATAATGAACTACTACCTACAATCCCCTATATATACATTACCTTGCCATTCTGCAAAAGAGTATTGATGCCTTCACCTCCTATGAGGAGGAAAAAATTGAAGATATTTATGGAGGATGCTCAAAGAGGTGGGAACTCCTTACTGTTGCTTTGAAAAGAAGGGAAGTAATTTCCCCTACAAATCTGATATGGAGTTTAGAGAGGGCCAAAGCATTATGCACAATACTCTCCTTTTGATTAAGTTTTGATTGCATTTGTGTGACTTTTTAGTTGATATGATATGAGTTTAGGATGTAACTGTCTGTCTTTTGATTGATTGTGATCCTAATGTTAAAAAGCTCTGAAATTCCTACATAGTGTGTGTTTAAATTAGTTTTGTAATAAAGCAGGTCTAATCAGTCGAGGAAATGAAGCAGGTGGCATTCAGTATGTTTTTTGATAGCATCTGTTCCTACACAGCTTAGTTCAGAACTTCCAAGCTAGTTTGGAACTCCATCACACAATCATCATCTAGTTACGGAACTTTCGGACTTAGTTCCAGAACTCCAGTATTTAGTTCCAGAATTTTCAGACATAGTTCTGGAACTCCTAGGGATAGCTCCGGAACTCTCACAGGTTTTGGTTCTTAACAATTTCCTATGGTTCTGGAACTTCTCCAAAGTTTTGAAACCGATGGGAGTTATCTATTTTAAACCACATCTAGAGATTTTGAATCTATGACCCTTTCAATCATGAAGGACAAGAAGATTTCTGAATGCAGATCCAGGAGAGTTATCCTACAACTATCTGATCAACCACCATCTGACTCAGCATATTCTGGGCATGATTCGATTTCATCAGAATCATTGAGACAACTGTGATTGTAAAATGTATATAAAAAACCTGCATTAGATAGAATGAAGATAGATATAGAAGAGATAGATAGAGAAGAAATAGAACAGAGAAAAGAAATAAACTAAGTTCTCAGATCTAGGACATTTTGTAATACTGAATTTTTTTATCAATAAAATAGCCATTCTGATTTGAGAGAATTCTGAGTTGTTAAAATCCTGATTCAAGGAGGAGCAAGGGCCCACTCCCCCAAGGACCAGGATATTCATTTATTTGGTATTTATATTTCTTTCAGCAAATAGCTTAGATCTGTTAATTTTGTATTGCTTTAGTTCTTTCAGTTAAACTCTATTATATACTTGTTCCTGTAGGTGTTTTAGATAAATCTTTATATTTCTTGCAATTGTTTTAAAGCATTTTAATTGAGTGTGTTTATTTCCAAAAAGCAAGTGTGTTTATTTTCCAACAAGCAAGTGTGTTTCCTTTTTTCTGCAGTGGTGTGTTTCCTTTCAGCAAGCTTTCAGTGTGTTTTTTTTTCAGCAAGTTTTCATAGTTTGATTTGAATAAGGTTTTACCAAGAAGTCCTTAAGACATTAAAGAGATCCCCCAGAAAAAAATATAAAAAATAGCTACAGTCAACTACTAGATCAGTTAAAGTACTCTTGTTGCATATAGCTTTAGACACACCCCTGGTTTGATATGACATCAACAAGAAGTTGATTAAATGAAGGGAATGATGACACCCATCATTTTTGGCACCGTTTCCGGGGAACACCAGTTGGAATTTTCTAATTAAGTGTTAGCAAGAGCAACAAAACATACATCTAGTAGTTGAAGAATCTTCCCTACTATATCACAAAATATATGAGTAGACCAAGAGACTCATAGGGTAGATTCCTTCCTTCCAAAAAAAATCTTCACAAGAATTCATAACATCCTCTAGTCAAAGTAAGGAAATTGATCAAGAATTGGAGGCACCACCATCCCTGTCAGACAAGAAAAAAATTGCCATTTTTGGAATTCTTAGATCAGTCACCTGAAGGGAGTAGAACTTTTAGGAGAAGGCTTATTACCCAAGATCCATTTAGGGTAAGTTTTGATTCTCAATTGAGTAGTCAACCTCCTACTCCTGATTTTTTCACCTCCCCAAAGGCATACACTTACCACATTGATTGGGAGGAAAATTCAGAAAATATTTTGAAATGCACGAGAAGCTGCTGAGAGAGTACCTGATAGGACCTTTACCTATCCAATCCAATTGGGAGATGATGACACATCAATGAAAAATATCTCACCTGCACATTTACCCACCCTTTAGAGGGATGTCATCTGAAGATCCTGACCAATTTCTATTTGAATTCAAGGTACTATGTCAGACCTATGATTATAAAAAATAGATAATAAAAACTCAAGTTGTTTCCATCCACTTTGAAGGATGCAACAATGAGGTGGTTCATGGGATTAACATCCAACTCTATTAGCACTTGGGCACAAATGGAGACTGCCTTCCTAGATAAATACCAGGATTATTATTAGAGGGGAGAAATAGGAAGGAAGAATTCTTCAAAATCAAGCAGAAGAGGATGAAAACATAGAAGACTATTTAGAGATTCCTCTTTGTTAGCAAAAGATGTGGATTTGTGCTTACAGAGGATTAAGTAAAACCATTTTTCTCAAAGGTTTGGATGATGAATCTAGAGAAGCCCTTAACTTGATAGGAGGGGGAGACATTGATCAGATAAGAATGAATGGAAATAAAGAGATTTGTAGAAGCTATTCCAGAACAAGAGTGGACCTAGAAAAGGAAAATCAGTGAAAAGTCTGAATCCAGATATGAACAAACTAATGGATGAGTTAGCAAACTTTTTAAAAAAACATTTTAGTGCAATTAACCTCTACTATGGATGGATTACAAGCTAAAGAAAATTCAAAAAACTGAACCATTGGCTATGTATTGTCCTAGATGCAGGAAGAAGCATGCATTAAGAGAATTGTCCTTTGGATAAAAATAGAAATGTGTCTTATCTGTGAATCTAAAAGAACATGATACTGATGTTTTTTCTTTACTTCCTGTCATTAAAATCAGCTTAAACAAACCAGTGCCTCATCTACAACTGAAGAATTGAATTTTTGTTCAGAGACAACCTAACCAAGGGCATTTTATGCCAAGATCAGCTCCTAATCCATGGACAATGCCATGGGCTACTCAGGCAGTACCAAAAAATTGGGGACAACCACCTTGGGTACCTCAACCAACTTGGAACCCTCAAGATTGGGCAAATCAAGCTTGGTATGCTCAGGGACATCAACAACCATGGGCTGGTCAAGGAAATCCTTATGCTTGGTCACAACCTAGATGGAACCCTAATAATTATTCCCAAGGAAGAACATATCCAAATCAGAATCAACAGGCCATCATGGGATCCCCTACACAAAATTCACAAACTGAGAATGTAGTCCAAACACAAATGCCAGCACAACCAGTAGTAAAACCCCAAAAAAACAAAACAACTCCTGTTTATGGAACAGAACCAAAAAAATCAGTTGATTTACATGCTATGGATTGTAAGGATATTCAAACTAGATCTGGGAAAATCATTAACAGTCCACCCCTTATAATCACTGAAATGAAAAGAAGAAAATGAACCCTAGTACTTGTTGTTCCAAAAGAGGATATAGAAAGAAAAGAAAAGGAGCCAGATAGCAACACTACTGAGACTCCATTTCCTGAGAGATTCAAAGAAGATATAGAAATCAAGGATTCTAAATTGGTACAGGAACTAACGAAAGCAATTAAAGGTATTCCAGAATTGAACAAATTGATCAAAATGTTATGCATGAAAAATCCTGGAATAAAGAAACAGTATCCCAAGACTATCAAAGTAGATGGGAAACTTGCTGATTTATTAGTAGGAAAAAACTTTACTTCCCAAATACAGAGATCCTGGAAGTCCTGTTATTTCTGTCTCTATAGGAAATAAGGATGTACATAATGTTTTTGATAGATTTGGGAGCTGCTATCAATGTAATGACAGTGGATACTCTGAAAACATTACCATTAATGGGTATACACCTACTAATACCATATTGCAGAGATGGCAGATCAGTCTGTTGTAGCAAAACCAGAAGGAATTATTGAAGACGTGGTGGTTATGGTAGAGTCATGGGAATATCCAGTTGACTTTCTTTATATTGCAGCCAAAAGGTAAAACATTGGGTTATCCCATTATTTTGGGTAGACCATGGTTAGCTACAGTTGTTGCTTTGATAGATTGCAGGTCAGGTGATATGACAATCTCGAATGGTAAGAACTCTAAACAAATTTCCTTATATCCTACACAAACCTTTTACTGACAATCATGAACAATTGTGGGTTGATTCTCCTGAAACTAATAAGAAAAATTTGTCTTCTTTGGCTATGATCACATTGCAGGATCATGTAAGAGAAGTAGAAGAGATGATTAATCCACCATTGGATGAGAAACACCTTGTTTTAGTGCAATCAGAAATAGTTCTGGAATCAGAAATAGTTCCAGAAACTTAGTGAACTTAGTTCTGGAAACCCGTGAACTTAGTTCCGGAACCTACGGCTATAGTTCTGAACCACACAGTTAGTTCTAGAACCACGACAAGACAACAACAATTATCTTTGGATTGAAAATGAGTTCACTCGGAGGAACGAGATCTTATGGGGAGAGGATGAATCAGTTAGCTCACTTTTTAATTAATCAGGAAGTGAGGAAGAATGTCAGGAAATAGCAATGGAGGAAGAATTTTGCCTTCAAAGAGATACGTATCATAATTCCTCATGTACTGTCCTTTTTCCAGTATTCGATCTCAAGGAAATTTTGGAGAATGTTGCTACATACTATATTCTATTAGCCACATGCCTGTCTATTAAATACTTTAAAATGAACCCCTTCCCACAAATCAATTCAATCACATAGTGGAACCAGCATGTTTGAAATTTAACTAGGTAAAAACTTAAACATTACGCTGGTTGAAGGAGGATGAAGAAGCTAAATTGTTGAATGTTCTGAAAATCAAACTAAAGATTTTTGCTTGGGATTACAAAACATGAAGGGGATTCATCCAAGTATCCTGCACTCAATCACATCTATACTGAAAACATTAAACTAGTTGGTGAAGGCTCAAGAAGGATTACCCAACTTTAAGGGAGATAGCCAACCAAGAAATTGAAAAACTATTACAAGTAGTTTCTTCTACCCTATCTCAGATAATCCAGTGGTATCTCCGTCTTTTAATTGTTCGCAAAAAGAACGGAAATGGAGATAGATGTGTTACTATATAGGGAACTGAACAAAGCCACAATGAGAGTATTTTCCGCTTACCATTCATAGATCACGTCCTAGACAACCTTTCAGGTAAACAATACTTTTTATTTCTTAGATGGCTTTAAGTGGGTACAATCAGATCAGGGTTGTTTCTGAAGCTCAGGAACAAAACTAACATTAATTCCATGGTAACCTTTACCTATAGCGTGTTACCATTTGTGGTTTATTGCAATCTCCTGCAACTTCTAGAGGAGTTTACTTTGCGATCTTGTCTGATTTAACAAATGATGTGTTGAGGTAATCCATGGATGCACTTCAACCATACTGGTAGATACATTTTAAGTGATTGAGAAATCTAGACAGAGTGTTAACAAATGTGAACACACACTTGTCTCTTAGTGATGAAAAGTGTTTGATGAATGGGAGGATGAGGGGATTGTATTAGGACACCAATTTCAAAGAGAGGAATTCCCAGGTGGACGACATCAAAAAAAATTAAGATCATTTCAAATTTACCTATTCCTCAGACCCCCATAGATATCAAATCATTTCTAGGGCATGTTGAGAGTACTATAGGAACTTTTTTTTTTTTTTATAAAATATTTCATAAAATTGCTTGGCCTGGAAGGAGAGTGGAATGGGGATGAGGGTGTAACTTGGTTTAGGGGGGTGGATGGAATGGGGGATGTGTGGGGTAGTGAGTGGTGGGTTGATGGGAAGTGATGGTAGGGTGTACGTAGGAAGGTCCGGATCCCCATTGTTTAATTGCTAACCAAGGACTGTGTTTTCTTTGTAGGGATGAGAAGTGTCAGCGTGCTTTTTGAAGAAATTAAAGAAAAATTAATCAGTGCCCCAATTTGAGAGACCTAATTGGGAAAATCCATTTCATATCCAAATTGATGCCTCAAATTTCCCATATTGGTGCCGTAATAGGATAAGAAAGATGATACGGAAAGATGTATGTTGTTTATTATCGTAGCCATAATCTTACTCCCACTGAAAAGAATTACAAACAACACCACAACAACAACCGCGCACTGAAAAATAATCTTGCTGTGATTTATGCCCATCAATAAATTCAGACATTACATTATAGGGTAAAAATATTTGTACTAAAGATCATTCCAAGCAATGTAAGTATTTAAAAATGAACAAAAAGTGGTTTGAGGAAGAATAATTAGATGGTTATTCATTTGTAGAGTTTGATTTACCATGTGGACAATCCAGAAATCCTAATGTGGTATTTGATTTTTTGTTGTCAAGACTAACCACCACAGGGGGATCAAGATCCAGTCAAGGATAACTTTTCCAGATGTACAACTATTTGCAATCTCACAAGTATACCATGGTTCGCGCTGATATGGAAAATTATCTTTACAAACGGGAGTTTTCCTCCTTCTTTCACTAGAAAGAATAAAGAAGTTACTTTAAAACCCGTGCACAATGCAATGGTTAAATGGAATGCTATTTAAATATTGTCCTAATTTTTCAATGCGGTGTTAAGAGAGGATGAAATTTTTTACATGCTCAGAGCATGTCATAGCTAAGACCAGTCATGATGAACCAAAGTGGAGGGACACTATTTAGTGATAAAAGAACAGATCCTCATATACTCGATGAATTGGTTGTTTCTGTGCCATCTCTAGTACAAGGATGTATAATGTGAAGTGAGATCTATCACGAGGTGATGATCCTTCTCGAAGGATGGGGACAACACCAAATGTTTCCCACCATGAAATACGCTCTCAACCTCAAACTTTGTGGTTTTTGTTTGAACCATCTGAGAGATGGGGATTGAATTTTGTTGGTCCCATTTAATCATCTCATAAAGGGAAGGAATATATTCTTGTGTTGTCTGACTTTGTGGACAAATGGGTGGTGAAAGTCCAGTGATTGACAAATGTCATAAAAGAAGCAGTTGTTGATTTTCCTTGTAGAAAAAAATTATGATAAAATTTAGAGCACAAGGAGCTAGTTTCAGATCAATGACCACCAATTCAGGATCTATATGATCCCAAATTTCACAAATCTGGTGAGTATAACAAATCATTCATAGGAAGTCATCTCCTTTACACCACAGTCAAATGGACAAGCAAATTAACAAACACAACAAAGATATTGTGAGAACATCTTCTACATGTAGTATAAGTGAAGATGGGAAGAGAAATGATGGTTGTAAAAGACTATCTTGAAGTTGTTGGTTGCTATAATAAAACTTGGAATGTGATCTAACAACAAGGTTTTCACCTGTCATGAATTCGTGGTATGGAAAATCCCGTGTTTAATTATAGAGTTTGAACTTTAGACATTGAGGATGGTAGTGAAGGTGGAATTGAGTTGAATGGCCAACTCAAAATAAATAATCCTTCAACTGTGAATGAGGTGGATGAATTTAAGGTTAGAAGCACTTTTAGAGATAGAGATAATTCAAGAGCAAAAGAAGCAATGCATGACACACATTATCAAAAAAGACAATTTAAAAGTAGGAGACTGGGAATTGTTGTCGATTTAAGTACAACAAAGTCAAGGGGAAAAAATTAAGAACCAGAGTGGTTCGGACCCTATCATATTGAGCAAATATTTGACCAATGGTTCTATCAGTTACTTACCATTGTGGCAAACAATATGTAAAACTTTTGGTGCAATAGACCTGTAGTGTGTTGATGAGTATCTATAGGAAGTCCTCCCATAAGGATAAATTCTGAGGTAAGTGTTGATTGAAACAAACAAAGAATTTTGATCATATGGAAGAACCCAGTTCTTCCAAAATGATTTTTTTTAAAACACATAACTAGATGATAGATCCAAACTAATAGTGTGTGAAAAAGTATTGAAAACCAGCAGTCAAATGGCAGTTCGTGTCCCAAAAAAATAAAAAAAGAAAAAATAAAAAATAAATAAAAACATTCTCTCAAGGTCGATTGTGATAATCAACAACTGGCGGTTGAACTCTTTGGGCCCGTTCGTACAACTAACGCGGATCTTGTCGACTTCCAGCTGTGTATGTGTAATCTATTTTGTTCCACTATAGGAAATGAGATTCATCATAGCAAAAGGATACGTATCATCCAGGTAGTTTGGTAAATTATGGCATTTTAATGTATGTTATGGTTTATTAAAGTTTGCATGTGTGATGAATTAATTTAAAAAGTAGGTAGGATGAGTCATCATTTATAATTATGCATCAAGTGGTAAATCATGATAGTTGATTTGGATGCGAATAACGTGGTGGCACCATGGTTCTTCATTAGTAAATGTCAGTATTTACAAAAATCAGTGAAATAATTTGTGGATGATATTTGAGTAAAGGAGCATCGAATTAGTCAGTTTTAGTTTCTGCAGCAAGCAAACAACAGATTCAAGAAGTTTTGTAGCAAGAACAGAGGTTCTGCAGTCCCAATTCATCAAGGAATTCCGTAGCTAAGGAAAAAAGGGCCTTGAAACCAATTCACACAAAATCAAAAGAAAGCACAGAACTCAATCCAATAAGGATTAAGGAAGAAATCAAAACAAAGGACGATTCCTCGTGCTAAAGAAAAAAAGACGTGGTTCGTCCATCTTATGAGCATGCGGATGGTAGAGGTTCCTAAAGAAAATTTCAAGGAATAATGACAAATTTTAAGAGATATTTAATCATTATAACTGATCAATCCAGACCAAAGGTGAGAAATTATGTTATTCCTTTTTCTTTGAATACTGGAAGTAATGTGTCTGTGAGTGCGGATTGTGCGTGTTCCATAACTCTGCCAATGGGGGAATGGTGAAATAATTGTGTTGAATTCTTTACTGCATAAGAAGAAAGAAAAAGAAACTAAACCGCCTAGCTACATCTATTAATACGAAAAGAAAATCATAAAAGGGGTCAGAAAGGGCCATGGTTTGTTGTCGCATAAACCTGTGAGACAGTGTTGTAGCGTTTTTCGGTAGATGAAATATTTCACCGTGAGGGTCAGTTGCGGTATGTGGGAAAAATAATTCTCTAAAGATGCTATATATCTGAAGTATGGAGCCACATAAACTTGAGTACATATAAACCTTGTTAGGGTATTTTTGATTTCAATCATATATCTGCTCAGAGGTATCCTGGGGTGTTGGGTGCACAATCAGACTCATGGGTTAACATTTAATATGCGCACCATTTCTGTCAAATGAAGAAATGGAGAAGAAATTTGGGAAGAAAAAGTTGTTTCTTGGTAAGATTCAAGAAAAACCTAATATTATCAGAAAGGACAATTCCAACCCATTCTCTCCTTCAGATAATATGGAATTGATACTTACTGTCGATAGGACAGAGGGAAATGGAAAAGAGAAAATATACCAAAAAGAAGAACGGTCAGTGAGAAAGAATAAAAACAACACAATCCTTCTTGTACCTGTGGAAGAAATTACTCTTCTACACTAGCTTCAGGGGAGCCAAATCTGTCTCTAACGCTGATAGCTCACCCAAAGAGTCAAGAAAATAATAGTAAGAAGAAGCTTAGAAGGAATCACTGCTGGCATTTTGAAATTCCCTAGAGAAGAAAAATTTAGAAGTGTGGCCAGGGTAAATCCAGAGTGTGAATGTGTGTATGTGTATGTGAGTAGGAAAGGATTGGAAGAGGAAGCGTTGGTTATTTTGTTGGTAGCATGACCATGGGACTTCACCACTGAGCAACTCAACTGAAATGGAAGAGGAGAGGAGAGAGAGATTTGGAGATTGAAGAGTTCGGATTTGTCAGAAATTGACTGACCATTCAGGCATTGCCACATGAAGAAGAAGAGTGGGAATCCTAGGAGAGGAAAACGAAAATTTCTTTGATAGAGGAAGAAATTTTTCATGCTCAACTCCTCAAGAATTCACGAGTCCAGGAAGAAAGATATCAAGTTAGACAGGCTCTATTCTGTCAGAGCAGAGTCTATTATCAGAGAAATGTGGCGAGGAAGGGATTTCTCAAACTAAAATTGAACAAAGGGACGTTCATATCATTTGGATAGTTAATCAAATCAGCTTAGCAGTGTAGGCCGAGGATATGTATCAGCACCCAAGAAGCAATGATAGAAAAGAGGTGAAGAATCTTACACTGTGTGGTAAAAGAGAGTGTTGTGATCCAAAATCCTTACACAAAATGAGTTGACATATTTCCACTCAAACAAACTATGGAATGATACTTGCAAGGCGCCAAGAGAAGCAAAAAAAATCAAATTTTTTTTATAAATAATGAAGACCCAAGAGGAAGATGTGTATGATGAATGTGTAATGAAATATGGTAAGTATAAGAAAAGAATGGGAGAAAATTTTTATTAAGGAGGAAGGAATAAATCTCAATGTCTTGCAACAAATATTCAGTGGGGGTATATCAGTGTGTGAGAAAGTTTTGCATTGTAGAGGACCTCTTCTATAATTAGTTTTTGTTTACAGAGCAGTATCATTTATGTGGCAAGCATGTAAGAAGTACATGTTTGTGGCTTCACATGAATAAAAAGATGAATCACATTCGAGCAGCTTACACTCTACCCATCCTTATGAGCAGAGTAAAATCTCTGTGTGAATTTTATCTTGTGTAATTTTAGTGCTAGAGAAAAAAACAAGATTTATGATCAACTGTTGTGGGTGTTTGGAATTGAGACCGAGCTACAATCATTTGTTCTTGTTTGTAAAATCAAATTTCATTGGTAAGGATAGGGGATCTGAGTTTTAGTAAAATCAAGTTAAACGGTTCTCTATTATGAGAGCTCCATAGTTATGGTAAACTTCTACCTTCCTCATGCATTAGAAACTCATGGCCTGTGATATGAGATTCAAACACATTACCCTGCCATTCTGTACAAAAAATAATGGCCTTCATCTCTTTATGAGGAGGAAAAATTTGAGAAGGATATTATGAAGAATGCTCAAAGATGGTGGGAATACTTACTATTTATTTGAAAACAAGGTAAGTAAATTTCCCCTACCATGAAGGTGTTACTGGTGAGTTTTATAAGGGAATAAAATACATTATTGCACCATAATTCCCGTGCAGTCAATGACCCTATGGCAAAATAGGGATGGGGAATGTGAACATGGCCCCTCTTACTTTCACCCCATGTCTCCTTGGAAAACTAAAGAACCTCAAGATCCTACTAAAATGAAAAGTGGGGAAATATGGAAAATAGAAGCAGGAGGCGTGTGTTACAGTACATCTAAGCTTTAATCATTGGGAAATCCAATTTCAACCATAGTGACTCGTAAGCAATAAAAGAGGTTAGAACATATGACAACTAACTTTTGAAGAATTGAAGTTTATAAAGTGACGTACAATCAAAGTAAGTTGGTGGGCGGAACCAGACGATTTAAGGGTAGATGATGTCCGATATAAGGATAATATATGATCTCCTCGCCTCTCCTTTGTATAAAGTTTGATTGCATTGTGTGACTTTTAGTGATCTGATATGATAGTGAGGTAGCGATGTAATTTGTCTGTCTGTTTGATTGATGGTGATTAGTTAATGGTTAATAAGATATGAATGTCGGACGTAGTGTGTGTTTGAATTTCAGTTTTGTAAATAAAGGAGTCTAATAGTTGAGGAAATGTATTGCAAAGGTGGTGTTCAGTTGATGGTTGATAGCATCTGTTCCTACACAAAACAGTTCCAGAAAAACTCCAAAGTAGTTGTTGAACTGTCATCACACAATTTCATCTTTAGTTCCAGAACTTTTGACTTAGTTTGGAACTACAATATTAGTTACCAGGAAATTTTGGAATTATTCTGGAACTCATCGATGGATAGCTCTGAACTCTTATAGGTTTTGTAGCAAATTAACAAATTCTATGGTTTTGGAACTTCTCGGAACGTTCCAGAACTATGGGAGTTATCTATTTAACAAACATACTAGAGATTTTGCATCCTATGATTTTTAAATAAGAAAGGATGAGAAGAATTTCTAAACGCAGATCCAGGGAAGTTCATATACAACTATCAACACCACTAATCTGACTTAGCTATTGTATTGTGGGCATGCCTTCCATTTAGCATAATTGAATGAGACAACTGTGCATTGTAAAATGTATCTAAGCGACATGTAGTAGACATATATATAGATAGATATATATATATCATATGAATATGAATATGATATTATATAGATATGATATGAGATAGAAATAGAAAGAGAAGAGAAATGACTAAGTACTTAGATCCAGGTGACATTTCATTCCGAATGTTTACTAAAATAAAATAGCACATCGTTATTTGAGATAATTGATTAGTTGTTAAAGCCTAATTCGAGGAGGAGCAGAGTGGCCCATCCCCCACGGACTTAGGATAGTATATTTTGGTATTTATATTTCTTCAGCAAACATAGCTTCAGATATATTACATTCTGTATGTTTTAATATTTCAATTAACACTCTGTTGTATATACTGCTTTACTGCAGGTTTTTAGATAGATTCTTACTATTTTTTGCAATCTGTTTTTATGAACTTCCTAACAGTGAGTTGTGTTTATCCAAAAAGCATAGTGTGTTACTTCTAGTAGCAAGTGGTTTACTATTTCCTAATAGACAAAGTGTTTTTCCATTAGCGTAAAAAGGTGGTTATTTCAGGGCAAAATCTTTCAGTGTGGTACTTCAGACGTTGCACATAGGTTATTTCAATAAGGGTTTACCAAGAAAGTACTTTAAGACAGTGAAAAAAAAACCTCAGGAACTACAATAAAAATTAATATAGTCAACTACTAGATCAATGAAATTACTCTTGTACATATAGCTTAGACACACCCCATGGTTTGAGTATGACATCAAACAAGAAGTTGTATTAAATGAAGGGATAATGACACCCATTACTAATCCTTACCCAAATAAATATGGCAAGAAATACTAGTAAGAAGAAGCTCTGAAGGAAAATCCCGGCTGGGCATTTGAAATCCCTAGAGAAGAAAAATTTAAAAGAGGCCAAGGGAAAAACCAGAGGGAAGGAGGAGTAGGAAAGGATGGAAGAGGAAGTGTTATTTTTGGGTAGCTGACCATGACTCCGGAAGCCAACTCAACTTGGAAAAATGGATAGAGGAGAGAGAGATTGAAGAGTAGGATTTCAGAAATTGAAGAACCATCAGCATTGCCACATGAAGAAAGAAGGAGTGGCATCTAGAGAAGAAACGAAAATTTCCTGATAGAGGAAGAATGCTCAACTCCTCAAGTAATCTCAGAGTCAGGACGAAAGATATTCAAGTTAGACAGGCTCTTCTTGTCTCGAGCAGAGCTCATTATCAGAGAAAAGACGAGGAATGGATTTCCTCAAACTTAAATGTAACAAGGGAAATACTCATTGATGATCTAACAAATCAGCTTGGCCAGCCAGGAACGAGGAATTATCAGCAACAAGAAGCAACTGATAGAAAAAGAGGAAGAATTTAAAACTTCTAAAAAAGAGAGTGTTGTGTCCAAATCCTCTACACAAATTGAGTTGACCTATTTTCCACTCAAACAACTATGGAATGATACTTGCAAGGAGCTCAGAGAAGCAAAAACATCAAATAAATAATTGAAGACCAAGATGGAAGAAGAGATGAAGGTAAGAAAAGAATGGGAAGAAAATTTTTATAAGGAGGAAGGAAATAAATATAAATGTCTTGCCAAAATTCATATGGTTTGTATTATCAGTGAGAAATTTTTTGCTTGTAGAAGGACCTCTCCTATATATAGTTTTTGTTTTTTAAGAGCAGTTCATTTACTGGCAGCTGTCAAGAATTACATGTGGGCTTCCACATGAAATAAAAGATGAATCTACATTCATGGCAGCTTACTCTCAACCCATCCCTGAGCAGAAAAATCTCTTGTGTGAATTTTATCTTTGTAATTTTATGCTAGAGAAAAAAACAAGATTTATGATCAACTTGTATGTGGGGGAGAACTAGCTCAATGCATTTGTCTCTGTTTTGTAAAATCAAATTTCATGGAAGGATAGGGAATCTGAGTTTTTAGTAAAATCTAGTTCAACTGGTCTCTTTATGAGAGCTCACTATGGTAAACCTTCTACCTTCCTCATGCATTTTAGAACTCATGCCTTTGATATGAGATTCAAGACACATTACCCTGCCATTCTGCAAAATAATGCCTTCATCTCTTATGAGGAGGAAAAATTTGAAGATATTTATGAAGAATGCTCAAAGAGGTGGGAACTCCTTACTATTTATTTGAAAACAAGGGAAGTAATTTCCCCTACAAATCTTATCTGGAGTTTATAAAGGGAAAAAACATTATGCACCATAATTCCCCAAGTCAATGAAACCTATGGAAAAATATGGATGGGAATGTGAACAAGGCCCCCTCTACTTCTCACCCCCATGTCTCCTTGGAAAAACTAAGAACCTCAAGATCCTACTAAATTTGAAAAGTGGGAAAGGAAAATAGAAGCAGGAGCTGGGTACAGTACATCTAAGCTTAATCATTGGGAAATCCAATTTCAACCATTTGATCTAAGCAATCAAATGGAGTGTAGAACATATGACCCCACTTTTGAAGAATGAAGTTTATAAAGGGACTTACAAACAAGTAAGTTTGGGGGAAATGATAAGGGTAGATTATGTCCGATTAATGTATAATATATGATCTCATCTTACTCTCCTTTTTATTAAGTTTGATTGCATTGTGTGACTTTTAGTTGATCTGATATGAGTTAGGATGTAATTGTCTGTCTTTTGATTGATTGTGATTCTAATGTTTAAAAGATATGAAATTCCTGACGTAGTGTGTGTTTGAATTCAGTTTTGTAATAAAGTAGGTCTAATTAGTTGAGGAAATGAAGCAGGTGGTGTTCAGTATGTTTTTGATAGCATCTGTTCCTACACAACTTAGTTCCAGAACTTCCAAGATAGTTTTGGAACTCCATCACACAATCTTCATTTAGTTCCAGAACTTTTGGACTTAGTTCTGGAACTCCAGTATTTAGTTCCAGAATTTTCGGACTTAGTTCTGGAACTCCTATGGATAGCTCTGGAACTCTTATGGTTTTGAGCCATAACAAATTCCTATGGTTTTGGAACTTCTCCGAAGTTCCAGAACCTATGGGAGTTATCTATTCTAACCACATCTAGAGATTTTGCATCTATGATCTTTTCAATCAGGAAAGGATGAGAAGATTTCTAAACGCAGATCCAGGGAGAGTTATCTACAACTATCTAATCAACCACAATCTGACTTAGCATCTATTTTGGGCATGCTTCCATTTCATCATAATTGATTGAGACAACTGTGATTGTAAAATGTATATAAAAGCAGACATGTAGTAGACATATATATATATATATATATATATATATATATATATATATATATATATAGAATATGATATGAGATAGAAATAGAACAGAGAAGAGAAATAGACTAAGTACTTAGATCCAGTACATTTGTAATTCCGAATGTTATATCAATAAAATAGCCATTCTTATTTGAGATAATTCTTAGTTGTTAAATCCTAATTCGAGGAGGAGCAAGGGCCCACTCCCCCAAGGACTAGGATATTTATTTATTTGGTATTTATATTTCTTCAGAAAATAGCTTAGATATATTAATTATGTATTGTTTTAATTCTTTCAATTAAACTCTGTTGTATACTTTTTCCTGCAGGTGTTTAGATAGATTCTTATATTTTTTGCAATTGTTTTTATGCATTCTAAATTGAGTGTGTTTATTTCCAAAAGCAAGTGTGTTTACTTTCAGAAGCAAGTGTGTTTATTTTCCAATAGCAAGTGTTTTTCCATTATGCAAAATGTGTTTATTTTCAGCAAATCTTTCAGTGTGTTTACTTTCAGCACGTTTTCATAGGTTGATTTCAATAAGGGTTTACCAAGAAGTCCTTAAGACATTGAAAAAATCCCTCAGAAAATACAAAAATAACTATAGTCAACTACTAGATCAATGAAATTACTCTTGTTACATATAGCTTTAGACACACCCCTGGTTTGATATGACATCAACAAGAAGTTGATTAAATGAAGGGAATAATGACACCCATCACTAATCCTTACCCAAATAATAGGAAGGAAATACTAAAGATAGAGATGAGATTATCTCCACAAATCAAGGACTGCAGAGAATCTCTCAACAAAATCCAAGAAGCTACGTGAGTTGAAACTAACTCACCCAAAAATAGATTATTTAACAATAAAATAAGCTCCCTAATGAAGCTTTTAAAGTGTAAACACTCAAACAATCTAGTTAGGAAATAACCCAAACTAGTTTGGTATGAACATGTTTACACTAGCAGAATAATCCGTCAAATTTCATCTTAGCCACGTTTTTCACAGTGCGCAGTCCTAAAAGGAAGGCTTAAAAACATAGTAATCTATTTTTCAAGGTTTCTTCATCAAACATTTAGATTTCTCTTCTTCTATGAAGACTTTAATGAAGCCTAGATATGCCAACAACTCCTATTATCATATCAAGAACTTCTTACAACAGGAGCTAATGCAAGAATGTGCTTAATGCAATGATCTCCAACCCATATCCTCAAAACATTGGAAATCCACAATCACATTCAAAATATTTTGTGCAACAAGAATCTAATATGCCCTCTCTCTTGATAATTTTTATTCAAGAATCATACGTCATACTCAAAATATCAGGAAATTTTACATAATCAAACTTGCAAGTTAGTACCCACATTTTGGCTTAAGGATTATGTTTAAAGTCTTTTAGGGACAGAGTATCAAGAAACCATAGCTTTAAAGTTTGATATAACTCTTCCTTCAAAACAAGATCATAAATCGGGAGTACCCTCCTTCATAATTATCAAATTCTTAATCCTCCCATCTTACTCTCAACTTGCCTCTTTTTCAACTTGTTTACCCTCCATCATTGTTATATCCAATTCAAATAACCTTCAAAAGATTGTTACAACTTAATGCAATTTATTCAAGAAAATACTCACACTTAAAATAAAGGAAGGCTCACATAATCAAAGTTTATACACAACTAAATCATTCTTATAGTTCATGCTTGTTATCAATAATGCATGCATTAGTTTTCATTCACTCATGTTTGCACAAGAATGCTTGAAGTTATCGCAAAGAATGCATATAAAAAAATTCCTTACAAAAATTTCGTGAAACTTCTCCTTTTTGATTCTCATCCACATGGAATGAGAGGGAAACAATTACTCAAGGTTTTTTATATATTTTCTTTTCAGTTTCCCACCGAATAGAAGAATTTAAAGACCATATGGCCATATGGCTATCTTGTGCACAATTTTGAAATTTGCTAACCTCTGAGACCTTAACCCCTTAAGACACTTGCTTTTACTCCTAAGGATCCTATTACAACTTTGACACACTAGAAATGACCTCAAAATAAATTCCTAACAAAACCAAAAATGATCCTCGAATTTGAACTAGTCTTTTGGAGGGAAAAGTACAAGATTCAAAATTTGAAAAGTCCAAGCTCTAAATAGCACACCTAAAGGAATCACAAGTACTTATTAACCCTATAAAATCACCTCCAAGCCAAAATTTAAGACATCATGTCATATTTATAGAGATGGAGATGATGCTCCTACATCAGGGGATATCTCTTGCCATTTCCTATGATGGATCAATCGATCTAGCCATCTATCTTAAGAAATTTGGAAACATTTATAAAGAATGGATTCAAATCAAAACATATGCCATGATAAAACTTCTCACAAAAAACTTTGTAGGAGATACTTTATAATGGTACAATAAACTCCCTTCACATTTTATCATTGATCTAGAGAACTTGGTTCAATCTTTAGTAAAGGAGTTTCAATAACATGACCTTCATAAAAATACATTTCAAAACTTCATTAACTTGAAAAAATCTCCTAATGAATCAGTGCATGATTTCATGGAGCGATTGAAACTTTTATCCAATCAATCCAACCATTTACTTGATAATCCAAATATTTGTCAATTAGTCCTTAATGTGTTTGTTCCTAATCTCCAATATAAGGTCCAGTCCTTCTCTCCCACCACATTGGAAGAATCTCTTGATAAGGAAAATCAATAAAACTATCTTATATAAGAATTAAAATTACCACATAAGTCTTCTGAAACCCTTAAATCTATCTCTAATTCCATTAATTCTAAAGCCCTTACTAAGGAAAAGCAGTTTCATGTTCTCCTTCCAAGAATGATTTCCAAAATGTCATTCCCCATAATCCGTACCATCCACATTTTTCCCCTAGAGAGTTATTACGAATTCTCCCTACCCCTCACATGTTCTCTCCAAAAAAACAACCAATGAAATCCTTTAATCCTGACCTTTTTTTGTGGCACACCACTATTGGCCATTGCCACAAAGAATGCATGGATCTCAAAAAGGCTGCCCTTAATTTATTCCTTGGGAATCGATTTTATACAAATGCTATCATTTAGAAAATCCACGAGAAATAAAAATCCCTTCTCCGAGCCCATGAATAGTGTCAGTCTAGGGCTAACCGTAAAAAGGAATCCATAAACCACTTTGTAGGAATAATCAAAGGGTATTATGATTACAATTAACTCAATTTGTAATATTTCAATGCAACTAAATTTAACTATCCACGTATGCCCACACATAAATACCTTGTTCACAATCCTAGAAATCCCTTTCCCAATGAACAAAAACTCATTGATACCTCTCGCGAGAAGGCAAGGGATGAGCCTACTCCTTCAACCAAGCCTCATCTAACATTGGGTGTAGAATAATCCCCCACGCAGCCTATCTCACCACCCTCTAATAAGTTTACTCATATGTATAGACCTCCTCCAACTATGGGGCATCTCCCTTCATCTCACCCTCCCAAATACTAGTATGAAACTTATCCTAGGTCACAATGGAATTTCCTGGATGAAATTAATTCCATGAATTGCAAAATACCTTTGATGGTTCTCATGTGTAATTATCCACGATTGGAGTGCACGAGGATCATGGATCAATGAGTATATTATGTAATTGTAAGCATTTTGAAAGTGTAAATAGGAAGATGCAAATAAATGAGTTCTAATACTCAACAATCTCAACATTAAGCCTCCATGACTAACATAAAAAAATATTAAGTGGGAGCATGTACAAATTAGAGTGTTTAGTAACTCCTCCATGGGAATATTCCCATAATAAGAAGGGGAGTTACATTCTCAAAATATGAATTTAACTCCTATGACAGACTATGATGCTCTATGACATGTAAGACATGTCATAGTAACTCCTATGAAACACTATGACACCTAAGCAAGATGAGTCAACATGTGTGTAGTAGGATAATCCTAATAAACTAATAAAAGGAAAATAAATATACTACACCAACATCCCCCTGAAGTATAGCTTAGGTGGGTAGAAAAATGGGTCTTGAAAACAAGGCCTAATAATGTACCCATGTACAATGAAAATCTATGATAAATTGAAGAAAAGGAGAAAACTCAATAGGAACTCTTCCCCCCTCCCAAAAAGAGAAAAGGAAGTACATAGTGAAAATATCCCTAAAAAAAGAAGCCCCCTAGAAGTACATAAATAAGCTCTCATAAAGTAGAGAGATAAAGAAGAGGAGATGTATATAAGGCCACGCATTAGATTTTCGATGATGTGGTCTTTATCTTGAATAATGAAGAAGGTCCATCTGCATCAAACATTTTTTCTTCCCTTAGGAAGAACAAAAAAGGTGTGCTAAAAGTTTTTCCCACTCTATAAAGGAAGCCAAAGGCATTATACGAAGAACTCTGAAGTTAGTCCACGACTGAAATATGGTATAGGTCTAGCAAGAGTATGCATGCAAACTGATGGTAATGCCACAGAAGTAGAACTGTCATAGGATGGGTATGGATCATTCATTGAAATAATGTTCATATGAAGTGAAGGCATAATAACCCTCACAACAATAAAGTGAGGATCCAAAAGTAGAGGTGGATCAATGATGATCTCCAAAATATAAAAAGTGACTGATATCCTAAAAGGATCACTCCCATCAATGGAGATTTAAAACTCCTCCGAAATAACACATTTTTTAAGGCTCTACAAATGGAAGAGTATCTCGTTGTACTACAACATAAGTAGGGGCTATGAAAAGACATCTAGGGTCTAAAAAAAATTGTCCCAAAAAGAGTTGATCAAAAAAATAAGAGCAATTTCTAACAAAAATGTATCATCAAAACAAGGAGGAATAAAATATGCCTCGCACAATGAATGTGGATCAAAGGAAAATGCAATGAAAGAAGGTGGAACACCATGGAGCTATGAACATGTCTTCTTGGTTTCTGATGGATCTCCGAAGGTGGGAGACTAAGGAGGAGATTCAACATTATCTTAAAGGTGATCAAGAGAGGGAGGAGATTTATTATCATTAATACTCGCATCAGTAGAACTAGAATAAAAAATCCTCATCAACAGGAATACAAAAAGGAAAATCTATATTAGCATAACTATCATCACATAAAGTGGGTGTGGAAACAATAATATCAGAAGGAGTAAAAACTACAATCTTTAAAGGGTCTCCAAATAGGGTCTGAAGAGAAGGACACTTCATGTGTGCCACATGATGGTGGAGCATCATGGAAAAGTACATCAACAAATGACTAACAACTATGTTATAAGTGTTAATCCAGTCTTCAAGCTGATATGGGTCACTGGGGGGAAGGTATTTGTCCATACAAGAATGGATAAAGGTCATCATGAATGAAAAAATCATTCAATCCTTGAATGCCACAGTTTATAATTATCCCTACCAAGAAAAAAATGATGGAGGTTGTGATGCAGTATTGGTACTACGAAGCATAAGTATGGAAAGAACATCACCCATCGTACATCTGCAAATGAGAGAAATTAGTGTAAAAGAGTCATGGAAAATAAATGCATGCTCAAATGGACATCAGACTCAGCCAAAAATGCATCCACAAAATACAAAAAAAGATGGTATGAGAACATATTCAAGGATGTGAGATGTTGGACTCAGCCAAAAATGTGTCTGCTTGTGATTACAACACTCCCCAAAAAAAAATTCTTTTTAACCCACCTAATTTTAGCACGTTATAATTTCAGTGTTATAAATAATAAATAGGAATAATGAAACAAGGATAAAAAACCATGCACTTTTGAATAATACAACACTCAAAATGGAGTAGCTGATCAAAAGATACGAGAGTTTTCGTTTTCCATTATTAGGCATATTAATGAGTTTGGCACTTATCAATTTATAATTCACTACAAGTGGTTTTGTAAAAAACTCATATATAAGGAGATTTGAACTCTTAACCTCTTACATAAAATCCAATTCATTTACCAACTTTCATATAGGCACCTTTACACCAAAAGAAACTCAATTCATATTTAATTCCATTTTACAAAACTAAGCAAGCAATATCTACATTGCATTTGACAATATGGGGGAGTACTAAATTGACCATGTTAACTAGAGATAGCAAGATGACGAGTTGACTCAGCCACCTAGTGAGATGGCAGAAGAGCGAGAGATGGTGAGCTGACTAAGCCACTTGGTGAGCACACAGAGGAGTGGTGAGCTGGAGAGTTGACTGTGATGAGTTGACAATGTAACCATATAACTAACAAGTCATACAGAGTTGACAGAGAGTTGATCCAAGCATGAATGTAATAGGGGCCAAGTTGAGGTGCAACTAGGGCCGAGTTGAGGTGTATGAAAAGTGAGTTTATAATGGAGAGTTGGATCGACCCAGCAGAACAAGGATCAAGTTTGACGGTGAGATGGGTTAAACGAAGGGGAGCCAAGATGCAAAGTGGGGTGATTTCTGAGTCGGTATGCAAGAAAATTAGGGTGTCTCAAGTCGATAGTACAATGAGGAGTGAGATGAAGTTAGGGAAAGAAGATTCCATAATGGAGAGCCAACAAATGTGCAATATAGAGTTGGATGATGAGTTCCAGAAGCCTAAGATCGATGCAAACAAGATGAGCCAGTGAGACAAACATGGAAAGTTGGGTCTGGAGGTGAGTGCAAAAGATTGATCCTAAGCTGGAGGTAAGCACCCAAGTTGGAGGCAAGCTAGAGATGAGTTAGATAGTGAGCTTAGGGTAAAGATCAAAGGGACCTCCAAATTTGAAACCTCCACCAAATTTGACTTCTATTAACCATAGTTAGCTGCAATACCCTTAAATCCTACACAACACCATAAAACACCACAGAACATGAAAACTCCATAAGAATTTTGAACCCTCGACCTAAAAATCTAAAAACACCAACACTTCCACAACAACACTAAACCCAAAACCTACACTTATTCAAGATGGGGTAAAATCTCTTTGCATATGAATTTTTAGATACACAAATGAAGTACTTTAAAAAATCAACAACTAATCAAAAAATAGACAAACATTTTTCAAGATTTGGCTCTGATACCATATCGAGGATTTCGTTAGGATCTCTAATAAATAACGCTTGCACAAGAAGTTGCATGAAAAATGAAATCACTAACAATTATATGCAATATGAAAAATCTCACACTACCACAAGAACAGTGTGAAAACATGGAACACTAACTCTAATTAATAGCTCAATTGTAGTGTACAAATAAGAGTGCTCTATAACTCCTCCATGGGAATATTTCCATAATAGGAAGGGGGTTACATTATTGAAATATGAATGTCACTCTTATGATAGACTATGATGCTCTATGACATGTAATACATGTCATTGTAACTCCTATGGCGCACTATGACACCTAAGCAAGATGAGTCAACATGTGTGTAGGATAATCCTAATAACCTAATAAAAGGAAAATAAATATCCTACACCAACATAAACAACATTGAAGATTACTCATGCAACAAATCTATCACTTAGAGGATGTTTTTAATGAAGCAAAGGAATATCCCCTTCCCCCAAAAATCCCCAAGATTCATTACATCAAAATATTTGTTCCTCCAAACACCAAACTCTATGGTACTGACTTCCCCAAAAATGATATGAGCATTAATGAGATATTATTCCTTGTTGACGATCCTCCACTCCTTATTAGTGTCATCATTCACAATGCTTTAGTAAGGTGAGTGTTTTTGGATTAATGTCACCTACTTTATTTTATTCAAAACATGGGATTCTCTATTAATGATTTAAAACATACACATCTCACTTGCCGTAGGTTTGATAAAACATATTAGAATCCTCTTAGGTGCATTAGGATTCCCATCATTGTAGGCCCCTACATAGTTCACACCAATCTCATGGTGCTCAATAATCCAGTC
Source organism: Taxus chinensis (assembly GCA_019776745.2). Taxonomy (NCBI): domain Eukaryota; kingdom Viridiplantae; phylum Streptophyta; class Pinopsida; order Cupressales; family Taxaceae; genus Taxus; species Taxus chinensis. Next base: position 101,942,452 of record CM034146.1, read on the forward strand.
TCCTATAATCTCTTGCTTGGCCACCCTTGGACACATCACATACACCCAATCACATTGTTGGGGGGTTCCCGATGAATTAAATTCATCTGCAATAATCAATTGTATAGGAATTATGCTCGCCCCAATCCTTGGGACATACCTATACCTTTTCCCAACAAAACCTTTTGTATTGCTACTAAAACCAGAATACCTAGGATTCCATACCCCAAGTTTTATTTTTATAGACTTGAAATTTAGGTGACCCTAATAAACTCGGATGATGATGAGTTGAACGACTTAAAAATGTGGTTAATATGAACCGCTTGCCCAAAAATATAACACTATGGATTCCTATGGTTCTATTATTTCGGGATCGATTTCCTCCCATCTTAGAATCCAATGATCCCCTTGCAATGTTTCTGCATCTAGTAATATGCATGAATATGATGAAATTGAGATAACACACCTCTTTACGGATCCACCCTCCTCACATTATTTCAATAGAATGGTAGTCATGGCATATGATGATTGCACAAAACCCAATGTACCTAGTAGTGATTCCATAATCCATACCACTCCCAATCTATCAGTAATGAATATATATATATTATCTCACTCTAAATCATGCCATCTTGATGTTCTTCATTACCAACATAGTTTGGTGTGAGCATGTACTTTTACCCATGACCTTCATATGATTTCCACATATTACAATTTCGACCCTCCTTTTTATGATACTAGTAATAGTGAGGATGAGGAGATCTTTCCCTATGTTTCACCAGCCAATCCCCTATTTCTTGATACTCCTTGAGTTCTTCAACAATGTTTAAATTATAATTTTTCCCATCCAAATTTGGATCCCTTCATACCTAGATCTAAATCTTCCTGGCATAGCTCTATTCTATTTGATGTAATCATTCTACCTAAGCATTGTGTTTGTGCTCAATCTAGTCCCTTAGATCGATATTTTCTTTCTCCTATACTCTTCATAAATGTAATTTTTGTATGTGCTTCGAAGACCAATTTGAGTAAAGGAGAATTATCTATTTATGAGAATTTTGTGCCTTGACAAAGTAAAGACAAAGGATTCAATGGAATTGGTTAATAAACTGGTTGATTAAAATATAAAAGCTTCAGAATTGCAAGTGATCGAGATACATTTACATATTTCATAAATAGCCTGCAATCAACACTGAATGATTCATTTGCTCTGGAAACAGGAATCTCTGAAGGCCCAAAAGCATGCAGCCTGACCACGAAGTATAATGCTATATGATCGAATAACTTATTTAAAATGGACTTAGCCATTTTAAGGGCAAAAAGCATTCATATGACCATTATATTCCACCTCTCAAAAGCACCAGCCATTGGCATTCAAAAAACTGTTGGGATACTAAGGATAATTCATTAGTGGGTTATGTTTTAAAAGCCGCTTGACATGCATTTGGATATCAATTTGAATGCCAAAAATCAATGGCCCCATGTGGAAAAAGATCAATGGTCAAAGACAAGGCATGTGTTAGAATTCTGGCAGTCTCGAAGCCATTCGCATTTTACGGACCTCAAGTATGCGAAATAAACTAAGCTCAATAACACTGTCAGGTACGGTTGGTCAGGGTGGTCAAGGCAGGATACGTGGCAACATTCTATGAAGAAAAATATTATAAGTCTATCCAAGATGGAAATCACAATGCAAAGGTGCAACCAATGAAAGGAAAACACATGCCATATGTGGATCTTTTCTATTTACTCATGTTTCACGGTAGTCAGAAGGGGCTATCAAATATATTGACATGTGAAGTAGCATGGAACTTACCTATTGGCTCATGCTTCGAAGAGGTCAGTCAAGGTTCTCAGTGGGTCTGACATGCCTGACATTTCTAAGGAGCATGGAGCTTCCTCATTGGCAGGAAATTTGCACTTTTTCAGAAGAGATAAGAGAAATACTAACATTTGCGAGGAGTGTGGAGATTTCTCATTGGATCATGCTTTGTAAGGGATAAGAAGAGTCTGACAAGGTGAAGGAGCATGGTGTTATCTTATTGGCTCAATTTTCATTAAGGAATAGACCTAATTGTAAGGACAAAGGAATGCAAAAAAGTAAAAAGAAGCAAAGCTCGAACCTGTGACCTAATAAAAGACCGACACATGGAGAAAGTAAAAGAAATGCACACACTAACATATGAAATCCCCAAACTAATCAAAGGATGCCATGTTTCATTCTCCTACTCATCCCGACACTCAAAACTTCAGAAGGCCATATATTTCGATTTCGTGCTCCAAATCTTGTAAAATTTATATCGTTGGAAAGGTCTCTTTGAGCCCTTCATTTTGAGATGATCAGATTGAGAAATTGATGGAGGTTTTTGGGAGAAAAATAAGAAAATTTCTTTAGCATTCAAGATGTATTTCCACTATTTTTCAACCACCCATCTTAATGAAGTATGGTGCCCATTTCTTCTCCAACAAGTAAGACAACATGAATGAGTGACTTTGGCAGGCTGCCCATGCTCCTTTTTCATATTTTTAATGTACATATTGTACTCTATATGCTAAGGTCTTGGATGTACACCAAATCATTTCTCACTAGCATTGTAATGGTAAGAGATATGCGTTGCTCGATAGTGATGTCAAATATAATAGTTCCCTACATACTCTTGATAATGATGAGGCCATCCTTGAGTTACTCCACTCTCATGATGACATCCTCCCTTTGCAACATGATAAAATCAGTCACCTCCAGAACAAATCTCCACTTTGGACAAATTTATTTTTGTTGACCCTATTAATGAGTCAGTTGTAAAGCTTCTTGAAGCACCGTGTCATTTTCAAGATGGAAACATTTTGCTTTCTAAAAACACCATCAATGTCTAACTTGATGATGATCATTTTCATGTTATCATGTTAGGAGAATTATTTCCCATCTACATGTCAAACATATCGACTTCCTTTGAAAAAATAAGGAAGTATTTTCTTGGAGATAATCCAACATACCTAGCATCGACCCTAATTTTTTTGTGCACAACATTATGAGTTATCTTGATGCTTCTCTCATTCAAAAAAATATTCTTAAGTTTACTCTCGAGATCAATAACCTATGTCATAGATAACTCATAAAGCTTCTTGTAATAAAGTCACACTTTCTATTCAAATTTATATCAACTTTCATAACCTAAACCTCAATTTTCCAAAGGATAAGTTCCCCTTGCCTTCCATTAACTCCATCAACAATGTTACGATAGGCTATGAAATGTTATCACATATGGGTGGGTTCTCAGGATACAATAAAATCAAAATAGCACTCAAAGATTAGCATAAGACCACATTCACCACCGAATGGGGCACCTATTTCCATGTTAAATACCTTTCATCCTTAAAAATGACGAGGCAACCTATCAACAAGCTATGACCCATATATTCCATGATATCATGCCTAATATAGTCAAAGTCTATGTGGATTACCTTCTCATAAAATGTTTACGTGTAAGAATCATGCCCAAGACCTTTACCTTTCCCTTCAAAAGCTCCGTAAATAAAAATTTCACCTCAAATAGGAAAGTGTAACTTTTATGTCACATAAGGAAAACTCAATTTTTTAATCTCCAAACTTGGCATATATGTTGACGCTACGTAGATCAAGGCCATCCTCAACATGCCTCATCCTATATCTATACCTTACATCTGTACATTCCTATAGAAGCTTGGGGAAATATGAAAATTTGTTTATGAATTTTCATATCATACTCATTCCATTAGCAACCTCCTTAACAAGGACACCACAATTGAAAGGAACAAAGACTGTCAATAAGCATTTTGAAATCCAAAAACATCTCTCCTCACGACATGTACATTACAACCTCCATCTTCTGATCGAAAATCATTCTCGACACCTCTTCACCTATGTCTCTGTTGTGGTAATGTTGGCTGAAGAGGATGAAAATGGAAAGGAACATGCCATCTACTACAATAGTCAAGCTCTCCTTGACTATAAGACTCACAACACCTTCATTGAATGTGCTTGTGTGTCCATTTAATTTTCCGCAACCTAAGCTTCATGATTACATGATCTACTAGACCTCTTATGTCATAGTTCACAATGACCCACTCTACCAACTATTCTTTGATGGACCACATAAGTAAATGGATGACACTCCTTATGGAATTTTACTTGCGCATCATTACATAAAAGGTTGTCAAAGGTCAATTCATTACAGACCAAATCATTGTCACCACCATACCTATAACCCAATCCATTTCTGACGCCCTTCTTGACGAGGAAATAATCATCATTGAAGTAATATATTAAGCCCTTACCATCAAAGAATATTAATACAACTTCATTGATGATCTCGAGGCACAATCCCTCATATCTAGTGATATAAATCCAATACCTTAACACATAAATACCATCACGCAAGATGAATAAATCATGGGATACCTCCATGAAGATACTTAGAATCTCTATTTTGACAGAGTAAAATGTATTCAGGGAGTTGGGGAAGATATGTTCTTACTAATCCCTTAATAAATAAACTTCCTTTCTCATTCTGACTCAAATTTAACGTCACAAACAACATGGATGAATACAAGGATTTTATCCTTGGCATGAAATCCACTCTAATCTATAACATGACATATTTCCATGCCATGGGTGACTCATAACTTGTTTACCTAAAAGTCAGTGATGCTTACCAATGCTGAAGTGATAATCTCAAATCCTATCACAAAACCATTCAAGAACTTGCCTAATAGTTCACTTCTTTCACCATTGAATCTATTCGTTAGAAACACAATTCTTTGGCCTCATCTACAACCTGATTTCAATATCATCAAGATATCTTGTAAGACCAATGCATATTCTAGACTTACAAAACACCTTCCATGCAACCTTCCTTCGACTCTCTTATCATTTTTCATATGGTTGACATGTGCACTCCTAACAGTTCTTGGTATAGTAGTATTTTCCAATTTATCCAACATCAAACTTACCCTCTAGACTATGATTATTGAAAGTGCATAAAAATACGCAAGGAATATTTAATAAAATTCTTTAAAGACGATATCCTTTAATATAAAAACTTTGAAAGTGCACTACTTTGTTATGTATTTGAGGATGAAATCTCTTCTCTCCTCAAAGAAGTGCAAGGGAGCACCTATGGTGGACATTGTGGTGGCCATTCCATAGCCTAAAAATGCATGCACATGGCTAACTATTGGTCTACTCTAGAATTTGATGCCCAAACCTTTTCTAAGAAATGTAAAAATTTTCAATAGCATGATGACCTTATTCACTCTCCAACATTTGAACTTCAAGTCCTCGAAGCTTCATATCTCTTCAGTATGTGAGAATTAGATTACATCAAAAAATTCTTCACTCTGAAGATGGTCATCTTTTCATCATCATAGTCACTAAATATTTCACCAAATAGGTTAAAGCCATGCCTCTTACGAATATGACAGGCCTTACCACTTTCAAAATTCATCCTTAACCAAATCATTTGTCTCTTTGGAATTCCTTACACCATCATTTCCAAACACGGTGGGAATTTTAAATGCAAATAAATGAAAAAAATCTGTGAAAAATTCAAAACCAAACACTAATTCTCAACCCCTTATCATCCTCAATGAAACTAATAGTTGGAATATCCTAACAAAATCATTAACACAATTCTTCAAAATACCATTTGATAATATTTCTGTGGATAACATATCAAGTTGTATCCAACACTATGGGATTATTGTACCAATTTTATATTGCTATTGGAGCAACATTTTTCTCACTTATATTCACTTTTTAAGCAATCCTTTCACTCAAGATAGAACTTACCTCACCCCATTTATCCCTATATGGAATTACTCTCGATGAGGATATCCATGAAGCTTGTTGCCACACTCTCGACCTCCTTTGTTAATTTTGATCTTTGATTTAATTCATTCGAGATATCTTATTCATAAATGAGAATCTATTTATACAGATTGATCTCCTTCATAAAAAGAGTTAATCCTCACCCATATCACTCTATTACTCTCTCATAACAATCATATCTATTATGTTGATTTTTCATTGATATCAAGTGGATGATGTTGATGTCATAGGTAATTTGTGATGTATCATTAATGTAAGAAAGTGTGAAGGTTGATTGACAATATAGATAATGTGAAGACAAAAGTCTTTTGTAGATTTTCTTGAGCCTAATCATGGTCCTGTTACGACATGCAGAGTTCTTGTGAGAAGAGTTGAGCATGGTTTCCTAGAGAGTGAGTTGTCACATGTAAGTAGAAGGTTCTTTGACATTGTGTGAGCATGAAAATTGGGAAAATGTGTATAGGTGTATTTCAATACCTAGTGAAGCAAGCAGACCTAAGTTTGAAGGGAACAATGAAGAAAACATGTATGGGGTTCATTTTTCAATATATTTATGCACATGTGAGATTTTTTTGAGGCATGTTCATGAAATATTGAGGTCAATAATTGGAGGATATTTCATGAAAATTTGTTTTGAGGTTTGCTCCTAGACCTAGTTCTTAAGAAAGCTATCCTAATGAAGTAGAATGATCATTTTTCATTACATTTATTAAAATATGAGCTTGGATAGTATGTTTCCATGTTGATACAAGTGTTTTGGTAAATTTTTAGGTGAAGACTTGAAATATTTTGTAATATAGAGCATTTTTGGCCTTACTGAGTTCTTGGAATTGAGAATCCCAACTCGAGTGAACTTTTTGATGCTTTTTGGCACGTGTAAACTCTACATGAGAGTTTAATATATTCAAAAAAAGTGGGGAATGGTTCTATCTTGAGTCTCTTGGCATTTGTTTTTGGTTTAAGTTCCATACCTTTATGAACACTAAAATTTCTTACAAAACCCTTCTTAAACCCTAACATGAAGTCGATAGGAAATATTTTTCTCAAAATGGCTTAGAATGGTTTTTTAATCATGTTTGATGATTGTAGCATGTACACGAATCTCCCATATTTCTCCATGTGGCATTGGTTTATTAGAAGAGTGTGGAAAAACATCTATAAACACGGTGGATGAATTTTGGGACCTATAATACATGTTCATGATGTTTTCTTAACAAGTTATAGCACTTAAGTGGTCATAGCAAGTCTATTTCTCAAGAATGGTCTTTGAGGACAGTTTGATAATTTTGGTGCTCAAGTTACAAATTTGTTATTGAGTATTTACACTTTCTTTCATGGTGGTATAAGTATGTGGTTATTTAAATAAGGTCATGATGTTACTGTTCATGTGTTTCTTTAGTCATGGTTGAGTTGTCCAAGGTACTACAAGTTTCATCTTGCAAGAATTTTTTTTTGGGTATGCTGGTCTAATAGGGCATTATTGTTCTTGAGGTAGTTTCATGGAAAATATGGTTGGTGCAAAGATTCATAAGCATGGAGGAGGTAAAATAATGTCCTTGAAAAAGTATTTGGAAGTTTCTTGAGATTTTGAGATGGTCATAGTTTCTCAAACTGTCAAGTTGCATCATTGTGTGGATATCCTAGTTGAATTAGCCTTCGTTGAGTCCAAAATGAAGACGTAATAGTGCCAAATTGAGAATATACCAAACCAAATGGAGTATTTTTTGTGGAAGATGTACTGATTTTAATTCATGTTTATATAGTGTTTTAAAATCATTTAGCATGGCGGATCTAAGTGGTAATGTGGTGCATGTGACATGTATATAAGCAAAGGGTAATTAAGGCATATTAGGAGCTAGAGAAGGGCATGGAGAATTGGTGAGCTAAAGGTGTGCATGGAAGGAAAAAATAAGGTTCTTATATAACCATTGATGAGTGAAATGAGTTCATGAAGAACATCCGATAGGTGATGATGGTAAGATTCTTGCAAACCTAAGGTCAAGGTGAAGGAAAGATGAATGAACGATCAAGCAAAATAGGTAGTTTGGTGTGTGGCCTCGCAAGAGCAACTAAGAAAGTGTATGAATTTTTGAGGATCAGAGTATGTGATAGAAGCTTGAGAGAACACTGAGGTGAAAAATATATAAGATATTAAGAACATACCAAGAATAAGAAGATCAAAAGAGAGAAAAAGATCAAAGAATTCCATCATGTGTTGAGATAATGAAAAGAAGAGGGTGAAGAACATTCTTAGGTGGTTGAGTTAGTGTTTAGCCTTCCTTGAAATTTTTTTCTTGCTAAAAATTTAGGGGTTGGTGATCCTTGTGGAGTTAGTGCTTAACTAAATTTTTAATTTTGTTATATATAAGAAAGTTCATTTGGTTTTATTCCCCTTGAGGGTTTCCCTAATAAATATTATTTTCGTGTGTATTATCTCTTGTTTCATTCTCATGTGAATGATGATAGAATGTTTTGATGGTTTGATATGGCTAGTTGACATTTCTTTGATGATGTTTTCTTAATGAATGGTTGAAGTACCATTTGTAAAAAATTTAAGAACACTGATTCACTCCCCGAGTGAGTGTGATTCCAACAATTGGTATCATAACAAGTCCTTTGGAACAAGCTTAAATTTTTTGAAGGAAATCCTAGAAGCACGAGATGAAGACCTATGTACAGTCATTAAGTCTTGAAATATGTATAGATGTGGTTGATGGCTTTTATCCACCCCCTAAATCACCAACCAATGATACAATACAAGGATCATGTAACATAAGTACATATGACAATAATGATGACAACACTGAAGTCCTATTCATGGCTAAAGAATCAGGAAGTTCAACATTTGAAAGTCTCATGGAAGAAGAAAGGGGAGAAGTGAACCTATAATTAGAGCTTGTGAGTTCCCTAGATGAACTAAAGACCCAAAGAAATAAGAATAATAAGTTGAAGTATTTTGTTAAGTAATATTAGGAACAAATTTGTAGCATGACTAATAAATATGATGAAATCATCAAAGGTCTTATAACTCAGGTTGAGTTAGTGACATCAGGTCTCAAAGAAAAGGAAGAAGAATGTACCAATCTCAAGACAGAGTTGGAATCCTTGAAATTTGAGTTGGAGCAAGTATCAAGTAAGTTGAACTCCTATAAGAATTTAGAGCAGTTTTCTTGTGTTCTTGATGACAATTTTGGATTAGGCATGATGTCTTGTGTAATATTTTTAACAAGACCGTTGCATTTCTTTCCAAAACTCAGTCTCTGGCATACACAACGGGCGATATCAGAAAGACGGCAATTGTTAGGGGGGGGTTCAGGCAGGCTCCTCCCTTAAGAGCAATTCCAATTCTTTCTAAAAATTTCTTTTTCAGTCAAATTCATATAAATAAGTGCCCTAAACATTCTTCTGAGAGATCTGAACACCTCATTTTGAAGTCCTTCCCAGGTACACCTCATCATTACTTACAATTTTTTATGAGTATCAGCATGAGATGAGGGAATTGAGGAAGAGGAGAATTTTTTGTCCCTTTCATCCCTTTTAAAAAGGAAATAAAGGGGACAAAAAAGTGGCCCTACCCCTTTTGAGTCTTGGACACCACCACATGACCTTGTGAGCCTTCATAAGCACTTTAGCACAGATTTATACCAATTGCCGTTAGCCATAATTTAGCATAGGCATATTTATTGCATTTTATTGCATTGTCTTTTATTTAATAATGTGCAACATGTGCACTCTAGTCTAGTGACTTGCATTCAATATTGTTATGTTGGATAACATTCAATATTGGTATTAGTAGTAATTACATGTGCATGTGAGATGTGTCTTATCATCTCGTAGTTGGTTCCTTATAGGGTGACATGTCTATCCATATGAGGCTGTCTAATATCTATAAATATTACAACTCTTGCATTGTTATGTAATTTGATTTCATGATCAATAATTTTTGTGAGGCTTCCATCCCTCTTTGGTCATTGCAATCTTATGCTATTCTATCATTTGGTATCTAAGCTATACCATTATTATCATTTGGTATCAGCGCAGGTTCTATCCAAGCAAGGTTGAAGAGGAGCACTATTAGAGAGCCATTGAAGCATCCTGCAGCCTCCATTCCTTCCAAGCATCCCTCAACTAAAATTTGACCTATCCAATTATTTGGAAGGTAATTTTTTTATTAGTCATTGGCATAGCCAATTGATCCAACATATTGGCAGAATATTTCAAATTTGGAGATCTTTAAAAAAAAGGAGAAAGATCTTGAAAAAAATTGCAGATCTAAAAAATAAAAAAAAATTGTGAAAAAAAAGAGATCTTAAAAAAAAAGGAGAGAGATCTTGAAAAAAAATTGTAGATCTAAAAAAAAAAAAAATTGGCCTGAATTGTGTATTTTGTGATTCTAGACCCTTTTTTCTAAAGAGGGGGGACACAGAAACTTCATTTTGATGTACTTTTAGAGCATGTTGTACTAATCTTGGTGCATAAAGTGAAAAAAAAGAAGAAGAAAAAAAGTGCAATTTTTTTAGTTTATGTTTGGTTCTATCACACGAGATCTTTGATCTCATAGCAGCGTTTGGTATATACGGTGCCTCTGGGAAGCGCTTACGGGTGATGTCGTCATGACTACTACTACACTTAACGCCTAACACAGTTGCCTAAACGTCGTCTGGGCATCGACCCTATAAAATCGACGGGGAGTAATAAGGACACAATACACACACATTTGAGCCCTCCCATTCGTTTGTGCTTGCACAAACCCCTCTCCATATTGTCTACGTACCACGTACTAAATTATTTCACGTGTGTTAACACCTATTTCCGTACTAACGGGTATATTGAAAGGGTGATCTTCTTCCACATACTGATGGGTATATCGGAAGGGAGCGTATATAGAAAGGTTTGGTATATCGGCCTGATGGTATATTGAGAGGGAGACCATAAACCTGGAGTGATAAGAGCCTTACCCTTTGTCAGAAATTTAGAGTTTTAGAAATTCAGATTGCAGAAATGGGTGCACAAGCACCAAAGTTCTTCTTGCCAGATTCACAACTACTTAGAGGAGACAACTATGCTGCATGGAAACCGAAGATCAAGATGTTACTTGAGTTTGAAGACCTATGAACAGTTGTAGATGGAAAAACAACAAGATCATTTGATGATGGAAGACAACAAGTTCAATTTGACAGGGCCAATAAAAAGGCCAAGTTGATCATCTTGTTTAGCGTAACAGACGATGTGCAACCCCACATTAGAGATGCCACATCAGCCAATGATGCATGGGATAAGTTGAGCACAGTCTATGAGGCAAAGAATAAGAATGTCATCCCCAACCTACTATCACAACTACATACTCTCAAGTTCAAGCACAATGAGAAGGTTGAAGTTTTTTTGAGACGAGTTACTACTTTGAGGGCATCTTTATTGGCATTGGGAAAAGAGATAAGTGATGAAGACCTCGTACCAATTGTGTTATGAGCACTTCCTCCATCCTACATAATCTTTGTGACAACTATCAATATGAGTGAACACACAGTCGCCTTTGAGAAGCTGGTTAATCTACTCCAACAAGAAGAGGCAATGAACAACAAAGATCATGAAGATGAGCAAGCACTATCTACCAATCATAAAGGAAAGGGGAAATTTAATGCAGCCAAATTAAGAACAACCAGATAGACTGCAATAAAATGAATTCCAAAAGAAAATAGATCTCCTTCTTCATTAACAAATAATGAATTACAATGTTTCCTAAATAGGAAAATAACTCCCAACTCGAGTTTCCAAGTAAACTCTAGCTAACTCTGACTAAATCTACTCTAGGTGGCGGAAATTACTATTTTTAGCAGTTTACTAGAACCTGCTATTCTTAATAAGTTCGCATGCTTATTCCTACGGGCACAGAAATTGCCACGCATCTTCTACATCCCTAAATTAGAGGAATTGCCAACTTTCTAACTCAAAAATGCAATTAATAGACTAAAATTAACTAATGCTCAAAAATAGGAAAAAACCAAACTATAACTTAAATCCTAATTTTCGGCCTCAAGATGGCGGATTTAGGGCCCGAAAACGTGTCGAAAACTTGCCCCAACCGGTAGGCTGGTTGCCGCTGCGTTCGTCTCATCAAAACACGTGGTTTCAAAAAAAAAACGGACTCAAACGGACACCCGGAGCTCAAGTTATGACCTTGTCAAATTCCTGCTAATTCGGGCGCATCATTCTCCCCTGCTTGAAAAAAACGCAGCTCCTGCAAGTTGTCTTCTTCAAACTGCTTCCATTTATCTGCATCCAACTTCTGAATCTCTGACTCTGTGACCCAAGTATTGTCCTCTTGTTCCAGTCCTCTCCAATGTACCAAATATTTGTTGTATTTCCCATGTCGCATGTCCATTGTTTTCTTATCTAGAATCTGATCCACTTCTTCTTTCTTTCTTCACCGGAACCTGCTGCCGCCAATCTACTACTTCATCAGCATCATCCCTTTCTGCAACCATCCCCATGAAAAGAATACAAATCTGAAAACATTAAACACTGGAGAAATATCAAAATTCTCTGGCAATTCTACCTCATAAGCATTATCGTTTATTTTTTTCACGATTTTGCAGGGTCCAATCTTCTTGTACTTCAGCTTGTTATAGGTTCCTCTTGGAAAAACCTCCTTCCGCTAGATATACCATACCCAACTCACCAACTGTAAATAACTTTCTCCGTGTGAACATATGCTATTTCATTATAATTGTCATTACTATTTGGAGCTTCTTCGCACAATTCTTCCTGCAATGTTGTATATGTCGGCCAATGCATTCGGCATCATCACTGACTCTTCCATCAACAGGTAGATGGTACCAAAATCTAATAAACCATTTGATTACTCCCATACATTAATTGAAAATGAGACTTTCCGGGGTCTGTTTAGGAACTGTTATATGCAAATCAGCTTGCGGGTAATGCCTAAGTCCATTGTTTAGGCTTTGTCCACAACAATGACACCTTAACAGTTCACAAACTCTATTACCAACACTGTTCTGCCCATCAGATGTGGATCGATAAGGCACTACTGCAACTTGTAGTTGAGTACCACATTCTTCCATAAAGTCGCCAGAAGTGGACTAAGAACCTTGTGTCCCTTTCTTTGACGTAATGGTTTTTGGAACACCATGCAAATGAACAAATTCTCTGAAAACAAATCTGCTACGCCTGTGACATCGCTTGTTTTTTTTCTTGCAAAGACCAATATAAAATGAACCAATTTTAGAAAACCTATCAAAACCACAAAAAGGAATCATTACCTCGTTGGTTTTTGGTGTATACTTAAAAACCAATTATGTCATACTCAGATCTGTCCACGGACCTTTAGGAACAGGCAAACGGCCATATACAACCTTGTATTCTGTGCATGGCTTTCGAGGACTTGGCAAATTGGACATCTCTCCACATATCTTACCACATCTCTTTCAGATGTGGCCAATAGTATTGTCTGCTAACAAGGCTATCGTCTTATCATTACCCAAAATGCCCATGCCAACCCTCCGCTATGCCAACTCTCATATATTTTCTCTTAGAGACCAATGGAAACATAGTTGGCGTCCCTTGAAAGTTGAATAGGTATCCAATCCTGTAAACTAAACTCATCCCAAGAATCTCCCTACATTGTCTGGGGCTTTTTTTTTTTTATGACAATGGACTAATTAGTCTTCAACATATCCTTGAAAATCAGAATCAGAAGAATACAAACACTTTATCTGCTTCAAACCCACCACCTAATTTTCCATAGTGGTAAACAAGTCACCCCCCACCCCAAGCCTACTCAATGCATCTGCAACTTGATTCTGTTTTCCGGATTTATGTTTTAGAGAAAAAGTATATCCCTGCAAAAATGATACCCACTTTGCTGCCTACTATTTCACTTCTTTTGGGTGTTCACATACTCAGGGAGACCTCGGCCCCTCTCTATTCACCCCCTCCTTCATCTTTCCTATTTTCCCTCCCCCCCCTTCTCCGCTATGTGGTTCTGGAAAACACAAACTCCTTAGACTAAGTAAGCCTCCAATGCCTTAATGCTTCTACAATGGCATAAAATTCCACATCGATAAGTAGAGTAGTTCTCTTACATCATTTAGTTCCACTAAAGAAAGCTACTGGCTTTCCTCCTTGACTTAGACAGCTCCAATACCCACATGTGAGGCGTCACAATAACCTCGCAAACACTTATCAAAATCTTGGTAGGCCAAAATGGGGTGCCTCTGTAACCGTATTCTTCAAGAATTGAAAGTATCCTCAGCTGCCTGTCCACAAAAACTCCCTTCCTTTTGTGCAATCTGTGATAGGTGCTAAAATACTACTGAAATTTTTAATAACTTTTCGGTACCAATGTTGCTAGACAATGAAAGCTCCTTACCTCATGTTATACTCCGTGGGAGTAGGCATTCAATTAATGCCTTAGCTTTATGAGTCAGTTTTGTACCCACCTGATGAAATAATAAAGCCACAAGAAGACAGCGCTCTTGCCTAATGTGCACTTATTCTATTTGCTAGGTTTCTCTTTCCTTTAAACACTTCAAATACCAATTCCTTAGATGCCTCGAAATGTTCTTCTTTAGTGTTACTAAAGATCAAGAGATCATCCAAAACTAAACCACAACAAACTTACCATTATACTCCCGTAGACCGGTGTTCATCAATCTCATAAAGTACGAGGTGCATTGGATAACCCGATGGCATCCACCAACCACTCATATAATACATTCATGTCTTGAGTTGTTTTCCAACTAATCTCCTTCTCTGATCCGAATCTTGATGTAACCGCTCGAAGATCAATCTTGGTGAAATAATTAGAATCCGGCAAGCAAGCCATCATATCTCAAGGCGCGGTATTGGGACCGATACTTGATTGTAATTTTATGATCGCTCTACTATCCGTGCACCATTCTCCATGTTCCATACCTTCTTGGTGTTAATAAAGCTGGTGTTGCACCGGAACTATGTATTGCACTTAAGGACCCCCCTTTGCACGACTCTGCCACTTGCTATTCAACTCTGCAGGTAATGTCGGCTCATCCTAATAAGACGCCTTGATTTTGGGGGGGGGAGTGAAGACCCTGGAATAAAATCCATGTGGTGTTGAATATCTCTGTTGGGTGTAGTTATCAATTCTGGTGTGTTTGTTAGCTCATCAGGAATAACATCTAACAATTCTTCTATTAATTCTGCGTTTCGATGGTATTTTGAGCACTTACAGTTAATTCTTATTTGCAAATGGGCATAACAGAAACCGGTTGACTTTGTCCTTCACAAAATTGCTTTGCAGAAAGGCATATTTTCAGCCCTTTCCCTCTCTTAAGAGGCATCAAAACTCATTTTGTGCCATCCTTCCAAAAAGTTATAAGTATTTTTTCCCCAATATGAAATAACTTTTATAGCAAATTGCCATGGTCTTCCTAGCATATATGACATGCATCCCTAGGAATAACATCACACCAAATTCATCTTATAACTGTTCCACAATAGAAAGCTGATTAAAACATCTCGTATCAACAGTAACTTCATTTACCCTTCTTAAACATGCAATACGATAAGGGTTAGGATTCTTCTCACACTGGCAGATCCCAATTTAGCGACCATCTCATTTGCAAACCATTGTTCTACAAATACACATCAAATATAATACATTAAATACCTTCCTCCTAAGTGCATTTGTTCTGAAAATATTTGTACGTAGGCAATGCATCCCCCTGACCCCTTTCTTGGAGCAATCCTGTCCTTCCTGATCACAAATTTTCTCCAACATCTGGTGATTTCGAGGGTCCTGGTCAATCTTACTTGCTCAGAGCTTCAACAAGATTTACTCTTGGAGGCCTCTCCTTGCCTTTTGTATTCATGTGTATAATTATTGTGGGCATTCAAAAGCCCCGTGCCTCCTTCAACACATTGTAACACAAAAAAAAATGGTCTTCGTGCGAGCCTACCATTCCTCTATCGCAGCAGAATATCCTATACCCCTAGAAAATGCCTGCCTCTTTGGTGATTCTGGAAATCTTGTCTTGTATCCTCTTGCTTTTCCCATCCCGAGATGATTCTCTCCCCTACCTTGGCTAGAAACCAGAGCAGTCCCGAAAAGAAAGATGAGGCCCCCCTAATTCATTCAGGTGACGCCCTAAAACTTTGACGATTTTGTTTTTCTCAGCCTGTAAGGCCAATTGATAGCCATCCTCCATGATTTTATCTGCATACTTATCTCATCTGATAGAAATTTGAATTTGCCCTTAACAATACCTCGTAGCCATTTGTCCTCAGTTTCGTCAATGCTCTACAAGAATGGACAACTTGTAAGAACTAATTGTGTATTCTTGCCCCGTTTGTAAGTTCTGTCTGAGATTGCTGAAACCTCCTGTAAAGGGTTTGTGCATGATCCAAAGGTAGTATTTGTCTGCTAACCAGGCTATCGTCTTATCCTTACCACATGCCCAGCCAACCCTCCTATGCACTCTTTCACTATAGTTTCTCTCATAGACCCAAACGGAATACATAGTTGGCGCCCCCTGGAATAGGTATCCATCCTGTAACTATACTCTCCAAGCACATCTATCTCCTACATTGTCTGACATGGACTAATTAGTCTTCACCATTCCCTTTTGAAATCAAAATCGAAGAATACAAACCCTTTATTCTTCAAACCACCACCGTCTTCATTTTCAATAGTGGTAAACAAGGTCACCCGCCTACTCAATGCATCTGCACTTGATTCTGTTTTCCGGATTTAGATGTTTTAGTGAGAAAAAGTATATCCTCTGCAAAAATGATACCCCACTTTTGGTGCATGCCTACTATTCACCTTCTTTTGGGTGTTTCACATACTTCGGGCTATGTGGTCTGTAAATAACACAACTGTCCTTAGGTCACTAGTATGCCTGCCAATGCCTTAATGCTTCAACAATTGCCTAAAATTCCACATCATCTTAGAGTATTCTTTCTTACCTCATTAGTTTCCTACTAAAGAAAGCTAACTGTCTTTCCTCCTTTACTTAGAACAGCTCCAATACCCACCTGTGAGGCGGCCACAATCAAACCTCGACCACTTTATCAAAATTCTGGTAGTGCCAAAATGGGTGCCGTCTGTCACCCGAGTTCGTCTTCAAGAATTGAAAACTATCCTCAGCTGCCTTTGTCCACAAAAATCTCCCTTCCTTTTGGGCAATCTGTATAGGTGCTGACATCCTACTGTGAAATTTTGAATAAATTTTCTGTAAAATGTGGCTAGACCTGAAAGCTCCTTACCTCTTTTATACTCCGTGGAGTATGCCCTTCACTACTTGCCTTTATCTTTTCTGAGATCCATTTGTACCCCACCTGCTAAATAAATAAAGCCCAGAATAACAAAGCTCTCTCTCTTGGCCTAAATGTGCACTTCTTCATATTTTGTCATAGAGTTTCTCTTCCTTAACACTTTCAAATACCAATCTAGATCCTCAACTGTTCTTCTTAGTTTTACTAAAGATCAAGAGTCATCAAAATAAAACACAACAACTTTACCCATTTACCCCGTATCACGGTGTTCCAATGCAAGTCCATAAAAGGTACAGGTGCATTAGGATAACCCTAATGCATCAACCAACCCACTCATATCACTCCATTTCCTTTCTTGAATTCTGTTTTCCCACTCATCTCCTTCTCTGATCCATCTGATGATAACCGCGCGTATTCACTCTTTGGTGAAATAATTAGCTCCCGGCAAGCAAATCCATCATATCATCACCGTGAAGGGCGAGGTATTGGGAACCGATACTTATTGTAATTTTATTAAAAGATCTTTGATCTCTCTCCTATCCGTGCAGACATTCTCCAGTTCCACCTTCCACATCCTTCTTTGGTGTGAATAAAGCTGGTTGTTGGCACACGGCCTCATCTCTCCCATTAGTATACGACCCCCTTTTTTCGCCGAGCTCCTGCCACTTGCCTCTTCAACTCTGCAGATAATGTCGGGCTCACCATAGGCGCTTGATTGTGAGTGAAGAACCCTGGAATCAATCCATTTGGTGTTGAATATCTCTTTTGTGTGGTAATCCATCTGGTACCATTCAGGACTAACATCTAAAATTCTTCTATTAATTTGATTTTCTATTGGTATTTGAGCACTTACACGTTCGTCCTTATTTTGCACTAGTGCTAACAGACACTGTTGCCTTTGCCTCCTTCAACAATTTCCTTTGCAGAAGCATATTTTCAGCCTTCCCCCTCTTCTTTAAGAGGCATCAAAACTAATAGTTTTGTGCCAGTCCCTTTCCAAAAAGTATACGTATTTTTTCCCCATCATGAAGAACTTTTCTATTCAAATTGCCATGGTCTTCCTAGCAGTATATGACATGCAATCCCAGGAAACATCACACCAAATCTCATCCTTATAACTGTTCCCAATAGAAAATCTTATGTAACTCTCTTATCACAGTAACTCATTAATAACCCCTTCTTAACCCATGCAATACTATAAGGTTTGGATTCTTCTCACAATGCAGACCCAATTTATCGACCATTCTATTTGAAGACCATGTTCTCACAACTACCACCATCAATAATAACATTACCTACCTTTCCTCCTGCAGTGCATCTTGTTCTGAAAATATTTGTACTTAGCCTGCATCCCCCCCTTTACCTTATCCCCCTTGACCCCTTTCTTGGAGCAATCATTGTCCTCGTTTTGATCATCAAATTTCTCCACATCTGGTGTAATTTCGAGGTCCTGTTCATCTTCTTACTACTTGCTCACAGGCTCAACACGATTTACTCTTGGAGCACTCCTTGCCTTTTTGTCAGTGTGATATTATTGGGAATTCAAAACGATGCCTTCTTCACCACATTGGTAACAAACAAAGGTCTTTCGTGAGCCTCCCATCCTCTAAATCGCAGCATATCCTCTACCCCAAGAAATCCGCTATCCTCTGCCTCTTTGTTGATTTCTGGAATCTTTGTCTTGTATCCTCTTGCTTTTCCCCAGCCAGCGATGATTCTCCCCTACCTTGGCTGAAACAGCTCGTTCCCGAAAGGAATATTAGTGCCCCCCCCCACCCCTATTCCTTCCAATGTGATCGCCTAAAACTTTGACGATTTTGTTTTTCCTCGCCTTTAGAGGCTAATTGTAGGCATCCCCATTATTTTAATCCCGATGCATACTTATCCTCATCTTGAAATAGAAAATTTTAATCATTAACATACCGTCAGCGCCATTTGTTCCCAGTTTCTTCATGCTCTACACTGAATGGACAACTTTTTAGAACTCATCTGTGTATTCTTCAACCGTTTGGTTAAGTTCTGTCTGAGATGTCTGAAACCTCCTGAAAGGGTTTTCATATCCAAAGTAGAAATTTATCTTTTGCTTCTTCTTTCTTTCTCCCTCGTACTCCAACGTCCTAATTCGTTCTTTCCCCTTTCTATTCTCTTTACCGCTCTTTCTTCCTTAGGTGATCCCACATAACATAGCATGACCTTTCAATTTCGTGCATTGCAAATTTTACCTTCTTTCTTCTTCTGCATAGCCTTCCACTCACAAAATTTTCCCATGCTATTTCAACCAGTCTATCGCTCCGCTGGTTTTTAAGACTACACCATACTCTAAGAACATCAACTCTTTCCCCATCATTCTTACTTCTAATCGCTCGAAGCATCCGTTCTTCAAATGCTAATGGTGGTGCTTTTTTGCGTTTCCTCCTTCCTCCTCTTCAACAAACTTCTTCTTCATCTGTGTCCATCTCCCCTTGATTTCCTCTTTGGGTTATCATTGCAGCAATCGCAGGCAACTTGTCTCTGCATATCTTGCATATTTCTATTTCATCTGGCAATACCGGCCATCCTCTTCCTCTCCTCTTCCTGCCTTTTTAATACAAAATACTTCGAACCAGCTCTGATACAAGATAATGCAGCCAAAATTAGGAACACCCAGATAGACGAATAAATGAACTCCAAAAGAAAATAGATACTCCTGCTTCGTTAAAAACAAAAATTAAACAAATAATGAATACAATGTTTCCTAATAGGAAAATAACTCCAACTCGAGTTTCCAAGTAAACTCTAGTAAACTCTGACTCTAAATCTACTCTAGGTCGGCGGAGGAAAGGGAAATTACGATTTTTAGCAGTTATTAGAAACTGCTTCTTAGTAGTCGAATGCATTATTCTTACGGGCACGAAATGCCACGCATCTTACATCCCTAAATTAGAGGAATGCCAACTTTCTAAACTCAAAATGCAATAATAGACTAATACCTAAATGCTCAAAAATAGGAAAAAAACCCAAACTATAATTAAATCCTAATTTCGGCCTCAAGATGGCGGATTTAGGCCCGAAAACGTGTCGAAAACTGGCCCCAACCGGTAGCTGGTTGCCGCTGCGTTATCTCATCCAAACACGTGGTTTCAAAAAAAAAAACGGACTAAACGGACACCCGGAGCTCAAGTTATGACCTTGTCAATTCCTGCAATCGGGCGCATCAAAATTTCAGTCCAATAGACACAGAAAGAAGTCCCAACAAAATCAAAGTCAACAAAAGGCCAAAGGCAAAAGAGAACACCAAGAAGTGTCACATTTGACAAGAGAGGGGGACGACATCAAAGTGATTGTTGGTACAATTCCTAAAAAAAGGATTCATGCACGTATTCAAAACCCATAAACAACAGGGGTAACCATATCAAATAAAGGGAAGTCCTGCAAAACAACAACAATCAAGGGCAGACCACTGGTCCTTTGGTGAAAAAGAAAACCCAACAAACAAGGGTACATTGCCGAACATGAGGATTTTGAGTCAGATGAAGGACCACAATGTATTCTGCGCAATTGATGAAGAAACCAAGTCCCACACAAGGATATCTGGTATGTGACTTGGGTGCCACCCGACCACCATGACTGGAAGCAAGGATTGTTCTACAACATACTTGACTCACTAACAAGAACCATGTGTATTAGGTGAGACTCATCATCAGTGTCAAGGGGCTGGAAACATTTCACTACCTCTGCGAAAGCATGCTGTAAAATCACAGATGTATTATATGTACCTGGGTTGACCAAGAATTTGCTATCAGTTAGTCAACGCCTTGATCACAAAACTTGAAGTGGATTTTGACAGAATAATGGAGAAAAAAAGTTGTGCTGATCAGAGATACGTCAGAGGTTCCAAGATTATAGCAAGAGCCTCTAATGTGGGATGAACGTTCCAACTTGATTTTGTCAACAAGGATGTCTAAGGCTCTAGTGCCAACGACACACAAAAATCTGCTTAAAAACTATGGCATCGCAGATCTGGTCACATCAGTTTTGGCTATCTCCAAACACTCAAAAGGGAAACATGGTGAAAGGATTTCCTACCACTCAAGCACAACACTGACAAGTGTCCACTGCCTAGATGGAAAGCAAACAGAGTACCCTTCCAGAGAAACATATAGAGCTAAGGGACGCTTGATTTGGTGCACAATAAATTTGTTACGCCTGTCACATCACTTGTTTTCTTGTAGGCAATAAAATGAACCATCTTAGAAAACCTATCAAAAACCACAAATATTGAGTCATTACCTCGTTGTGTTTTTGGTAATCCTAAAACAAAATCCAAACTCAAATCTGTCCATGGCCCTTTAGGAATAGACAATGACATATACAACCTTATATTCTATGCATGGCCTTTCGAGACTTGGAAAATTTGACACCTCTCCACATATCTGTACCACACGTATCTCTTTTCATCTTTGACCAATATTATTTCTCTGCTACCAAGGCTATCATCTTTTCATCCTTACTGAAATGTCTAGCCAATCCCCCGCTATGCAACTCTTTCACTATATTCTCTCTCATAGACCCAATTGGAATACATAGTTGGTGTCCCTTGAATAGGTAGCCATCATGTAAAATGTACTCATCTAGGACATCTCTTGCATTGTCTGATAATTGACAAATTAGTCTTTCAACAATATCCTTGAAATTAGAATCAGAAGAATACAAACCCTTTATCGCTTACAAACCCACCACCTCATTTTCCATAGTGGTAAACAAAGTTACATGCCTACTCAATGCATCTGCAACTTGATTCTATGTTTTCCGGATTTATGTTTTAGAGAAAAAGTATAACCCTACAAAAATGATACCCACTTTGCATGCCTACTATTCAACTTCTTTTGGGTATTCACATACTTCAGGGTTAATGTGGTCTGTAAATAACACAAACTCCTTAGGCACCAAGTAATGCCTCCAATGCCTTAATGCTTGTACAATTGTATAAAATTCCACATCATAAGTAGAATAGTTCTTTCTTAGCTTATTTAATTTTCTCACTAATAGAAAGCTACTAGCTTTCCACCTTGACTTAGAACAGCTACCAATCCCCACATGTGAGGTGTCACAATCAACCTCGAACACTTTATCAAAATCTGGTAGTACCAAAATGGGTGCCTCTGTCACCTTATTTTTCAAGAACTGAACACTATCTTCAGTTATCTTTGTCCACAAAAACTCCCTTCCTTTTGTGGAATCTGTTATAGGTGTTACAATACTGTTGAAATTTTTAATAAATTTTTTATACAATGTTGTTAGACCATGAAATATTCTCACCTCTGTTATATTTCGTGTAGTAGGCCATTCAATAATTGCCTTTATCTTTTCTGATTCCATTTGTACTCTATCTGTTGAAATAATAAAGCCCAAGAATACCAAACTCTCTTGCATAAATGTGCACTTCTTCATATTTGCATAGAGTTTCTCTTTTTTTAATACTTCAAACACCAACCTTAGATGCCTCAAATGTTCTGCTTCAGTTTTACTAAAGATCAATATATCATCAAAATAAACCACAACAAACTTACCATTATACTCCTGTAGCACATTGTTCATCAATCTCATAAAAGTACTAGGTGCATTGGATAATCTGAATGGCATCACCAACCACTCATATAATCCATTTTCTATTTTGAATGTTGTTTTTGACTCATCTCCTTCTCTGATCCGAATTTGATGATAACCATTTCGAAGATCAATCTTGGTGAAATACCTAGATCCAGCAATGCACATCCATCATATCATCAAGGCGAGGTATTGGGAACTTATACTTGATTGTAATTTTATTGATTGCTCTACTATCTGTGCACATTCTCCATGTTTTATCCTTCTTTGGTGTTAATAAAGTTGGTGTTGCACATAGACTCATGCTCTCCCTTACGACCCCCTTTGGCACGAGCTCTGTCACTTGTCTTTTCAACTCTGCATGCTATGTCGGGCTTACCCTATAAGTCACTTGATTTGGGAGTGAAGACCTTAGAATCAAATCAATATGGTGTTGAATATCTCTTTTGGGTGGTAATCCATTTAGTAGCTCATCAAGAATAACATCTGAAAATTCTTCTAGTAATTATGAAGTTTCTATTGGTATTTGTTTACTTACAGGGTCATCCTTATTTGCGACTACTACATAACAGAAACCAGTTGCCTTTTCCTTCTTCACAAATTCCTTTACAGAAAGCATATTTTCAGCCCTTCCCTCTTTCTTTAAGAGGTAACAAAACTATTTTTGTGCCATCCTTCCAGAAAGTATAAGTATTCTTTTCCCCCATCATGAATAAATTTTCTATCAAATTGCCATGGTCTTCCTAGCAGCATATAACATGCATCCATAGGAATAACATCACACCAAATCTCAACCTTATAATTGTTCCCAAGAGAAAATCTTATTAAACATCTCTTATCAATAGTAACTTCATTACCCTTCTTAAACCATGCAATACGGTAAGGGTTAGGATTCTTCTCATAATGCAGACCCAATTTATCGACCATTTCATTTGAAACCATGTTCTCACAATTACCACCATCACTAATAACATTACATACCTTTCCTCCTTGAAGTGCATCTTGATCTGAAAATATTTGTACGCAGCCATGCATCCCCTTTGATCTCCTTTCGTAGAGCACTCATTGTCCTCTTGATCATCAGATTTTATCTCCAACATCTGGTGGAATTTTTAGGTCCATGTTCATCTTCTACTTGTTTAGCTTCAACAAGATTTACTCTTGGAGCATCTCCTTTCCTTTTGTCATGTGTATAAATATGCGGGCATTCAAAAGTCTGATGTCTTTCTTCACCACATCTGTAACAAACAAATGGTCTTCGTGGAGCCTCCCATCCTCTATCACCAGCATATCCTCTACCCTTATAAAATCCTCTACCTCTTTGTTGATTCTGGAAATCTTTTCTCGTATCCTCTTGCTTTTCCAATCCACGAGATGATTCTCCTCTACCTTGGATGAAACTAGTTCGTCCCCAAAAGGAAGATGAGGCCCCCCCTATTCATTCCAAGCGATCTCCTAAAACTTTAAAGATTTTGTTTTTCCTCGGCTTTTAAGGCTAATTGATAGGCATCCTCCATGCTTTTAAATCCTATGCATACTTATCTCATCTTGAATAGTAAATTTTAATCCATTTACATACCTTACAGCCATTTTTTCCTTAGTTTCTTCATGCTCTACACAAATGGACAAATTGTAAAACTCATTTGTGTATTCTTGTACTGTTTGTAAGTTCTGTCTGAGATTCTGAAACCTCATGTAAAGGGTTTGTGCATAGTCCACAGGGAGAAATTTATCTTTCAGCATCTTCTCCATTTTACTTCATGACCTAATTTCTTTCTTTCCCCTTCCTTGACCACTCTTTCTGTATGTGATCCCACCATAACATAGCATGACCTTTCAATTTTATGCATGTAAATTTTACTTTATTTTCTTCTGACACAACCTTCTACTCAAAAAAATTTCCCATGCTAGTCAACCAGTCTATCAGCTCCTCTGGTTTTAGACTACCACCATACTCTGAAACATTAACTCTTATCCCATCATTCTTTCTTTCTAATGCTCGAAGCATCCTTTCTTCAAAATTTAATGGTGGTGCTTGTGTTTCCTCATCTTCACAAACTTCTTATTCATCTGTGTCATCTCCACCTTGATTTCTTCTATGGGTTATCATTGCAACAAGCGCAACAACTTGTCTTTTCAGATCTTGCATATTTATATTCATCTGGGCAATACCGCCTCCTCTTCCTCTTCCTCTTCCTGCCATTTTTAAACAAAATACTTCGAACCAGCTCTGATACCAGATAATGTAGCCAAATTAAGAACAACCAGATAAACTGCAATAAAATGAACTCCCAAAAGAAAATAGATCTCCTTCTTCGTTCTCAAATAATCAATTACAAAGTTTCCTAAATAGGAAAATAACTCCCAACTCGAGTTACCCAGTAAACTCTAGCTAACTCTGACTAAATCTACTCTAGGTGGCGGAAATTACTATTTTTAGCAGTTTACTAGAACCTGCTATTCTTAGTAAGTTCGCATGCTTATTCCTACGGGCACAGAAATTGCCACGCATCTTCTACATCCCTAAATTAGAGGAATTGCCAAATTTCTAACTCAAAATGCAATTAATAGACTAAAATTAACTAATGCTCAAAAATAGGAAAAAACCAAACTATAACTTAAATCCTAATTTTCGGCCTCAAGATGGCGGATTTAGGGCCCGAAAACGTGTCGAAAACTTGCCCCAACCGGTAGGCTGGTTGCCGCTGCGTTCATCTCATCAAAACACGTGGTTTCAAAAAAAAAACGGACTCAAACGGACACCCGGAGCTCAAGTTATGACCTTGTCAAATTCCTGCTAATTCGGGCGCATCAAAATTTCAGTCCAATAACAAGAAGTCCCAACAAAATCAAAGTCAACAAAAGGACCAAAGGCAAAAGAGAACACCAAGAAGTGTCCCATTTGCAATAGAGGGGGACATGACATCAAAGATTGTTGGTACAATTCCTACAAAAAGGATTCATCAAGTAATTCAAAACCCAATAACCAACAGGGTAACAATAATTCAAATAAAGGGAAGTCCTACAACAACAACAATCAAGGGCAGAAAAATGGTAATTGGAAAAGAAAACCCAAACAACAAGGGTACATTGCCGAACATGAGGATGATTCAGATGAAGGACACCACATGTATTCTGCTCAATTTGATGAAGAAACCAAGTCCACACAAGATATCTGGTATGTTGACTTGGGTGCAACTCGACACATGACTGGACGCAAGGATTGGTTCTACACACTACGTGACTCACCTAACAAGAACCATGTGTCATTAGGTGATGACTCATCATACAGTGTCAAGGGGATTGGAAACATTTCACTACCTCTTCGAAAGCATGACTGTAAAATCACAGATGTATTATATGTACCTGGGTTGACCAAGAATTTGCTATCAGTTAGTCAACTCCTTGATCACAACTTGAAGTTGGATTTTGACAGTAATAATGGAGAAAAAGTGTGCTTGATAAGAGATAAGTCAAGAGGTTCCAAGATTATAGCAAGAGCCTCTAATGTGGGATGAATGTTCCAACTTGATTTTTTCCACAAGGATGATCAAGCTCTAGTGGCCAAAGACACACAATCTGCTAAACTATGGCATCGCAGATATGGTCACATCAGTTTTGGCTATCTCCAAACACTTCAAAAGGGAAACATGGTGAAAGGATTTCCTACACTCAAGCACAACACTGACAAGTGTCACAATTGCCTAGCTGGAAAGCAACACAGAGTACCCTTCCAGAAGAACACATATAGAGCTAAGGGAAAGCTTGATTTGGTGCACACCGATCTTTGCGGGCCCATGCAACCAAGTCATTATGGATTTCAATACTTCATGCTTTGTGTTGATGACTACTCAAGAAATATGTGGATATATTGTCTAAGAAACAAGATTCAAGCCTTTGAGACATTTCAAAAGTTCAAAGAACTTGTTGAGAACGAAGTTGGTCGCAAGATCAAAACTCTCTACTCAGATCAAGGGGGGGAATTCAAAAGCAATGAGTTTAAGACTTACCTAGAAGCTCATGGGATTTGTCAACAAATGCCTCCTACTCACACACCACAACAAAATGGTATAGTTGAGAGAAGGAATCGTACTATCATGGAAATGGTGTGATGTATGATTGACGACTCAGGTTTAACAAAGACATTTTGGGCAGAAGCTGCAAGAACTACAGTCTATTTGTTGAACAGAGTGCCCACAGTAGCTCTTGAAGGAGTGACACCTCAAGAAGCATGGTCAAATTGGAAACCATAAATTACACACCTAAGAGTATTTGGGTGTAAAGCTAGCATGCACATACCCAAGAAGAACAGGAACAAGTTGGATATGAAAGCTGAGAAACTGATATTCATTGGATACAGTGAAGAAGCACTTGGGTACAGATTATGGGATCCGAAAGCAAAGAAAGTATACACAAGTAGGGATGTTGAGTTCTTTGAGAAGAAACAAGTAGATGCTCCACTCAACGACTCAACATACATGTAGAATACACCTCTTGTGAAGACAGAATTTGATGTTCCCATTGAAGATGACAGTGATGAATTGGATGATGGTGAAAAATTGGATCCACCACAAGCCAATGGAATAGCTAAGAAGTTACCCAAATGGTATAATCAATTAATAAGAGATGCAAATTTGGATAAAGCACCTAGCATATCATCTAATCTTGGACCTAAAACTCACAGTCAAGCTCGTGAAGAGGTCACTTATGCCCTAATGAGAATAGTTGTTGAAACAGTTGAGCCATCTACAGTTTAGGAAGCCCTACAATCAAAAGCTTGGAAAGATGCCATGGATTCAGAGTATCAGTCAGTGATGAAGAACAACACATGGAAACTTGTCGACCTTCCACAGGGAAGAAACCCATTGGATGCAGATGGATATTCAATACTAAGTACAAATTAGATGGGACTATTGACAAGTATAAAGCAAGGCTTGTAGCAAAGGGGTATGCACAACAAGAAGGCATTGATTATGAGGAGACATTTACTCCCACAGCCAAGATCAAGACAATCAGGATGATCTTTTCTCTAGCTGCACAATTTGGTTGGAAAGTCCACCAAATGGATGTAAAAAGTGCCTTTCTTAATGGAGATTTGCAAGAAGAAGTCTATATGACTCATCCAGAGGGTTATGTAATACCAGGAAAAGAGATGATGGTATGCAGACTCATAAAATCTCTATATGGCCTAAAACAGGCACCCCGGGCATGGTACATCAAAATTGATGAACATCTCATAAGTCATGGATTCAAAAGGAATCCTTATGACCCCAATCTCTACCTCAAAAATCAAGGGGGGATAATGTCATTGTGGTTTTTTATGTCGATGATCTAGTCATTACAGGTAGTTCTGTGAAGATGATTGATGCAACAAAGAAGGATTTTAATCGATCGTTCAACATGACAGATCTCGGGCTCATGCACTATTGTCTTGGGTTGGAAGTATGGCAAAAAGAGAATCATATCTTTGTGTCACAGTTGAAATACACCAAGAAAACGCTCGATAAATTCAGGATGATGGACTGCACTCCTATTACTACACCTATGGAAGCGAGACTTCAGTTATCTCGTTCCGATCCATCACCACCAGTGAATGCAACTCTCTATCGGCAGTTGATCGGGAGTCTCATTTATCTGGCATATACTAGACCAGATATCAGCTTTGTAGTCAACTATTTATAACGCTTCATGTAAGAACTAAAAATATGTCATTGGAAAGTAGTAAAGAGAATACTGAGATATCTAAAGGGTACAGTTGACCTTGGTCTAGAGTACAAGAAGAACGACAACTTCTTCTTGACAGGATATTCAGATTCAGATCATGCAGGAAACATGGATGATAGGAAGTCAACATCAGGCTTCGTCTTCTTTATGGGATCTGGACCGATATCATAGGGAAGCAAGAAACAAAACTTTGTTTCTCACTCTTCTACAGAAGTAGAGTATCGAGCTGCAGGTGAAGCTGTTTGTGAAGCAATATGGCTACGCCGAATACTGTAAAGAATTGGTCTACCAAAATAGAAATCTACTCCAATATATGTTGATAATGAAGGATTTTTGAAGCTTGTTCGCAATCCAGTATTTCATGAGAGAACCAAGCATATTGAAGTACAGGTTCATTTCATACACGAGCATGTCTTGAAGCACAACATACAGCTCCAGTTTTGTCCTACAGCTAAACAGAAGGCAGATGTTTTCACTAAGTCACTTGCACGTGACAAATTCACACTGTTCAGAGAGTTCCTCTCCACTTCATTGGAAACTATGCAAAATTAAGGGGGGGAATGTTAGCATAATTTAGCATAGGCATATTTATTGCATTTTATTTCATTGTCTTTTATTTAATAATGTGTAACATGTGCACTCTAGTCTAGTGACTTGCATTCAATATTGTTATGTTCGATAACATTCAATATTGGTATTAGTAGTAATTACATGTGCATGTGAGATGGGTCTTATCATCTCGTAGTTGGTTCCTGATAGGGTGTCATGTCTATCTATATGAGGCTTTCTAATATCTATAAATATTACAGATCTTACATTGTTATGTAATCTAATTTCATGATCAATAATATTTGTGAGGCTTCCGTCCCTCTTTGGTCATTGCAATCTTATTCTATTCTATCATTTGGTATCCAAGCTATACCGTTATTATCATTGCCTTGTGCAACGCATGTCTGCCACTTGTCACCATGAGGATGAGGAATATTTTTGTGTCCCTTTCATCCCTTTTCTAAGGGGACAAGGGGGAAGAATTATCCCCCCACCTTTCTCCCACACGATTCCTCACGTGACCGAAACATAGCTCCCGAGTGCTAAAATAAGCTTCTCTCCCTAACCCTTTCGTAAATGCATGTCTACCACTTGTCCTCATAGGGATAGGGAAAATTTTAATGTCCCTTTCATCCCTTTTCTACGGGGAAAATGGGGACAAAAAAATTCCCCCCCATAAAGCTAAAAAACCAGAAAGAAAGCATTTTTGAAGATCTTTCTCCATTTGCTCAAAATCCACCCAGAACTCTACCGAAATTTTTCCAATTTTTCTCTTCCATTGTTCTTCCTCCATTCCTCCCTCCATGTTTTCATGATTGTAGCAGATACATTTTTACAAAAATTTCATTTTTTTAAAGCTCCATGTTCAAATTTTTTCCTGAATGATTTCATACCTGGGAAAGTGAAAATTTCATATCTCATAAAATGGTGCACAGATTACGGTGGGGTTTTTTGTAATATTATCCATTTCTAGATGCATTTAAGACACATTTGATTACAGTTACATACATGCCATAAATTTTTAACAGTGAAAAAACCCCGACTTTGTGCCCTGGTTTCCATCTTTTTTATTTCCCACCATTTCATTGATCAGATTGAGCTAAAAATTTGTACGTGAGATCCAAAGAAGAAACCTATGCCAGTGGTGTTTTTTTAATCGTAATCTGAGGTGTGGAAGGGAAATTTCCAAAAATAGTAAGTATCTATACAAGCACTTACTATAAATAACAAACTCTCAAAAAAGGAAGATTTCTTCAAGGTAGTGTTCTCATAAAAAATCGAGGCAACAAATAAGGTGGTCCGAAGTAGAAAATGGGAATTTTTTAAAAAATGATAAGTCCTCATTTCCATTGTAGAAAGTTGTTTTCATCAAGAATGAAATTCAATTTTATAGGCCTTGAGCCTATATTGGCTCTCTTATATGAATACTCGGGTGTGGGTGGCAACAATTTTACTCATATGGACATGGAAGAACTCAAATATTAGATGCTAGGTGGACCCATGGAATGCGTGGAGGATAAGGTCTACATGAGAAGGTTGTACGCATTGGGTTGTCATCCAGTGTTAGTTCAAAGTGTAGATTTGGTGTTGGATTTATTCCATCATAATGATCCAGACACCCAAACCATAAGAGAAAATGATAACTCAGTCCTAGCGGTGCTTGCTCTCAAGGCCATCTCTCACTCCATGTAAATTATGACCTGGAACAATATGTCCATCGACACAAAGAATTTTTTAGTAGGTGAATGGTATAAAACAAGTTCCTATCTATAGGGCCTTAAACCGGGTTCATGATTGAAAAAAGTATGAAATCCTTTCCGTGTGTTGAAGTCTCTCTCTCTCGGAGTAAATTTCACAAAGGATTCCTAGATGCGATCATACTTTTGAGTCGAGTGATGGGAGAAGAAACCACAAAATATTTTCACAACTAGATGACCTTGTTCATGATTACCATCATGGAAGAATATCAAAGAATAGATTGGGGAAAATCATTAGTGACAACTTGCATCATCATTTACTCTAGGTACCTGTCTCCAAGAATTTTTTAATGAGTTCATACTTGGTATACATGCTTGTGAGCTTGAGGAAATTCAGAGGGTTGAAAATCACCCAGAATATCTCTCAAAAGGCTCTAGCATTCAAAAGGTACCCACAACTGAAATTGAAAAAAAGAAACCAACATTTCATGAGGGTGAACATGTGTTCACGATGTTTTTCATCCAATCACTACAAGGAAATCTTCACTTGAGGTTGTCTCCGCAAACGACTTCTCTGATCAAGAGGTATGGGTCGTACTTCATACAATTTTCCTTCTCCTATATCTGACTATCCAATTTTGATCTTGCTCCACAAAGGCTACCAAAATATCTCAGCAACATGATCTTATTGTTTGAGCTATGTAGGTAGCTTGCCCATATTCAAGGTAAGCTCAAGAACAGGAAGAGGAAGAACATCTTCTTCCCCATCTCCCTCAAAATCTTCTATTTTAAAAGTTTCACTTATGCTACAAACCTCGAATCTTCCTTCAGCCCTCTGAGTTTTTATTCATACACTCCAAGGGAAGACTTTGATATTTAAAGTTATCTAAACACTTTTCATCTCCTTGAGTCATACCATGTTCCACATATTGAAGACTATTGGGTGATTTTCATAGATGAATTTGAAGTAAGGGAACAAGACTACATGAGGATGACCATTGGGAAAAGAAAAAGATTAAAGTTTAACTGGTATGAGGAAGGCATCTAAGATAATGGCACAAATTTATATGACCCAAAATATTAAGCATTCAATACCTCTCCCCTTCCATAGGTGACATGAAACATCCATGATTCGGGAGATATAAGTGAGTGGACCAAGGCCATTGTCAAAATATCAAAGGAATGGTTCAGAGAGAAGAAGGATGACTTCATTGCATCAGGAAATTTCCCCACTCTTCAAAGGAAGGCATCTCATCACTCTTCTTCAAAGGTCACAAAGAAAGCTTTGGGATCATCTCACTCTAGAGAAAGTTCAAAGCATTGGAAAGTGGAACCAAAAGCCCCTTACTAAAAAAGGTTGCACAAGAAGGTAATAACAACAAATAATTGCGTAGTATAAATGGAGCTTAGGGAGAATGATCCAGTCCACCTGTCAGTCCCTCAACACCCCTAGAGTTTCTCACCTTTCACTTCCACATCGGTCTCTTCTACACATGATGTTCCCCATCACTCCAAGCAAGAAACTAGAGTCATGTTATTTGTCATGCCTGAAATGAATGAGATGTTTCCTTGGATGTAAGAGATGATCACAAAGGAGGCCCATATGGTTAAACAGGTGACAGTCCCTAATTTATCATCTATATCCTCATTGGTCAAGGGAAGGAAGAGAAAGGTCACTCAAGTAACTTCATGCTTCTTTAGTGGTACTTTAGGTAACCAGTATGTGAAAGTATTCAAGAAAAAGGGGTTCAAGCCCATAGAATAAATGACCTTGAATGAAAACGAGATGAGAAATATTTCCCTAGGCCCAGTAACCCATAAGGGAGATGCACATCTGTTCTAGGAGTCTTCCACTCACCTTCTCATAATAAATTAGGAGTACAAAGAAAAAAATGATCAGCTGGAAGACCATGTGCGAACACTCATGTCATATGTGCATAATTTCATGGACCTGAATGCATCTTCATATCTTCCAATTGAATAAGTTTCTCCCATAAGTAGATTTAATTCAGAGTCCATTAAAAAGACACAGGGTTTCACCATGCAGGGACGAGTCAGTGAAAAATGGGTGAAATTTTTTGTGGAAAATGGGAAAGTGTTTCTTCCAAATATGATCTCATTGTACAAGTACATGTGTGTGACTGCCACCAAAGTCCAAATGAAAATGGATGAGATTGAGAAAGACAAATAACATTGGGGTCAGGTGTACCCACTGGATGTAGAAATGGGGAAATCTCATTATCAGGTGTTGGTAGACATGAATGTTTTTAATTCTCCATCTGAGAATTTACCATAGGTATGGACAAGGACTATTGTCTCTTGGTATGAGATTTTGAATCGTGCTCTGGACGAGTTGGATTTAAATGAGGAATGTGCATCCAAGATGCAGGATGATGTCAACAACAGGATATAAAAGCTTGGAGTGCCCATAATTGATGAGAGTACCTCAATAGATGAATTTTTGAATCCATTTGAGTAATATGTCAAGAAATAATCCGAAGAATCCTTTTCTTTCAATGAGGATACATTGGATTCTCTCATCGAGATCAGAGCTACGATATCAAGAATTAAAAGGAAAAATAACTCTTGGTTTGCTAAAATCAAGAACATAAATGCCATCTCAGATGGTTAGCTCAAATCTTTGAGTTGTGTTTGCATTCCTCAAGCTGAGAAAGTTGTGCATGTGGCAGTCAAGTCTAATAGAGAGTTCAAGGGAGTGGAGATTTTTCCAATTGAGATTGGAAAATATCTATCATACATCAAAGTAGAATCAACAAGGGTGGTGTCTTCATCGAACTAGTTATCTACCTTCTTTCGTCTTTCTCTTCCCTCCCCCTTTCCCCTCTTCCTTCATGTTCTATTTCTTCGTTGGGGTTTTCACTTTTCATTTTCTTATTCATTTAAATGTGACTATAGTTGATATTGTAATAATTCACCTTTAATTAATAAAAAGGGACTTAATTCTATTCCTAGGAATACGAAGAGTCACATGTTGTAAAGGAAAAATGAAAATTCATGTGTGGGGGGGGGGGGGGGTAGGTTAAGAGTCTTTATAAAGTCTATAAATTGTAATTACTCCCTCATTCTCAGGGGTTGTCAATTTTGTGTGTTCAAGAGTAGATAATTACTCGTGATAAGAAAAAGAGATAGCTATTTTCCTCTATTCTCCTTCTCATACGTT
This sequence comes from Taxus chinensis, assembly GCA_019776745.2. NCBI lineage: Eukaryota > Viridiplantae > Streptophyta > Pinopsida > Cupressales > Taxaceae > Taxus > Taxus chinensis. The sequence continues at coordinate 101,976,308 of CM034146.1, forward strand.
CTTCCATTCCTCTCTTTGTGAAACTTTGTGAGAATGTCAATAAAGAAGAAAGAAGTTTCATGATTTTCTTGATGAGGGAATAAGTGACACTTTGTGTTCATAATACCATCTTGTTTTGGTGTTAATAGCAAGGTTGTAATTATTTATAAATATGTGTGTTGATATGATTTGATTAATCTTTGCAAGCATATGAGTTTTCTACCTACAATATTAATCCCCCTCCTAATTTCCCACTCCATTTTTCCTACCTACCTAGAAAATTCCTCCCTTGCAAGCAATTGTAAGCATTTTCCGTAGGTGCAGTGGAGTGTGCCTATTAGATCCCCAACCTCTAGGACAACAACAAAGTTTTATTTGATTAACTAAAATAGAAATATTCTAGTATAATTTAATGATTTAGGAGAAGTAAAATAACTGAATAAATGAAATGATAAAATACCAAAATACACCCAAGAAAACTAAGCTAGAAAATTTGAAACCCTAATGTGTAAGAAGAGTTAAGAAAATCCTTAGTTGATTTGATGTTGTCATAGGAATGTGTCACAGTGTAACCCAGGTGAATAGGAGAAAACCATCATACAAAAGTCCAAGAAAAGGTAGATCCAAGCTGGCTGAACAGACTGGGGTGCCTGAAAAGGGATAGGGGTGCCTGTGGGCACCCTGGTATGAGATTTAGGCACCCTGTTATGTGGAAATGGCTAGAAAACCTCCTCTAAAGTGTCGCTAGATGTTTTCCTATGTTTGTTTCTTTTCGCTCTAATGACTCTAAATTGTGTCGAATGTCACTTTGAATAGGATATGGAAGAATCACCTGCAAGGCCCCGGATAAAGTATAAAAAGCATAAAAAATAAATATGCATATGAAGGGGTCGAACTATCCTCAGCTGCCAAATTGACGAACATATCACTGAGCTCTACACTACATATCAAATCCAGTGTATTTATAGGTGTGTGTGGGCCAATCATGCCCTAGGTTGCTCTTGTGCCATTTGCACTTTGTGAAGTAATGAGAAAATAACTAGATGCAGAATGTAGTAAATGTGTGCATAGAAACAATAGACTCCCCTCCTATGAAGTGTGATGCAGATGAACCAACCTCGTGTGCCTTGTGATGGATCTAGATGGATGTAAATGTAGCTTTAGGTTCCTTTGATGGATATAACTCTACATGGTGATAGTAGATGGTTAGTGCTTGGTCCCTCATTATCGTCATATAGCTTTATATTTATATGGTTCTCTTGTTCTAATTTCATAATTAACCCTGAAAAGTCTAACCAGAAAAAAGATAGAAAGTTCAAACGGCTAGAAAGTGCCCAAAAGGTGAGAGTAAAGTGCAAAGAGGATCAGGGCGCCTGGGGCGCCCCAGTCAGAAATAGGAAAAACACATAATGACAATACGGATTGGACAAGTGCATGTGTAAGATTGAAAATATGAAAATAAGCAATGTAAAAATGGCCAAAGACATGGGCTAATTATTACTCTTTTCACTTAACAACCATATGAATAGTAGTATGAGACCGGGAATAAATAATGACTAAAAGTGTGTGATTTTGTGTCTACATTATTTTTGTTTACGAATAATAATGGAGATTCCCCATTCAAGCAGAGGGACCTAGTCCCAAAGCATTGGCAGAAATCCACCAATTTTTCCTATCGAAAAAGTTTCTCGCCAAAAAGGCCCTTCAAGATAAATTCAAAAGGATCATCCTGAGACTCAAATTCCTAGCAACAAAGAAGCTAGTGTGCAAACAAGAAGAAGACTGGTAAGTAATCTAAATCAAGGAAATACTACTATGTTATCTAATATTGAACCTAAAACATTCAAGAATAAAGTAAAGATGAATTTTGGGTGATTGTCATGAATGAAGAATTATATCAAATAGAGAAAAATGAGACTTGGGAGCTAGTTCCTAGGCCTAAAAACAAAAATTTCATTATCACTAAATGGGTATTTAGAAACAAATTGAATGATAAGGAATAAGTCACTAGAAATAAATATAGATTGGTATGAGAAGGTTATGCACAGGTAGAAGGAGTGGATTTTGATGAGAAATTTTCTTTTGTAGCAAGGCTAGAGGCTATAAGACTATTTTTGGCCTATGCATGTTTAAGGGATTAAAGGTAAACTAGATGGATGTAAAGCCAATTTTCTTAAATGGTAATTTGGAAGAGGAAGTATACATAGAGAAACTTGAATATTTTCAATTAATAGATGAAAAAGACTATGTTTGTAAATTGAAAAAGGTTATCTATGGTCTAAAACATGCCCCTAGAGATATGTATGCTAGATTGGATATATATCTATTAGACCAAGGTTTCTAAAGAGGAGTTACAGATAACAATCTATACATAAAGATAGAAGGAGACCATTAGTTAATAGTAGTGGTTTATGTAGATGTCATCATCTTTGGAGGAGAAAATGAAAGCATGACCTATGACTTTTTTGATGTAATAAAGAATGGGTTTGAGATGTATATACTTGGAGAATTATCATTATTTCTTGGACTTTATATCATTCAATCAGAAAATGGTATTTTCATTTCACAAACAAATTACACAAGATAAATGTTGATTTTTTTCAGAATGGAGGATAAAAGGCATGTTAGTACACCTATGCTTATAGGGTGTAAGATAAACAAAGAATATGAATCTCCAAAAGTGGATCAGACAACATATAGGTATATGATTGGAAGTATTTTTTACTCCACTACTTCTAGGCCTGATATTATGCAAGAAGTAGGATTTATAGGGAGATTTCATGAAGATCCAAAGGAAAACCATTTACAAGTGGTCAAGAGGATTTTCAGGTATATCAAAGGAACTATAAAGTATGGATTGTGGTATCCAAGAAGAAAAGAGTTTGACATGACAACCTATAATGATGCTGACTAGGAAGGAAGTCAAGATGATAGGAAAAGCACTAGTGGTGGGGTTTTCTTCTTAGGATATTTCATAGTTTCATGGACAAGCAAGAAGCAAGGGTCAATAGCTTTGTCTACTTGTGAGGCTAAGTATATTGTAGTTGTTTCATGTTGTACTCAAGTGCTTTGGATGAAACAAACCCTAAAAGACTAAAATGTATAGTACGAAAATCCCATTCCTATTTTTTATAACAAAAGTGTAGTAAGTGTTTCAAAGAACCCTATCATGCATTAAAGGACCAAATACATTCCTATCAGATATCATTTTCTAAGAGATCAGGTGAGTGAACAAAGTGTCAAGCTTGAATATGTATCAAATAATGATCAAATTGTAGATATTGTAACCAAGCTTCTTCCAACAACAAATTTTGAGCATTTAAGATAAGAGTTAGGTGTAATTCCCATTCCTAGTAGCCATTAAAAGAGACAAGAACTTAGGGGTAGCTAATCAGATGATCTTTTAGCTCCAAGAGAAAGAAGGTAGAGTTGAGAAATGTAGTCATGGAGATATGGGGAGCCTTTCTTGTTTGATTGATGTTGATGCCTTTAAGAAGCGTATGTTATTTTTATGACATAAAAGTGGGGAAAGGAAGATGCTTCTTGGATCCTTTGTCATTAATGTCAAAAGGGGTGAATGACAAGAAAAGGGGAGAATGATGCCTAATATTTAGATTTGAGAAAAATAATGGGGTTTCCATAGTACTTCTCAATGTGGTTGCCATCAATGAAAAATGAGGAGATTCTTGAAGAGTTTTCATTAATGTCAAATGGATGATGTTGAATTCATAGGTCATTTGTGATGTATCATTGATGTCAAATTGTGTGAAGGTTGATTGGCAATATAGACAATGTGAATACAAAAGTCTTGTGTAGATGTTCTTGAGCCTAGTCATGGTCATGTTATGACATGAATAGTTTTTGTGAGAAGAGTTGAGTCTGGTTTCCTAAAGAGTGAGTTGTCATAGGTAATTAGAAGTTTGTTTGACATTGTGTGAACATGAAAAAAAGGTAAAGGTGTATAATTATGTTTGAAGACTCGGTGAATCAAGAAGAACTAAGTTTGAAGGGAAAGAAAAAAGGTATGAGGTTCATTTTTCAAGATATGTATGCACATGTGATATTTTTCATAGGTATGAAAAATTGTTTTAGGCATGTTCATGAAGTATTGAAGTCAATATTTGGAGGATATTAAATGGAAAGTGGTTTTGAGGTCTGCTCCTAAACCTAGTTTTTAAGAAAGTTTTCCTAATGAAGGAAAATGATCAATTTTTAATACATTTATGAAAATATGAGCTTGGATAGTATGTTGGCATGTTGATACAGGTGTGTTAAGAATCCTAGCTTGAAGTGAAATTTTTTATGCTTGTTGGCATGTGTAAAATCTGTCTGGGAGTCTGATCTCTTCAGGACAAGTGGGGAAGGTTTCTAGATTAAGTCTCATGCCATTTGTTTGTGGGTTAAGGTCCAAAACTTTATGAACAATTTCTAACACTAAAACCACTCACAAACCCTCCTTAAACTCTAGTATTAATTCGACATGAAAGATTTTTCTCAAAATAGATTATAATGATTTTGTTAATGAAATTTGATGATTGGAGCATGTAGATGACTCTACAATATTTCTATAGGTGGCATTGGTTTATCAGAAGAGTGTGAAAATGTACAGATACAAATATGTTTTATGAAGAAATTGATGCATCTCTCAAATGTTGCATAGGACAGAGCATCTATTAACATGTTCATGATGTTTTTTTTTCTCAAGATTGGTCTTTGAGGACAATTTGACAATTTTGGTGCTCAAGTTGCAAAGTTGTTCTTGACTCCTTATGATTTAATTCATGGTGGTACAAGTATGTGGTGATGTGAATAAGGTCACGATGTTCCTGTTCATGTGTTTCTTTGGTCAGGCTTGAGTTGTCCAAGATACTACGAGTTTCATCTTGTAAGACAAATTTTTTGGGTATGCTGGTCTAATAGGACATTATTGTTCTTGAGGTAGTTTCATGGAAATATAGTTGGTACAGATCTTCATAAGCATGGAGGAGGTAAGATAAGGTCCTTGAAAAAGTATTTGGAAGGTTCTTGAGCTTTGGAGATGGTCATAGTTTCTAAAACATGCCAAGTTGCATCATTGTATGGATATAGCTAGTTGACTTAGGCCTTCTTGAGCCCAAATGAAGAATTATTAGCCAAATTGAGCTATAGCCGACAAAATGGATTCTTTTTTGTGAATATTTCATGCTTGATTCATGTTTATATATTGTTTTATCATATATCATGGCCAATCTAAGTGGTATGTGTGCTTGTGACATGTATATAAATAAGGCTAATTAGGCTTATTAAAGCTCGAGAAGGACATGTAGAATATGACGAGCTCAAGGTTGCATGTAAGGACATAATAAGGTGTTATAGAGCATATGAGGAGTGAAATGAATTCATGAAGAACATCCTATGAGTGATTAACGTCAGATTGTGCAATCCTAAATCAAGGTGAAGGAAGATGATGAACAAGCAAGAAAAATAGGTAGTTTGGTGTGTCCCCAAGAGCAGTTGAGCAAGTGTATGAATGTTTGAGTATCAGAGTATGTGTTAGAAGCATGAGATCATGTTGAGGTGAATGCTATATTAGAGGTTACGAGCATACCAAGAAGAAGAATAGAATAAGAGATAAGAAGAACAAATAAGTCCATCAATTGTTGAGATAACAATAAGAAGAAGGTGGAGAACATTCTTAGGTGGCTGAGTTGGTGATTAGCCTTCCTTGCAAGTTGGTACTTGATAAAAATTCAGGGGTTGGTGCTCCTTGTAGAGTTAGTGCTTCGTTTAATCAAGGGGTTGTAGCCTCCTTACAAGTTGGTGCTCTCTAAAGTCTAGTTGGTGATAGATAAATTAGGGGTTTGTGTTCCTTGTGGAGTTAGTGCTTCACTAAATTTTGAATTTTTTTATATAAGAAATTTCAGTGGGTTTTCATCCCCTTGATGGTTTCCCACATTTTTCCACACAAATATTGTGTTCATGTGTACTCTCTCTTTTTTCATGCTCATGTGAATGATGGTATGTTGCTTTGATGGTTTGATATGACTAGTCGATATTGATTTGACGATGTCGGATAAATGAATGGGTTGAGTAAAAGTTATAAAAGTATTAATAACACTAATTCACCCCCAAATCCCCTCAGTGATTGTGCTTCCAAGATATTATCCCTAAACATCCTCAACTACTCCTAATACCTCTCACAAGCGATATGTACATGAGTTTATTAACAAATTACTTTACAATTATTATTTATTATCTCACATACATCCTTAGAAACACATTTTATCATGTGAGTAATAATTAAACAAATATTCCTAACACTCCCCTAGTGCAAGCATAGGGAAAACATTATCTTGTACTGCAATGTGTCATTTCTTCTTGTTCATGATTTGGATGGTTTTTCCAAGACAAGCAACAAACTTAAAGACAAATTTACAAGTGGTTTGCCAATAAATCACCAAGATGGTTTTACAAGTGGCTAACCAATAAACAAACAAGATGGTTTTACAAGTGGCTATCCAACAACCAAAACACTATGAAGGTTTTAAATGATAACTAACAAACCTAGATGGTTCTGTCAAGAAACCCAGTAAACTTGATGATTTTATCAAGACAATCAACAACCTAAATATCATGATGTTGCACCACTTTATCATCTCTCATAATTTTCTTACATCAAGGGAACATAAAGGAATTTATCACACATATTACAATTGAATAAGTACTTACCTTTGTTATTATTTTCTACTACTTAAAACATGAAAAATAAAGAATGAGGACTAAGTGCTCATCACCTCCTATGGCCTATACACTCAATCAATGACACTTGATATTGCAAAGCACAATTGGTTTATGTTACTGGATTTCAGTCTCACCATTGTTCGTTTCCGTGTAATTTATTCACAGCTACTCCATTGTGTGGCCCCATCACTAACGACTTGTGAGAGGATGTTGAATGTTTTCTTGCTTTCATTACCTTCATCCTCCAATTTCAAATACCTAGAAAGATAGGTCTTGAATCTCAATTATATATTGATTACTAATAAAACATTGATTACCCTAAAATTGCATTCATAAGGTAATTTTTTAAATTAATATTTGACCCTTTTGATGACACAATGCCAAAAACAATATTAAAAATGATGATATAAACATTTGACTTTGAATGGACACAATAATAATGATATTAAAATGTATATAGTATTGACAAACAAATCTTGGTCATGGATAAAATGGTGATTTAGACAATCATAGTGATATTGACCATTTCTTTTAAAACTTTTCCATAGACACATACTAAATTTGAAATTTTTACTATAAACATACAATATTAAAACATTGTTACATAACACAAAATGATTTATTTCTTGCCACTACTATGCATATATACTAAACAATGGAAAATATTAATGAAAAATACAAACAAAAAACATAAAAAATCTATATAAACTTATAACAAATATGTAACTTACATTGATATTGATGAAATGGGTCAAATATGAATAATGAAGTTAGAGGATAAGATCCACACATGGAGACCAAAACAATAGAAGAGACACCAATGCATGAGAGTTTGTTTGAGAGGGTGGTGCCTATCTATCATGTTGTAATCGAATTACTTGGATAAATCAGAAAATCAACAACAATATAAAACCAAAGGACAACAAAATGTAGATACATTATCTCAATATGCAAGTATAAAAGCTTAGCCACATCGAGGGGAAAACCTCCAAACCATACAAGAAGACTTAAGTGTTCAATATATGCTTAACTACACACTATAATATCCTATATATACCCTTCCTATGCTATGGCCACCACTGAGGCCGACCTACTAAATATATGAATGAAATATATAATGATAAGAACATATGAATAACCAAGGAAATGTGTGCCACATGCTGACATCTCCATCTGATACACTATATATGATTAAGGGTGTAGCCTTCCCTTCCCCTTCAAAGAAAAATTATCCCTAATGTTGAGAAGCTCCGGGTGCTATTGTAGGAACGCTATATCCTCCTGTGTTGCATCTTCATTGTCCATATTCTTCCACTTGATTAGGTACTCAGTAATAACCCTTGTCCTCAATCTTTTAGTGTGTGTTTGAAGGATGCATTCAGGTTCCAAGATGAATCTCTCCTCCTCATCGAGCTTAGGTAACACTGTTTGGGATGATACCCTCTGTCCAATTAATTTCTTCAAGAAAGAAACATGAAATACTGGATGTATTTTGGTTGTCTACGGAAGTTCTAATTTGTATGATAATGTACCAATCATCTACAATACTTGATAGGGGCTATAATTCTTAGGTGAAAGTTTGTTATCCTTCTGCTGTTGTTTTAAAGACATTTGCTTATATGGTTCTAAACACACAAAAATCTAGTCACCGACTTCAAAATTCCTTTGAGTGCGATGTTGATCAGCTTGCTTCTTCATGTGGTTTTGTGTCATGGCCAAGTTCTCTCTGAGACTAGAGAGGACCTCTTGTTGATGTTGAATGTGTTCTTCCACTGCTCTAACCCTTAGTTTTCCTCTCAACGATGATGTGATGGATGGTGGATGGTATCCAATATGAGCACTTTTGATGAATACCTACAATTAATTTAGGAAAATATGGAGTCCATGGCATGAATACTTGATTTTTATCACCAAAATCTACATATAGAGCCTACTTCCCTAAAATTTGAGGCTTTGCTTACATGCAAAGCAAGAAAAAATATTATTTTATTCACCTGGGCACATATACCAACATGTAGACACTAAGAATGATAAAAATTAGGCTATTCCAACCCTAGGCGCCACAACTGGAAGCTTCCCGGCAATGAAAATAATCTTTAATGCAAAATCCTCCTTCTTTTGGCACCAAAACCTGTTTGGGCTGCAAACTTCATAAAAAATAATTAACTGTTTCTCCCCTATGGCATCCCATGCTTATATAACCTTGTGCATTCTATTTTTAATAATTTTCTTCTCTATTTCTAGCAATTTAATTAATTAAAAGCCACATCTATTCATCCAATTTGGGCACCCAATTATGCATGTTGCTGGTTACTTTTTTATAAATTTATTTTATTTATTTTTAGCATGCATCCTTGAATTCTCTTTATCATATCCTTTTGCATTGACTTTCCTTCCATTCATGGCGCCAAAATTAGGTAGAAAGACCATTAATAAATATTATTAAATGCATTGTTTAATGCCAAGGTGGGTCGCACTTTTTGGCAATGGTGACTACTAAAAATAGGAAGTCAACTTGATGGGAATTTCCACCCTGCACTGCAGCTCCAAAAATCCCCTCTTCCACTTAAGTGATTTTTCCTTCATCATGGGAATTTTCACCCTACAAGGCAGGTAAGAAATTCTTGCCTGCCTGTAACTGCCGAAATTCCCACTGGCAACTTAAATCATCTCCCAAAAAAAGTGACTTGCATGGAAAATAACCTTCTTTGAAAAAGTGTGACTTTCATGGGTGAATAAACCTATTTGATGGGAAAATTTAGCCTCCTAGGCAGGCAAGAAATTCCCACAGGTGCTTTACGTGATTTTTGTTTATAATGGGAATTTTCACCCTACAAAGCAGGTAAGAAATTCCCACTTACCTGCTACCTCTAAAATTCACATTGTAGCTTAAGTGATTATGAATTGATGGGAAAATGTAACCTGCTAGGTAGGTAAGAAATTCCCACCTTCTTGCCACTGCCAAAATTCCCATTATAACTTAGATCCATTCATCCCAAAAAGTACGACTTGCCTAGGAGAGGCTTTTTCTGCTTGAATTCATATTTTTTGGTCAGAAGTTTTCCTTCTAAGATTGATTCCTTCCATTTTTGAGGCCATAAATGACTTCCAAATGTTCCAGGTAATTAAACAGGATATACAGTACAAAGACTGGATTGAAGGGAATTTAACATACAGACTGTGGAGAAAACTGAAAACAAAAGCAAAAAGAAATAAATAAAAACAAAAAATGTTGCTAGAAGTTGCAAACAATCACTCTGAATTCATTCCTGGTAAAAACCCTATTGAGATGCTGGAATAATGGCATGTAAAAATTCAACATGGTTCAACCGGAGCACAATTTACTTTAAATGGGGCTTTATTTATTAAATAAATAATTAAATAAAATTCCCGTAGACAAAACCCGACGGAGGGATAAAATGAGTTCGACAATCTGGGTATTTGTCGAAACTGGCTCATATGATTCACTAGGAATATTTTAACATAATAGAGATGAATTCTAGCAATAAAATCACAAAAAGACCCATTATTTTAAAAAGAACGCATTTTTTTCAAATGGGTAGTCCCAGATTTCAAGGTGAAATCTAGGGACACCAGTTGGCTCTGTCTGTGGACATCTTTGCCTTCGTCAAACTGACAGGAGTGAAGATGAGATCTCATCTTCTTTGGTTTTGTATCTTTTCAATTGGGCTCATGGTCAGGCAAACAAAAGACAACACAACATCGAAAAACAAAAGAAAAACAAACAATTTTTATTTATATACACACAGGTTTTACCCAACTTTTTTATTCCAAAAAAGATTCAAGTGCTGCCCATTGAAGGGAAATGATGGTTCAATTCCATCCTGATGTGCAAGAATGAAGCTATCTGTTCCAGAAATCCTTTTGATCAAAAAAGGCCCTTTCCATAGTGAGTTAAATTTCCCATGCATGCCTTTTGCTTCTCGTCTTTTGTCCCATAAAAGGACCCAATCATCAATATCAAACTTTCTTTCCCTGACACTTTTATCAAAGATCACCTTCACCTTCTTTTGGTTTTCTGACAATCTATCAGCCACTTGGACCTCCAATTCTCGTAATTCCGTCAGATAAATTATTCTTTTATCAATGGCATCGGTGAATGTGGCATCCTCCAAAGCTTTGGAAATTTGCAAAGCAGACAATTCCAATGTAAGAGGAAGCTCTGCATCTCTCCCATATAACAACTGGAAAAGGGACATTCCTATGGCTTTCTTTGGTGTGATCCTATCTTCCCACAGTGCATCAAACAACTTCTTATGCCAAGTCCTTTGATTTTCTATCACTAATATCTGCATGATAGTCACCAAATTTTTATTGCTTGATTCAGCTTGGCCATTCCCTTGTGGATAATAATTGGAGGAATGTACTAGCTCGATCCCATGTATGTAGCTGAATTCAACTAGCTCCTCAGAAGATAAATTAGGAGTGTTGTCTACTACTATTTTACTAGGCACGCCAAAACTTATGATAATATTTTCTTTAATAAAACTACACACTTCTGTGGAAGTGGCACTTTTAACGGGAATGACTTCTACCCACTTACTGAAATAATCAATAGCTGCTACGATGTAATGATGACCAAAATTGGAAGTTGGGTTAAGCATACCAATGAAATAAATTCCCCACTACTGGAAAGGCTCTTCAATTACAATTGGCTTCAAAGGTATTGCAGGAAATTTTACACATCCAACAAAGTGTTAGCATGCCTGGCATCTAGATACCCAATTTGCATTATCCTAGAAAAGTGTGGACCAGTAATACCTTGCTCGAAGGATCTTGTGAGAAATGACTCGAGCTGAGAAATGATTTTTAAAAGTCGATCCTGTTGAGATTTATCCACACATCTAAAAAACACCCAGTCAATTCCTCTCTTATATAGACCATTATCCCAAAGTACAAAGTCTCTGGACTTTATTTTAATAGTACACTTTTCCTTGCGAGAAAGGTGATCTGGGCATTCCCCATAAGTTAGGAAAAAGGAAATTTTACTGTACTATTCATTTACCAAATCTATAAAAATAACCATAGGAAAACTTTTAAATACCTCTAGATATGTTGTCTTCATATCATTCATTAATTCACACAAACCTCTTCCTTGAACCAACTTTGTGGGCTTTATATCCAAGTCATATTCCTGCACCTTTGTCACCCATGTGCCTCTTAATAGTCCTAACTCTTGTTGTGCAAGGATAGATTTTATTGTAGTATCTGGAACTAGGACCACAGTATGTGAGGCAAGAATATAGTACTTGAACGCCTTACATGATTTTACAACTGAATATGCATGTTTTTCCATTGGAGTGTATTTCAACTTGTAATTTTTAAAGGCACGCTCATAAAAGAAATCATAGCTTCTACATCTTCTTGATTCTTCTGCATCAAGATTGTTGACATTGTGTGTTATGAGGAATAATAGTAAAGAATGAATTCTTTACTAAAGTCTGATGAAACCAAGACTTGCACTTTTGACAAGGCTTCTTTAATTTTCTCAAATGCCTCCTTTCCTTCACTGCTCCACTTGAAATCTTGTGTTTTCTTCATCATATTCGAAATATGACGGGTTAATTTTACAAAGTTAGGGATGAACCTTATGAGAAAATTAACTTTACCAAAGAAGGATTGAACCCCCTTTTTGGATGTTGGAAAGGGAAAAGTCTAAATAGATTTTACCCACTCGGGATCTATCTTAGTTCCTTATTTTGAGATGATATGTCCTAGCAGTTTTCCCTCTGTCACTGTAAAGATAGATTTCTTGGGATTCAAAGAAATCCCATGCTTATGGCACTAGATGAAGACTTCTTCGAGATCTCAGATATGCTTACTTCTTTCTTTAGAAAAGACTGTTTGATCATCAAGGTAAACTACTATGCTCTTATCCTTGAGATGAGAAAATACCGAATCCATAGCTCTTTGAATTGTGGCTCTAGCATTGATTAAACCAAAAGGAATTATTTTATAAATGAATGCCATTTGTATTGATCTTCTTCTGCCACCTTGGCTTGGTTATAACCTTAGATCCAGTGACAACCTGCAAAGTGTGATCCATGATGGGGATGGGATAGTTGTCCTTCAATGAGGCTTGATTGAGATTACAAAAATCAACACACAATCTAATCTCGCCATTTTTATTTCTTACAGGAACTATGTTGGCCAACCACTCAGAGTGATGTATAGGATAAATTATCTTTGCATCCAACAACTTATGAATCTCAGAAAAGATAGTACCTGAAATAGTTGGATTGTGCCACCGTAATTTTTGTTTGAAGGGTTTTTGTTCCCATTTTAATGGGATATAATGTTGTACTCCAGTAGGTTGATAGGTATTTAGATCTTGGTAAGGTCAAGCAAAGACATCTATATATTGCTTCAGAAGCTTTAAAAAAGCTTCTCTTTCTACTTTTGAACAACACTTACCCAGATTCACCAACTTGGGATCATTATCAGATCCTAAATTCAATGACTGTGTATCAAAATAACTTTCTTCACATTCCTTATCCTTTTTAAGAACTTGATCATGCTTATCAAACATTTCCTTAATAGACACTAAACCTTTAGGAATTTTATTTCCTTTAAGCTAAATGATTTCCTGGCTGCCTGCAATCTTTGAATCCACTTCACCCACGGTGGTCTGTATCGAAGGAAAATTACTTCCCTTATAGTATATCTCTTTAAAGTTGTCTTGTTGCTAGAGAAAGGCAACAATTTTCTTATCATCATTAAAAACTTGCTGCTGAACATTATCAGGAACTTTCAAACGGAAGACCATTTCAAATTTATAATCACCTTTCCTAAAGAATGCAGGTGGCTGATCTGGATTTAATAGAGTTGTAGTAACTGTAAGTGAATCAGCTCTAGAGTTTTGATCTCTATGGATATAAGATACTTAGAAAGCTATAAAATCTAGAGTTTTAGAATAGACCCTGTCTCTATAATGTCATAATTTTTCCTTTTTGACTTGATAGAGACCATGTATCTGTTTGAAAATGAACTCTACGTGCCCCCTTGCATCTAAAAGCTTGATTCCCATTTTCCTTTCTTACTCCATTACTAACAACAATGCTTCATATTTTGCTGTGTTGTTATTATTTTCAAACATTAATTTGAAGGAATGTGTATGTACCTTTCCTTCAAGAGAAATAAGTACAACACCTACACCCGATCCAAACGAACAACTACCATCAAACTCCAGGGTCCAAATCTTATTATCGGGATGATGTGTCTCTTGCGGATCTTTAATCATGGGTTGGGTTCCTTATTTATCCAATTCTAAATAATTAAATCCATGATTTGATTCTTGGAACATGATCTGCTATCTGGGGTCTTCTAATTTTGATATTGTATACTTGGATTTCTTCTCAGGTTCCAACTTTTGATTAACTTCCTTTATTGGGATGTGTGTACAAGACCAATCCATCTTGACCTCTCCACCTAATTCTTTACAGAATTTCCTGCTTAACAACATGCCATAAGATACTAGAATATCTGCTACAAGGATAGTCATCTTTAATATTTTATCTGGGAATGAAGCAAGTACTACTTGTGCATCTTTGATATGCCTGACGAGAGGTACTTGTCTTTCCATTGAATAACATATTCCAATAGTTTTTGTCAATGTGAGACCCATAACATCAGTAAATTTGGCAGGCATCAAATATTTGGAAGCTCTAGAATCTAAAATTAAATTGCTCAATTTATAACCATTAATAAGTAATGACACATAAAATGGCTCAATACTTTCAGATGTAGTAGGAGAAGAAGTTGTAGTGGTATTATTTGAAGGGGGAGTAATCTTTGGACTTGACAAGATACCTTGTGAAACACTATTTGTTGAAGTATTGGGACCATTACTTTGTACATATTTTATCAACATATTTAACTGATCAAGAAATGCCCTCAAATACTCATCTTCTGACATCTAAATCTTGGTCCTCTTTATATGATCAATAATATCAAAATGTTGACTTACTTCAACTGCAGTTGTCCTTTGATGTTGATTATAGGAATTAGAGGGAATTACCTGTTTATCTCTTAGAGCTAATGAAGAAGGGAGTGGGATGCCTCTTTTTAGAATGCTAACATCTAGTTCAAGATCTTCTCTTTCTCTCCTTTGGCCACTTGAGGAAGCTTCTACATTTTGACGTGTTTGAGACCTTGTGAACATTGCAAATGTATAACCATCACTATCTTCAAAATATTTGTAATAGCATTCATCAGATTCATAGTCTAAGTAGCCAATGTTGGAGTAGCCCGCGGGATCTACAAATTCTTCTTCGTCAAGTGATTCATCAACAAGATGATCTTCTTCATTTGTTTCCAAGTTGTTCCTTGGAGCAGCTTCAATTTCCAACCACTGTGGTGCATTAGTAAGTCTGTTTTGATTTTATTTTGACCATTAAAGGTCTGAGTAGGATCTATTCTTGAGGGAGTAGCATTTCCTCCTTGAGCTATTTGCTTCTTGATTTGTAGCATGTCATTAGCTAATTTCTGTAGAAAAGGATCAAAAGTACTTGAAGAAGTTCCATCACCTTTATGGGGTGATTTCCTGATTTTTCCAGCCATGATCAAGTCATCTTCAACTTCAACTACAACATTTTGTGTCTCTAATAGATTCACAGGTCTTTCCCTCCATAGTTGATATCCAACTTCAGACAACAAAGCGTTTATAAAAAATGTCTTTTGATTTTCGTCACTAAGCGTAACAGAAGTGGGGATTTTATATTAAATCCTTTGGAACCTAGAAATAAAGTCCCTCATGTTCTCATTTGGTTCCTGCTTCAACTGCGTCAGTTGGGTGATCAGTGTACTAGCATCTTCTACAGGTTTGAACCTCTTTAGAAATTGTTCTCGCATGGACGTCCAATTTGTTATAGTCCCAGGGGCTAACCGATAGAACCATTCTCTAAGTCATATAGAGTCTCAACAAAAATACATACTGAAACATCCTCATGCTCCACCGCAAGTACACCACAAGATATAAAGAATGCTTCCAAGTGATCATATGGATTTTGCTTGCCATCTCCAAAGAATTTTGGAAATTCTTTCTCGACCGGTAATTCATGCATAGGTGGAGTCAGGTTCAGTGGCCAAAAGACTGCACCCCATGGGACAGGTGGTGGATGATGTTGATTCTGGTTCAACATGATCAATGGAACACATCTTCTCTAGGAGTAGACTTGATAGATAATTCTAGCTGCCGGATTATGCTGAAGATGATCTAGATCTGGAGAATTTTGCACTCTTCTTCCTAGCGAAAGGCTAGATTTGTGGCTTCTAACTTGAGGAGGATGATTGAAATTGAATTGCTCCTGCAATCTATAAAAAATGATCAGTCCTTCTTTGTGCCTTGATAGATTAGGTAAACGAGTGTTCAACCAGGTTGAGAGTTCAGTGGGAACTAGCAAGATAAGCTTTGGTCTGCAAAAGGTTGTTGTTCCCCAGCGGAGTCACCAAAAAATATTGGCTATATTTTATGCATAGCTGAAAACCTAGGAAGTCATGAGATAAATCTCCCTCATTTACCGGTGAGGCTCCTGTGTAAGATTTTTTCCATTATATTTTCTAATATCTATCTGTTGGTTTTACTTTAACTGTGTAGCTCATGTACCATAGCTAGGTAGTGTTTCAGGAAGTAAACAACTGTAAGAAATGTATATATGTAGAAGAGGAAAATAATTTAATGCGAGTAGAAAAGAAAGAAGATGTGCAACCTAACCAATAGTTGACAGAGTTGGTCACATGCACATAGATGAAACAAATAGATCTAGAAATGTAGAATTCAAATAAAAGGAAAGTTTCAGATCTAGATCTAAGATAAAACAAAGTTTATGCAAAGATCTAAAAAAAATTAGAAACAAATGCACCGTTGACACAAAGTTCTTTGGAAATCTACCTCCTCTCTATTCCTTAGCTTTCAGAAAGATATCAAGGGTTTCAAATCATAGTCTGGAACACAAGAATGCTGATTACAAACTTTGATCCTTTAACCCATAGGCTCTTCCTTTATTTATAGTGTATAGAGGGGAAATTACAAATGGAAACTACAACTGAACTAGAACATGCAGGAAGTTGTAAAGGGAACATCTAGAAATATTTCTCCTAGAATTCCTCTATAAGTGACATGCATCTGGAGGTTAAGCCAAAGTTGTGCACATCTGCCACTTATCTTAGATAAATTTTTCAAATAACTTAAAGTAATGACTTTTAAACCAATAAATTTAATCTTACAATTTCATCCGGGAACATAAGGAATACAAGAAAGAAGAGAAGAAAGAATATCTTGTAGATGTTACACCCTACGCTATCTTCTTGTTCTGATATTGAATATACTTGTTGAACATATAATTCAGAAATTTACCATCTATTTTAGCAATAACCTCTTTCTCAGTCTTAAACTGCAGAAATCCTTTGGACAAAATTTCAATGTTTACTTCCACCTCCTTCAAATTAGGCCCAAACTCTTTAATATCTGATTGAAGTGTTATCAACTTGTTGATTGAATTCAACGTGAAAGTCTTAACAGCTTCATCAATCCTCTTCTGAATCATCAGAAGAAACCATTCAAGAGAAGCAGACACCTTGTTTGGAATAGCTCTTCTGAAGGAAGAAACATCCCCAACTACTTCCTCCTCGGTGAAAGCAACTATATTTCCTGACAATGAAAATATCCTATCCTCGAGCAACTGCATTCTTTTCAACATAAGCTTAAGAATTTCCATGTGGAAAGAAATTGAAAATTCAAGTTGCTTGCCATTTTCAATCAGTCCATTAGGCACAAGTTGTTCCACAATCAAAACATCCTCCAACAACTTATTTATTTTAACCAAAATGTCCAAGTTACCTTCAGCCACTGCATTCTCATCCATTATGCCTGTCATTAGTTGCTTCAGCTGCGATAATGCACTTTTCATAACTTCTAGACTAGTTGGTACCTCTTTGAGCTGTTTTGAAGCTTGGTGAATGATTTTTCTTTCCCATTCATTGATAGACGTGACTTGATTACCTGCATCCTCCACCTCCTCGATCAGATGGTTTCTCACCTGCTCATGTGCTAAAACTGGCTGAGAGGAAGGTTTGACAACCTTAGAAATGATTTAACACAACTGGGAAACCTACTCTTGAAGTTTGGTTTTCTCTGCCTTCCCTTTATCCAGCTTGAGGAATAAAGTGTTTATTAGTGTCTATGTATCTTTCTTTAATCCTTCCGTGGTAGTATGACCTAGTGACACTTTGGTTACTGAGATATCTTCCGCCGTGAGTTCTCCCTTCTGCTTTCCTTCTTTTGGAACTATCAACTCAGTGAAATTCTTCCCTGATTCTTCAATAATCAACCTTAAAGTTACCTTGGTAACTTTAGGTCTTCTATCCTTTCTGCCCAAACTCAGGAGTAGCTGCAAGTCATGCTCTTCCAGGTTGATCTCCTATTTGGCTTTTGGAACCGTCTCCAAATCCAACCATGATGAAAAATTAATTCTTGAGGAATGAGAAGTCACTGAGTGTACCACCCTCTCATGCTCAGACTCTGCTACATCCAAATTTTCCACAGTGTTGTGGCTGCCATCCTCTGAATTGTCCAAAGACAATACTTTTCAAACTCTGCCATCTTTGCTTTCAGTTTCTCTATAGGGGAGGTGAAGACCTGAGTGGCTAAGGAGAAAATACAAATGACGCTGGATTCAATGGAGGAACAACAACATATGCCTGGGGTTTAGGGGCTACCGAAGTGTTATGATTTGACACGGGAGAAGCTTTGTTTGAAAGTGATACTAGCAAGATAGTTGTTGAATTGGCCTTCTTCAGTATCTAAGACTTCTTGTATACTTTAAGCTTATTTGGCCTCCTACTACTTTCACCTTCATGCTTTCTTTTACTGGAGTCTCCTGCAATAAATTTACCTGTGATCTGATTCATCAAAGCTTCGTCCAAGCAATACCCCTTTGTAAACAACCAGTTTGAGGTGTTAACGAGAACTATGGAAGACCTTTCCTCAATTGTCTGACAACCAGTTATGATTTCCTAAAGAGCAACTCTATCTCCTCCCATCTGATGGTATGTGTCAAGTATCACATGCCCATCATTAGTGAGATTTGCAGGTATCCATGCTAAACCATAATCAAATACTTGTTACATTGATAACCTACTGGAATATTTCTTCCTGAATTCATACTCACTTCTAACATTCATCCAAAATTCTTCTAATGAAGGTACGTGCACATATTCCTGGGATATTGTCTTCCTCGCTATCCCATATGGATCATAGTTCAATCATGCTGGGAAGAAATCATGCTCATATTTGGAAAACATTTCAGCTTCGATTCCCCTCACTTTATGGATGCTCTGGCAACTATAATAACCCACTGTGACTAGAAAGCAACCTGTAGGTTGTGCCACTTTGATTGTAAGTCATGCATTTCCATGAGCTTCTTGCACAACTCCATGATAACCCATTTTTCACTTGGATACCTTGGAAACTTGATTGGTTCTCCTGAAAAGCCATTGACCCTGAGATATGTGAAGTCTGCAAACTTGATGAAGATGCAGCCATATTGGGATACAACTTCCCAAGCTTCTTTGCTCACACTGCTGGTCTTTAGATCACTATCCAATTTGCAGATGAATTCATAGAAGAACCATCGTTGACCACCTTGTAATATTCATTACACTCAGGAACTGTCAACTGTGGGAAGCACTCAAAAATAGGATCTTTCGAAAAAACCCCTTGTCTATCCAATTTGGAAAATATAGCATGTGAGGTTGCTGCATAAACCAAGTATGAAGTCATTTTGAAGCTGAATGTCCACCTCAAATTTCAGAGTCTTCTTGTTGATGTTTTCACTGATGATCTCCACCCAATTGATAATCGAATCATCTATGGTTTGATCTCAATGGTTCTCACGAAAGCATACATCCATGAGTGGAAGTTATGAGTATTGGCTTCTCCATTTAACCTGCAAAGTAATTTAGTAATATCATCAACTTCCTGCACCAAATTGGATCGTGGAAGAGTCCTTGGGAACTTTGATGGAGATCTGGGATTCTTCATGTATCTGCTATTCATTATGCCCATGCAATCTACTTTGTGCTTCTCCCATCTATTACCAGCATCCAACATGCTAATTGCAATCACCACTGGTCGTGTCAAAATCTTTAAACAACAATTAATAAATTGTGCATCCAGCCTGATTATTGCCTTTCCCGCATGATCCCAAATGGTTCTAGAAAGAGGATAATATGACCTTGCACACTCCATAAAAAATTTAGGCAACTGAGATGTAACTGGAAATGCCGAAGCTTGAATAATCCCGCTACTTTTAATTACCTGCATGAGAGATGTCCTTCCGTATCTAGATCTGTTAATTAAATTGGAGATGGGTTAAGGGCCTATGTATGTATCATTGATTTTAAAATTTTTGGAAGCTATGCATGATTCAATTGATCCTTCTCTTTCATCATGTTTCATCTGGTATGGAACAATCTTTGTCTGGGCTCTTTTTCTTTTAATTTTGTCGGAATCCCTTGTAATTGGATCAATTTGTGCAGATCTGGAAATTTCTTCTGATTTGAAAGATATATTCAATGTATCTGACATTGATTTGAACTTCCTTTCACTAATATGAGCACCTGTGATGAATACATGTGATTAATTCAGACAAAGATGGAGTCCATGGCATGAATACTTGATTTTTATCACCAAAATCTGCATATAAAGCCTGCTGCCCTAAAATTTGAGGCTTTGCTTGCATGCAAAGCAAACAAAAATATTATTTAATTCACCTGGGCACATATACCAACATGCAAACACTTAGAATGATAAAAATTAGGCTATTCCAACCCTAGGCACCAAAACTAGAAGCTTCCCGGCAGTGGAAAATAATCTTTAATGCAAAATCCTCCTTCCTTTGGCGCCAAAACCTGTCTGGGCTGCAAACTTCATCAAAAAAATTAACTTCTTCTCCCTTATGGTGTCCCATGCTTATATAACCATCTGCATGCTATTTTTAATAATTTCCTTCTCTATTTCTAGCATTTTAATTAATTAAAAGCCACATCTATTCATCCAATTTGAGCGCCCGATTATGCATGGTGCTGGTTTCTTTTTTTTTTTAAATATTTTATTTATTTTTAGCATGCATCCTTGAATTATCTTTAGCTTATTATTTTGAATTGAATTTCCTTCCATTCATGATGCCAAAATTAGGTAGAAAGACCATTAATAATTATTATTAAATGCATTGTTTAATGCCAAGGTGGGTCGCACTTTTTGGCAAGGGTGACTACTAAAAATAGGAAGTCAACTTGATGGGAATTTCCACCCTGCACTGCAGCTCCAAAAATCCCCTCTTCCACTTAAGTGATTTTTCCTTCATCATGGGAATTTTCACCCTGTAAGGCAGGTAAGAAATTCCCACCTGCCTACCACTGCCGAAATTCCCACTGGCAGCTTAAATCATCTCCCAAAAAATGTGACTTGTATGGAAAATAGCCTTCTTTGAAAAAGTGTGATTTGCATGGGTGAGTAAACCTCTTTGATGGGAAAATTTAGCCTGCTAGGTAGGCAAGAAATTCCCACCAATGCTTTAAGTGATTTTCCTTTATAATGGGAATTTTCACCCTGCAAGGCAAGTAAGAAATTCCTGCCTGCCTACCACCTCTAAAATTCTCATTTTAGCTTAAGTGATTTTGACTTGATGGGAAAAAGTAACCTGCTAGGCAAAGAAGAAATTCCCGCCTTCCTGCCACTGCCAAAATTCCCATTGCAACTTAGATCCATTCATCCCAAAAAGTACGACTTGCCTAGGAGAGGCTTTTTCTGCTTGAATTCATCTTTTTTGGTCAGAAGTTTGCCTTCTGAGACTTATTTCTTCCATTGTTGAGGCCATAAATGACTTCCAAATGTTCTAGGTAATTAAATAGGCTATACAAAACAAATACTAGATTGAGGGGAATTTAACAGACAAACTATGGAGAAAACTGAAAAAAAATACAAAAAGAAATAAATAAAAAAAAAACGTTGCCAAAAGTTGCAAACAATCACTCTAAATTCATTCCTGGTAAAAACCCTACTGAGATGTGGGAATAATGGCATGGAAAACTTCAATAGGGTTCAACCGGAGCATAGTTTACTTTAAACGGGGCTTTATTTATTAAATAAATAATTAAATTAAATTCCAGCAGACAAAACTCGACAGAGGGATAAAATGAGTTTGAGCATCTGGGTATTTGTCAAAACTGGCTCATATGATTCACTAGGAATATATTAACGTAATAGAGATGACTTCTAGTAATAAAATCACAAAAAGACCCATTATTTTAAAAAGAATGTTTTTTTTGTAAATGGGTAGTCCCAAATTTCAAGGTGAAATTTGGGGACACCAAGGCTATAATAGGTTACCTTAATGTGTACACTGACCTTCATCCTGCACATCACAAGAGGGGCTTCACTCTCATACCTTACCCTTTCTCTTATTTTAGAGATCGTAAAATGGTTCCTTGCTCATCAGAATGCCTTGAGATTTATGAAGTAGAGGAGGAGGGAGAACTAGAACTACCTCCAGCCCACTTGAGTTTGAAGAAGGAAATGCCTCTTTAATAGAAGGGACCATCGATATAAATATCGGGATAGAGGAAGACCCTAAGATATTAAAACTGAGTTCTTATTTAACTTCGAAAGAAGTGGAAATTCATACGAAGGTTATCAAGGAGCATTCAAAAGCCGTTGCATTTAGCTACAAAGAGATGACGATGATTTCTCCCCATGTTGCAGTCCACAATATTGTTACCAAACTTGACGCCAAGCCCATCAAACAAAAGTCAAGACATATGAAGCCAAAGGTGGATCTGATCGTCAAAGAAGAGATTATGAAACTCCAACAGTTGGGATTCAACAAACTTGTAGATTATTCAATGTGGGTATCAAACATAGTCCCCATTCTCAAGAAGAATGGGAAAATTTGAATATGCATTGATTTTCAAGACATAAAAAAGGTGTGTCGTAAGGATGATTTGCCGTTACCTTCTATTGATGTTATCACGGACACAATAGCTAGATATAAGTTGTTGTCACTCATGGATGGTTTCTCGGTTTACAATCATATTAGGATCTTTGAGGAGGATTAGATAAATACCACTTTCACTATTCCTTGGGGTACCTATTGCTACACGGTCATGTCGTTCAGTCTTAAAAAGGTTGGTGCTACATGTCAACGGGTAATGACCTATATATTCCATGATCTTATTCACAAGATTGTGGAATCATAAATTGATGATCTTCTAGCTAAGGCCAAAAATCATTGCGATCACCCTGAGGTGCTTCAAATCATCCTCTCTTATCTCATTGAATATGGTGTCACATTGAATCCAGAGATGTGCGTATTTGGAGTGACAAGAGGGAAGTTGTTGGGCTACATCATCTCTTCACGAAGGATTGATGTAGACCCAAAAAAAATTTGATAGGTCTTAGAGATGACTACGCCCACAGACGAGTTGGTCATCAGGTCATTTCTTGGAAATCTTGAAGCAATTCGTAGGTTCATACCTAATTTGACCTGAGCTATTCATCTGATCAACAGTTTGTTAACGAAGGATTTTCATAACATCTGTATGACTGAATGTCACGAGGCATTTAAATTGGTCAAGCGTTTCCTATTCTCACTGCCCACACTCATGCCGCCTATGGTAGATCACCTTCTCATTCTGTATTGTTGAGCTACATACGTCTCTCCAGCTTGCATGTTAGCCCAAGAAGACGATGATAAACATGAACATGTAGTTTACTTCATTAGTTGCACCTTGCTAGAATATGAGATGCGCTATACATAGGTGGAAAAAGAATTCCTTCCTATAGTGTTTGCAACAAAATGGTTAAGTCATTATATTATTAACCAATAAATGTGGGTAATTGTCAAGATGGACCATCTTTGAACATTTCTAACACAGGGTTTCCTGTCCAAGAAAGTTGGACACTTCATGACCCTAATGGGTGAATTTGAGTTAACCTTTGTCAATCAAAAGTACGTCAAAGGAAAAACCATTGTGGATTGGTTAGAAGACAACCCATTCTATGGTGGAGATCTAGTAGACTTGGATTTCCCTAATGAGTGTGTGTACTATGTTGAAAGTGTGACTCCCATTGTTGCGTGTCCATGGTATTCAAACATTTTCAATTTCATTATGGACCGCACATACCCTGAAGGGAAAATCTCACAAGAGAGGAGACGATTGCACATCACCAAATACGTGATTATAGAACAATTTCTTTATCGTAGATCCTTTGATGTAATGTTGTTAAGGTGTTTCAATGAGGAAGAGTCATAAAATATTCTCTTTGGAGCCCACAGTGGAGTATGTGAGGGTCAGTTCGGAGGGCATGCTACTGCTCGCAAGATAAACTGTATGGGCTATTTTTATCCCACCTTAGAGCATGGCGCTTTGGAGTATGTGCACAGGTGCCATAAATGTCAGGAATTATCTCATGAGATTCATATACTTTCCCAGGATCTACCACCTATTGCAACACCCTGGCCCTTTTCCACATGGGATTTATATTTGATAGGAAAGTTTTCTCCCTCATTAACAAATGGCCATAATTTCATAATTACAACCACATAATATTTCATGAAGTGGGTTGAGGTCATGCATCTTACCATTGTACCTGGGTTTTTGATCACAAAGTTCATCTTCAATATGATCATTTGTAGGTATAGGATCCCACAATTCATCATCTTAGATAATGGCACATCTTTTAAGAACGAAGAGGTATGTGAGTTATGCACAAAGTTCAAGATAAACCACCACACAACCTCATTATACTATCCTCGGGCCAATGGACAGGCTGAGACTACAAACAATACAATAAATCCATTCTCCTAAAAATGGTCAAGGAAAATAAACACGATTGGAATTTGAAGCTATTTCTGGCATTGTGGGCCTACAGAACTTTAACGCCAACGGCGGCAACCCCATATTCCTTAGTGTTTGGTTCTAAAGTGGTTTTACCACTTGTAGTTGAGATAGCTAGCCTCCGAATATCATTCCAATGCATCTTAGGTGAATAAGGATATCGTGAGTCACGACACATTGAGATAGAAACCCTTGACGAATCTCGACTCAAATTTGAGAAACGACATAGTGTCTACGCTGACCAGATGAGCCGACAATACAATAAAAAAGGTATACGAGCACAAAAATATTAGTAGGAGATCTGGTATTGAGATTTTACAACCAGATGGATAAGAAAATCGGTGAAGGAAGGAAATTTAGGCCCGAGTGGTTGGGCCCATATCGAGTCATGGAGAACTATAAGAATGGGGCATATCACCTGTGTACAATAGAGGTGAAGAATTTGGTGAATCCGTCGTCTCACTTCACTTAAAACATTCCTACGTATGATCATCTGCATTTCCACTTGTACATTATTGCATCCATACTACAATTCATCTGCCAGTTCATATTGTAAAATTGTAGTGAAGAAACTTATTTTTCAAAAAAAATTCAAACGTCTAAACATTGGTAAAACATTCAATCACATTTCTTCAAATATCTGTAATATTATCATCAAAATTTCTAATCATTTCACCAGTTCAACAATTTAAGATAGAATTTTGACACTAATCCCACCAAGGCCTGCATACTTGATTCTACTTCTAGTTTTCTTCCAACTTAGGTGTCTTTTCCCATAGCATGTTCTAGAAGCTTCTTGGTGTCACATCTCTCCTAGAAAAACCTCTTAGGTAGCAAAAACATTCTAAACATTTTTACTTAGATCGCTTGTTTACCTATCTCAGCCGTCGATGTTGAGCCCTCACATCTTATTGGTTGTGTGGGGTTAAGGATAGGGGAAAGTTATCCCTCCCAAAAGAACAACTCAAAGTTTTGAAAAAATGATAGAAGCCAAATCAAATAAATGTAAAAATATTTCATTTACAAATAAAACCGCACTTCCTTGCCCCACCAGTCTTCATTGATGAGCCCACGTTTCTTACCAGTGATGTGAGATTGGGAAAGGAGGGGAGTGCCCTTACTCACCTATGCCTATCTTCAGTGATGAGCCAATGCTTCTTACTAATATCATGGGGCAAGGTATATGGGGTCTCTTCAAATAAGTTGGTAAGTTATAAGCAATTGATTCAATAAAAAGTGCTTTGAAATCTTAAATCCCAAAAAATTGAATTAAATGTGTATGTTCAAAAGAGTTAAAACCTTAAAAACTAGATTTTTTCAATCAAGAGGCCATCTACGGGTCTAAGTCTAGATAAACTTTCAAGCAAATCGTATTCTAGACTGTGTAGTAAATTATGTGCAGAGTTAGGTTGTAGGTTTCTAATTGGATTTCTGTCAAAATATTGTCTTTCTCTCATCACTTCCATTCATCGAAATCATACAACTCACATCCCTTCTGGCTCTCGGTGTTGACCCCTCGCATCTTACTAGTTGTGTAGAGTTAGAATTGGAGTGGGTTCATTTGCTTTATCATATTACATTCATCACATTTTTCCAGCAAAACAAGAAGTATTAAATATTGTTTGAAAAACCAAAATTTCAACATTACATTATGTTTGCATAAACATCATATAAAACAAAACACAAAAATAAATCATTCTGTTAGAATATAATCATCCATTGCATGCATCCAAAAAGGCGTATAAAAACATTGTAAATTCTGAGCATCTAAGAGTACACAAACGAGATAAACCATCAATGAGTCAACTCTTACTCAAGAATGACCGAAAAAAAAGAACTATTTGTATATATATCCATAATAATTCAAGTATGTATACAATGTCTTCACACTCTAGGTGTGGTCAAAACGCTCGCAATGAGCACAAAAATTCAAACAAAA
>CM034146.1:103203360-103523360 GCA_019776745.2 Taxus chinensis
TGTTTGTTGTTGTGTTTCCAGATTACATCCACCAAACTAAAGGTTGTGCATTAGTAAATAATCATATCACGAGGAGTTCCCGGTGAAGAATTATCATAGTGCCGGATTGGTGATGACATTTTGGTTCCATTGCCGGGACCATTCCTCGTTGGTGGATTTTCTGGAGAGATATTCCCACTTAGTCAAAAATCAATTGGAGGGTAACCTTGTTTTTACTGTGCATAGTAGTTACCATGGTAAAGTCATTTTTGCCGTGAATAGTAGTTACCATGGTAAAGTCATTTTTGCTGTGAATAGTATTTACCACAGTAAAGCCACTTTTTACCGTGAATAGTATTTACCGCAGTAACTTCACTTTTTACTATGAATAGTGTTTACCATAGTAAAGTCAGTTTTTACTGCAGTAAATCAAGTTTTACCATAGTTTACCATGGTCATTTCTATTTTCTATTATAGTGATTTCAATTATTTGTGCACATAAGTCTTGTTGATTGTACTTGTGGGTTGGTATTTCACTGTGGTTACTTTTGAAAATGGGGAAGATTCCTGTTTTTTCAGCCCAATCTAATGAAGATGCTTCCTCTTTCATTCAAGAGTTTAAACGATCTTGTATTTGTAATGGCCTTATAAGAAGGGAACAATGGACTGAATTTTTTCCTACCTTTTTGGATGGTTCCACCCTTAGGTGGTTTGAAACACT
Organism: Taxus chinensis; assembly: GCA_019776745.2. Lineage (NCBI taxonomy): Eukaryota > Viridiplantae > Streptophyta > Pinopsida > Cupressales > Taxaceae > Taxus > Taxus chinensis. The sequence continues at coordinate 103,204,061 of CM034146.1, forward strand.
AGGTGATAATGTGAAAAACTCATGGGATTTATTAACTGAAAGTTTTCTTGAAGAATTTGGTGAACAACAGAGATATGCAGATCTCATGATCGATATCACAAAGCTATCTCAAGGAGAGAAGGAGAAGATAAGGGATTATCATGCTCGTGTTCTAGAGCTAAGGAGGAAGCTCGATGCCCAGATCTGGAAGGAAGGATTAGCGGATGGGTTGATGAATGGCGTGGATAATCTCCTATGTAAGCACTTCATTCTTGGGATGAAGCCAGAGATCAGACAACGAGTGAAGTATGACCGCCCAGCTACCATTGAACAAGCAAAGGAGATTGCAAGAAGGCAAGAAGAAAGCATGGAAGAGGAGCCCAAAGAAATTGTTGCTAAAGTAGAGCCTACACCAGCACCTTTGGTCCAGAATCCACAACCACTCTCGGTGAGCACAAATATTTCTCCTAGTACATCTACTGAGTATGAAGATCTGCTCAAAAAGATGGGTCAGTTAACTATTAATCTTCTTCAAGGAAAAGAATTTAGTTCTCAGGGAGGAGATAGAGGTCCAAAAAGAAATATTTCTGAAGTTGTACGTTATGGTTGTTATAAAAAGGGTCATTATAAGTATAATTGTCCAGATAGAGCTTCTACATCTGGTAAAGGAGATAATGATAAAGGAAAAGCACCTGTGAATTCTTTTGATGTAGTAGATAAGAGAAGAAATAATGAAGTAGATGTGTTTGTAACAAAAAGAAAGAAAGAAAAAGATAATCAAGATGGAAATGATCCTAAGAAGATGAAAGGAGAAACTAGTAAGAAACATAGGAGAAGAAAGTTGGGTGTGCAGGATTTTCTGATTTCACAGGGGCAAGGACCATACTCCATCTTGGAAGATCTGTCCAAAAGGCCTGCAAATATTACATATGGTCAACTCTTGGCTATGTCTTCTGAGAAGAGGCGGGAGCTGCGAAGTGGACTCAATGCTTGATGAAGGAAGGAGGTTGAGGTCCCTATTTTGGAGGTAGAGGCGGATCCCTATGCTCCACAAGCTGAGGTATTATGTAATGGTATTTCAATTCATGATGTCTTAGTTGATGGAGGTGCTACAGTTAATGTAATGACCGAGTCTGTAATGAATATGTTGGGTTTAAAAATTGATCGCCCTTCAACACTTATGTTAAGGTCATTAAATAAGGGAAAAACTAAACCAGAAGGTGTAGTTTCAAATGTGGCAATATCTGTTATGGGTGTTGTATGTGTGGTAGACTTTCAGGTGATGAAAAATGGTACTGTTGCGTACCCAATGTTGCTGGGAAGACCATGGCTAAGGAGAGTTCATGCAAGAAACTACTGGAATGAAGGTTTCATGACACTTGGACGTGGTAGAGAGAGGGTGAAGATAAATGTGATCCCTCGACATCATAAGGCAGAACCTATGGATTCAAGTGATGAAACTGATGATTAGACATCCTCTTATTACTCTAGTACCAGTGAAGTGGACACTGAAGATGAAGAAAGTGAGGTTGATGTTTCAGTCATGGATATCCTTCCAGTCACACCAACTCATGACCCCATAAAATTATCTGAAGAAGAAGTTGATGATCGTCTCCAACAAATAAAGATTGGTGATGCTGTGATGGAGAGTGAGAAGGAATCCTACCTCCAGCTCTTTCGAAGGTACATACACATATTCACTTTTGATTACAAGGAACTCCGTCAAGTAAGTTGGGTAGAACATTCTATTGAGCTGGTAGATGGTGCTAAGCCTATAAAGCAAATGCCATATAGAATGAATCCTAATTTTTCCAAGACTGTAAAAGAAGAAATAGATAAGTTGCTTGATGCAGGATTCATATTTGCTGTGGAGAATTCAGAATGGGTTTCTCCCATTGTGATCTCAATAAAAAAGAATGGGAAGCTACGCATTTGTGTTGATTACAGGAAGCTCAATAAGGCAACAAAGAAGGATCATTACCCTCTTCCATTCTCAGATCAGATCTTGGACGAAGTAGCTGGCCAGGAGTGTTATAGTTTTGCTGATGGATATAGTGGATACAACCAAGTCCGTATAGCGGAGAAAGATCAGCTGAAGACCACGTTCACCACTCCTTGGGGAACGTTTTCTTATAGAGTTATGCCTTTTGGGTTGTGTAATGCTCCAGCAACATTCCAGTGTTTGATGAATAGGGTGTTCGAACCCTACATTGGGAACTTCATCAGAGTATTTCTGGATGATTTTTACATCTATGGGAGCAAGATGGACCACCTGCACCAGATGGAGACAACATTTCAAAGGTTAGATGAAGCACAAGCCTCACTAAACCCTACAAAGTGTGTCTTTAGATGTTCTAAAGGCGTTTTGTTAGGGCATGTTATATCCAGAGATGGTATTGGTATTGATCCTGATAAAGTTTCAAAAATCAAAGATTTACCATTTCCTATGAATAGAAGTAAGTTGAGATCATTTTTAGGCCATGTGGGTTACTATAGAAGGTTCATCAAGAATTTCTCAAAGATTGCACAGCCACTAACCCAGTTCTTGAAGAAGGATGTTACTTATGAACCAAGAAATAAGGCGCATGAAGCTTTTGGACAACTGAAGGAAGCCCTGGTGTCTTCACCTGTTTTAAAGAATCCAGATTGGAGCAAGCCATTCATTGTGTACATTGATGCCTCAGATGCAGCACTAGGAAGTACTTTGAGCCAAAAGGATGAAAATGGGAATGAACATCCAATTTACTTTGGGAGCAGACAAATGAGCAGTGCTGAGGTAAATTATATTGTAACTGAAAAAGAGGCTCTAGCTATCATTTTTGTTGTAAAGAAGTTTAGAAATTACTTGCTAGGGCAGAAATTTATAGTTGTAACAGATCATCAGGCTCTAAAATATATTGTCAATAAGCCTAACCCATTAGGGAGGATAGCAAGATGGATAATTTTGCTACAAGAATTTGAATTTGATATTATAGATAGGCCAGGAAAGAAGCATGTCAATGCAGATGCACTCTCTCGAGCCTATGATGGTTTAGGATCATCTTGTGATGATGATGATTTCCCCGATGCAGCATTGTTATCCCTTGACACAATCCCTAGTGAATACATAGATATTTGGAATTATCTGAATGAATTCAAGTTTCCTGATGGTGCCAATGTAAAGACTAAGAGAAAGATTACTCAAGCCAGTCGTCCATATTCTATTCTGCATGGAGTATTATTTCAAATAGGACCTGATGGACAGTACAAGAGGGCAGTTGGACGTGATCAAGGGAAGGAACTGCTAGAAGAATTCCACAATGGTACATGTGGAGGGCACTTCTCTAGACAACTTACAACAAGAAGGATCTTGGATGCAGGTTATCACTGGCCCACTCTTTTTAAATATTGTTATAATTATTGTAAGACATGTGATATTTGTCAAACACATGGTAACCGTAAGACTTCATCAGCTCCATTATGCCCTATTCTTCCACTTGGTCCCTTTGAAAAGTGGGGAATAGACATTGTAGGTCCACTTCCAACTACCTCACGCCAAAATAAGTATATTGTAGTTGCCACAGATTATTTAACCAAGTGGGTTGAAGCTAGGCCATTGAAAACAACTTCCATGGATGAAGTGGCAAGGTTCATATATGAACGCATTGTCACCAAATTTGGTTGTCCATTAGAAATTGTAACAGATCAAGGAAGCCACTTCATTAATGAGGTGGTAGAAGCCCTAGTCAATAAGTTTTCTATTAAGCATAGGAAGGCAACAACATACAAGCCAAGCACAAATGGACAGGTGGAACGAACAAATTTTGTGTTGTGTCAAATTCTAGCAAAAGATGCAGCCTTGTAGGTACATAAATGGGATAAGAGGATTCATGCAGCATTGTGGGCATATAGGGCAACATCAAATTCAGCAACAGGATACTCCCCATTTCAGTTGGCTTATGGCATTGATCCAGTTCTTCCTATTGAGTTTGATATTCCCACGGTCAGAGTAATGGAAAATGAAAGAATGGATGAAAGTGATTCAGTAAAAGAAAGGTTGGTACATCTTCATTTGCTAGAGGAAATGATGGAAATAGCTAAGGATACAAGCTATAAGAAGAAAATGAAGCAGAAGGAATACTTTGATCAAAAGATCCGGTGGTCTCCATTTCATGTGAATGACTTGGTTCTAGTATATGATTCCAGATACAAAAAAAGAAGACAGAGAAAATTTCTTCCAAAATGGATGGGGCCCTACAAAATAGCAGCTGTGCATGAAAATGGTACGTACCGACTGGAGGAATTGGATGGCACTCCCATTATGAAATGGGTCAACCACGACAAGTTGAAGATTTTCCAAGCACCAGAATAGTCTACTCCGAGGACGGAGTAGAAGCTAGGAAGGGGGAAGATGTCGACACTAAAATTTTCCTCCGTAATTTCTATTTCATTAATGTATGTATTAGGAATAGGATGTTGTTAAGTATAATTAGTAGTAGCGTCCGATAGAAGATAACGGCGCTGCCAGTACGACGCCGCCAATAATGTATAGTATGGTAATAGTCAAAAGTACAATAGGAATGTTGTGGTAAAAAGTAAATAGTTGTCGTAAGTGGTCCAGTAATGTTAAAATGTCAAAGTTGGGGTAAGTAGAGAAGTAGGGTCTACATGATTAGGAATTAGAAATATTATATTGGTAATAAGGAAAAGGAGTGAGGTCATAAATATTTTGTGTATTTTATTTGTAAAAAGTCTAAAAATGTGGAACCCATGTGAAATGATAAGGTTTATCTTATCTTAAAAGATAAGCTTACATGTACAGATAAGAGTTAAGGTATGGAATATGATTCGTCAGAGTGGATTTCTTATCCTATCTTACAGATAAGATGGATAAGCCTGGAAGTTCTATAAATAAAGAGGCCACCCCCCCTCATTTAGCATAGAAGGAAGTAGTGAGAAATATTGTATGAGTAAGTGTGTAAAGGAAGCCATCAGTTTAAAGGTGTGTTGAAGAAGCCATTAAGAGGTGTAATTGTGAAGTTTCTCCCATAGTATTGGTGGAAGGCAAGTGAAGTCAATAACACTTGAAGTACCTCATGGGTGAGATTGTAACAATTTCATGCTAATATTATAATTTACTCTGATATTTCAGATTTATCATCATTCCTTTTTATCATAGTCTATGGTATTCTTGTGTTATGTTTGTTGTTGTGTTTCTAGATTACATCCACCAAACTAAAGGCTGTGCATTAGTAAATAATCATAACACGAGGAGTTCTCGGTGAAGAATTATCATAGTGCCGTATTGGTGATGACAGTACCCCAGTCTAGTCAGATCTACCACTATTGCAATTTTTTGAGGTTTTCTATGACATTCATTTCTACCTACACATCACCTTGTCCAATCCCAGATCACTGCGAGGTATGTCTAATTCAGGTTAGTACCTTTCTCTCTCCTATCTCAATTATTTTATTTCATTTAAAATATCGAATAAATTATCTAGCTCTTATATTTTAGTATATTTTAGTTATTACATTGCCTTACTTTCTTAGATTATTACTAAAATAATAGATTTTAGATAATCATACCCAAACACAGATGCTGAAAATGCATTGGTGAGAATAAGAGCTGAATTAATCCTAAGAGATGATAATTGCAAGGGAAATTATTGATTTTACTTTGTTGGCATTAGGTTGTCATTGATGTCAAAAGGATGATGTTGTAAGTGTTTTCATTGATGTCTGTAGTATCATTTATGTTAAAAGAGGCAAGAGACATGAAGGTTGATTAGTAGTGTCATGCCAAGTTGAGTGTGTTGTTGGTATTACACAGTGTTGAACAATGTAGTGGATTATAGGAGTGTGGTAGTGACTTGCAAAGGTATTGATGATGTTGCTAAGATGTCATGAAGTGTGTTGGAGGTCCTAGTAGGCATAAAAGTGGAAAAGTGATGATGAGGCCAATTTTAGTGAAACAAACATGATCAAATGGCCTAATAAAAAAAATGAGGAATTTCATGATGAAGTGAGGTATGTAACAATGGGTAATACATTTTTAAAGAATGGAGAGCATGAGTATGAGGTGCAGAGACACTCACACATGTCTTATAGTGCTAGTTCAGATGTTAGACTTGGTTTTTAGGTCTATTCATAGACCTAGCTCTTGAGAAAGCATTCCATAATGAAGTAGAGTCATAATTTCCAAGTGAATTTGATAAAATATGAGTATTGGATAAGTGTTATCATGTTTTTTTAGATGCGCAGTCCAAATTTTAGGTCATAATGCTGAATATTTTGTAAGATGTGAAATTTTTACCTCTATTGAGTTTTTGAAAGTGAGAAACCAAGGTTGATTTGGACTTTCTGATGCTCATTTACTCATGAAACCTTTGCATGGGAGTCCACTATATTCAAAAAAAGTGAGGAAGGGTTTTATATTGAGTTTTTTGGTATTAATTTGAAGAATGAGGCCTAACTTTTATGAACAATCGTTAAGAAGGTAAACTTGTCTTAAACCCTCCTAAAAACCTAGTTCAAAAGTGATGGAGAAGATATTATTCGTAGTGGCCCAAAATTTATTATTTTTGTTTGTATGCTATTTTTAAGTTATAGAGGACTCTCTTAGGTTTTTCTAGGTGTAATTTCTATGTCATGGGTGTATGTGGACCCCACAAAAAAATGGAAATTTATGAAGAAGTTTAGTTTGATCTCAAGTTCTTCCTTGTAAATATTGAATAATTTATTTTTTGAGGAATAATGGAATATATTCTACATTTACATGGTGGTTTCAGATCATGGTTGTTCCCTTAGGAGTTTTGTTATGGTATATTTCGTAAGACGATTTTTGGGGTAGTTTTGGGCAGTTTCAGGTGATTTGGTTACAAAGAATGTTTGGTGGTGCTTCAATATGATTTTTGGTCTTATATGAATTTGGTGATGACCCATAGGTCATGATATTTCTATTGGTATCTCACATTTTATTGGTTAAGGATATTTGATGAGGTTTTGAGCTTCATTTCTAAAGACTAGTTTTGGGGCATGTTGGTTGACCTTGTTCTCAAGTGAATTCATGATGTGAGATGGTGGTGAAAAGTTTATCTAACTTAATATAGGTTTATATTGGGCTTAGAAAACATTTATAAGTGGATTTTTAATTTTTATGAAGGCCCTTTTAGTTCAATTGATATGGTTTTGGTGAGAAGGTGTTTCAGGTACAATTAGTCTTCTTGAGTCCTAATGAAGGATTTGTGTGTAAAGATGATAATTACAACCTTAGTGGTCCTTTATGTGGTGTGTTTACGATGTTGTAAGTGTGTTTTCCTCATAAAGTCTGAAATAGTTCTATTTGGGTCTTAATTCAGGTATATAAGCAAGTTAGGAGGGCTTATTTGAGTTGTTGTGCAAGTAAGGAAAAAGTGCGAGCTATAGGGGAGTTTCTAGAGGTTAAAAGAGATATTTATGACTAAAAATATAGTGAAAACAATGTGCATAGATGTTCTAGAGTGTTATAATATTTTGGAGAGATGGGTCATTATGCCTAATCAACTTGGTGAAGAATCCCATGAGCGAGTTAACCTAAAAAGTAGATTTGAAGGAAGAAGGAATGTGAGATTCATTGTGTCATCATTAGTTGTTGGTGAAATAGTTTAGAAGTGACAAACATATTAGGTGGATTTTGTTGGTGTTAATTTATCTAGGGGTTGGTGCATCCTTATAGGGTTAGTGCTCTACTAAAACTAGGGGTTGGTGCTCCTTGTTGAGTTAGCAGTCAACTAAATTTGATTATTTTCTCTAATAAATCCTTTTTTCATTGGGTTTTCTTTCCCTTGAGGACTTACCACTTACATCTTGTGTTATTTTATGGATGTGCTCTCATTTTCTCTTCTCATGTTATGTTCTTGTGGATGCATGCTTAATGGTTAATTTAATGGTTAATGGATGAAATTTCTTAAGTGAATGAAAATTTCTATTGCTCACTGATTCACCCCCAATGATTTTGATTCCAATAATTGGTATCAAAGTTTGGTCTTTGAAGAAAGCTTAACAATTTGAGGTGATCCCTAAAACACATAATGGATCAACTATGGAGATTTTTGATCAAAGTCCTAAAGGAGAAGGTAGGGTTATTGAAAAGAATTATGTTCAAAGGAGATAAGAGGGTTGTGTCTATTATCAAGAATAAATTATAAGATTAACAAGACAAAGAGAAAGAATGCACTTGGTATGATACATGGATGAAGAGCGAAGAAGTAGCCTTAATTATTCAAACTGCCTTTCATACTTAGAATGAAGACATAATTTGGTACATTGATAGTGGATGTTCATGTCACATGAAAAGAAATAAAAGTAAATTCATCTCATTGAAAGATAATTTAGTAGGATCACTAAGGTTTAGGGATAATACAGCTTCCAAGATAGTTGGAAAATTTTCCTTGAGCTTAAATAATGGAAATACCTTGACAAAAATGTGTTGAACTTAAAAGGGTTGAAACATAATTTATTTAGTGTTAGTCATATGTGTAGTCAAGAAAGGCACACATTGAAATTTCATAACAAATGATGTGACCTAAGAAAATTCAAGACAAGAGAGCTGGTTACTAAGGATAAAAGGACTGAAAACAACATGTATATTTTTAATGAAATCAATAAGGAAATATACCTCATGAGCAATGGTGATGAAGGATAGATATGGTATAGAAGGATTGGGCATCTTAATTTTGACAATTTGGTCAAGACAAGTGCTAAGAAGTGTTTAAGGAGCATGCCCCAGATCATAAAACCAACAAATACTTTGTACAAATCATGTCAACATGGAAAAAAATCTAGGAGTAAGTTTAAGTCTAAGAAATATTACATCTCAGGACCTTTAGATTTAATACATACTGATCTATGTAGACCTACCAGGGTTAAAAGTATTCAAGGTGATAGTTCCTTCATGTTACTTATTAATGAATACAAAAGAATTACTTGGGTGGCCTTCTTGAAGGAAAAATCATAGGCTCTTGAAAAGTTCAAGGTATTCAAAGCATTGGATAAGAATGAGAAGAATGTGAATATCAAATGCCTAAGGTATGATAGATGAGGGGATTTTTGGCTAATTCATTTGATGGATATTGTGAAGAACATGACATTAGAAGACAATTTTTAGTTGCTAGGACACCCCAAAAAAATGGGGTAGTGGAAAGGAAAAACATGAATGTATAAGAAATGAAAAGTACTATGTTTAATGAATCAAAATTACCTGATATTTTTTAGAGAGAAGCAATAAGAAAACATATATATATATATATATATATATATATATATATATATATATATATATATATATATATATATATATAGATATATATATATATATATATATATATCTTAAATAGGGGACAAATTAGAGTTCATTGAAATCACACCCCTATGAGCTGTGGAAAGGAAAATCTACCAATGTAGAACACATTAGGGTATTTGGAAGTAATTGTTTCATCAAGAGAGATCATGGAGATCTAGGAAAATTTGAGTCAAGAGCTGATGAATGGATATTTTTGGGTTATTCAAGTCTAAGCTCAACTTATAAGTGTTACAACAAGAGAATAAAAAAATAATAGAAAGAAAAAATGTCAAAGTTGATGAGACATTCCCAAGAAGGTCAAAGGATGCTCCAAAAAATGATAAATAAAACAAGGAAGAAGATAAAGAATCAGATGGAGAAGAGGAGGAGGCTAATGAGAGACAATACACAAGAGGTCCTTTAATAAAAATTCACAAGGATAATCTTAAATCTAAAATTTTTGGCAACAAGGAAGCTGATGTGTAAATAAGAAGAAGAATGGTAAGTAACTTGAATCATGGGAAGACTGCTCTGTTATCTAAATTTGAACCTAAAAGCATTCAAGAAGCCAATAAATATGATTTTTGGGTGTGTGGCATGAATGAAGAATTAGATTAAATAGAGAAAAATGAGACTTGGGAACTAGTTCCTAGGCTCAAAAATAAAAAAGTCATTGACAATAAATGGGAGTTTAGAAACAATTTGAATGAAAATGGAGAAGTCACTAGAAATAAGTATAGACTAGTGTGCAAAGGATATGTGTATGTAGAAGGAGTATATTTCAAAGAAACATTTGATCCTATAGCGAGAATGGATGCCATACGACTGTTCTTGGCATATCCATGTTTCAAGGGATTCAAAGTATACCAAATTGATGTAAAGTTAAATTTCTTGAATGAAAATTTGGAAGAGCAAGTATATATATAATGACATGAATGGTTTCTATTGAAATATGATCAATATTATGTTTTAAAATTGAAAAAAGATCTATATGGTCTAAAATAGGCCCCTAAGGCTTCGTATTCTAGATTGGATATATATCTATTAGACCAAGGTTTAAAAAGAGGAGAAGTGGATAACATTATTTACATAATGACAAAAGGTGACCATAAATTGATATTAGTGATGTATGTAAATGAAATTACATTTGAATGAAATAATGAGGACATGACCAAGGATTTTGATGATGTAACGAAGGAGTTCGAGATGTCTATGTTGGGAAAATCATCATTTTTTCTTGGTTTATAGATCAATCAATTAGAAAAAGAAATTTTCATTTCACAGTTAAAGTATATAAAATAAATGTTGAAAAAGTTTGGAATGGAGGACAACAAACATGTCATTACACATATAGTTATAGGGTGTAAGCTTAGCAAAGAGGCTGAATCATCAAAAGTGGATCAGATAATATATAGGTCTATGATTGGAAGTTTGTTCTACTCCATTTCTTATAGGCCTGATATTATTCAACTAGTAGGACTTGTAGGGAGATTTCAATATGATCCAAGAGACAATCACTTGTAAGAATTCAAGAGGATTTTCATATATCTCAAAGGGATTATGAGGTATGGTCTATGATATCCACTAAGAAAATGTTTTGAATTGACAACATATATTGATGTTGACTGGGCATGAAGTCAAGATGATAGGAAATGTACTAGTGGTAGATATTTATTTCTAGGAAATTTCCTTATGTCATGGTCAAGGAAGAAGCAAGGGTCCATAGCTTTGTCTACTTGTGAAGATGACTATGTTACAATTGTTTCATGTTGTACTCAAGTGCTCTAGATGAAACAAACTCTAAAAGACTACAAGGTAATGTATGAAAATCCTATTCCTATCTCTTGAGATACCACAAGTGCAATGAGTGTGTTAAATAATCCTATCATGCATTCAAGGAAAAAATAAATTCCTATCAGGTATCATTTTCTAAGAGAGAAAGTGAATGAACAAAGTTCCAAGCTTGAATATATATCAGCTAAAAATGAAATTGCTGATATCCTAACCAAACCACTACCAAAGGAATATTTTGAACACCTTAGACTAGTATTGGTTATGATTCCTATACCCTGCAATCATTAATGGATCAAAGTGTCAGGGGGAGCTAAAAATGTCATCTTTTATCTCCAAGTGCAAGGAAATATGTTAGAAGGTGGTCTCGATTTCAAGTGTGCATGAACATATTATGCTTTACATAGTATGTGTTGAGATTTAGTATGTTGTCAAGAAGAAATGAGAAGGCTTTGAAGTTATGTTCTTGATCACGAAGGATGAAATTCATAGTAGGTAGGTTGATTTGCATAGTTGAGCTAAATTGTGATTTGAGACCTACTTTAGGTATGTGTCATATGAGGAATTAAAAAACTGGTTTGTTAGGATCAATAAGTTCTTAATACTACATATGAATATTCAAGTGAACTGTTGGTGTGTACCATGGTGTGTTACATGTGGTTTATGAGGGTCCTATAATGTTTGGAGTATATCATTAATCATGAAGGTTTGTGGGTAGTCAGTGTAAAATAAGTGTCTCAAGAAGGATTTTGATGGTCTTATCTATGATTATAAGATGCAACAAAGTTGTATTGAAAGATATGTATTCCTCATGGTTCAAGTAATATTTTTAGGTGTTATCAGATGGTGATGAAGGCTTGCAGGGTTTATTTATAAGTTGAAGGTATTATAAAGTGGTTATAGGTGCACCAAGAATAATTTTGAAAGCATGATAGTTAGCTTAGCAGGCGACATAGTTGTGGTTACTAAGCATCAAGAAAAACTTAAGAAGGTTATTCGAAATATGCATATTTATGCTTGACCTAATTAACCTACTAGAGTATTTTTAAGGTTATGTTTATGAACAAGGATAAGGGTATCTTGACAAAAGATACAGATTATAGGTTTTCTATGTGAAAAACATGAAAGTAGGTAAATAAATTGATTGAAAATTTTCCTATTTGAAAGTTATAATAGACAAATAGTGAGGTTTGTATGAAGGATATATAGGGTAGTAAAGTTGATTGCTGGAGACACATGATTGCGAATATGTTCTAAGATACAATCTTGGTTTGAGAATTTGAAAAAAAATATTATCCTGTAGAAACCAATACAGTTTGTTGAAACTTGAATATTATCTATTTGTGAAAGGTATGAAGACCTAGATATACCATACAAAATTTCTCTTGGTAGTATGATTAGAATTTTAGAGGAAGTTTTGACGGTATTGAGCTTTAGATTGTATTTTTAGGATTGTGAATAGTGGATTGGTTTGTTAAGACCAATATGACCTTGAGCTAAAGAATCTTAATGCATTATAAGGGATTTGAAGACCTTAATGGATCCATTGAAGTTATTGTGAGGTTATGATCATGAAACTAGTGGTAGAACAATTCAGATTTGAAGGACTGATATAGGTTTACTTGAGAATGATATAGTTGAAGTGTTTTATTGCTTATCGTGGAGAAATATTTGTCTATCATAGTGGAATATGTATGTATCATTTTAAATATTGAAAGATTAAAATACCTAGAAGTTGTAAAGACATTGCACAAATGAGAGAAAGGTCCACCTTGTCTATGTGCATGCATGAGCTTGAGGGTTATCTACTGATCCAATACAAGTGTGATATGAGCTTATTTTAACATAAAAAGGTGTCTTGAGTCCTAGTATAGGTATGTGTCAATCAAATAAAAACTATATGATTGTGAATGGAATGAAGACAAATCATGGATCTATAATAGTGTTCTATCAATTTGTTGGCAGTCATATAGGGCTTCAAGATAATACTAAAAAGGTTCCAAGGTATGGTTGAGAAGGTTGAAGCTATATTCATAGAATTATTTTTTGCAAAATGTGTTATAGGCAGGTCAAATTCTCAGAGGGAGGGAATTAGGCATGTCCTCATCTCATGAAGGAAAAATATGGAAGTCAAGACAATCCTAAGGGGCATGATGTATTCATGTGGTGTACATAAGTAAGGTATGAACCAAATCATGGAATTTATATCTTGATATATATCATATGATTCTTGATTATGGCACGATTCAGATTTGACAAGCATACATTTGTTGAAGGGGATCCATAATTCTCAAGATTTTAAAATCAGATATAAGAAGGTCAAACGGACCTTGGTTGATTTGGTTGATGTTTCTAACTAAAAGTGATGAGCCTATTGTGTTATTAGATGAAGAGAACCAATTTTTTTGTAGGTATGTTGCTTTATCATTTATGTCAAAAGGGGGAGAATAATTTGATGGCATATGAGTACCTTAGGGAGAGATTGAGATTTGTAAGTTTTTCCATCAATGGGTTTTCCATCAATGACAAAGGGAGAGATTGTTGGTAGTAGGTTTTCATTGATTTCAAAAGGATGATGTTGTAAGTGTTTTCATTGATGTCAAAAGAGGTAAGAGACATGAAGGTTGACTGATTGTGTCATGTCAAGTTGAGTGTGTTGTTGAGATTGCATGGTGTCTTGAGAAATGTAGTGGCTTGTAGGAGTGTGGTAGTGACTTGCAGAGGTATTGTTGATGTTTTTGAGGTGTCGTGAAGTGTGTTGGAGGTCCTAATAGGTGCACAAGAGGCAAAGTGATGAAGAGGCTAGTTTTAGTGAAAAAAAACATGATCAAGTGGCCTTATTAGGAGGCCTAATCAACATAATGAGGAATTTCATGATGAAGTGAGATATGTAACAGATGGTTATGAATTATTAGATCATGAAGAGAATTAGTATGAGGTGTAGAGATAGTCACAATTGTCTTATATTTTTAGTTTAGATGTTATACTTGGTTTTTAGATCTGTTCCTAGACTTAGATCTTGAGAAAGAATGCCTTAATGAAGTGGAGTCATCAATTATAAGTGCATTTGAGAAAAGGTGAGTATTATAGATATGTTAGTATGTTTATTTAGAGGTGTGGTAAAAATTTTAGGTCCTAATGTTGAATATTTTAGAAGATATGACATTTTTATCTCTACCGAGTTTTTGAAAGTTAGAAACCAAGGTTGATTTGGATTTTATGATTCTCATTATCACGTGAAACCTTTGTATGGGAGTCTGATATCTTTAGTAAAAGGGAGGAAGAGTTATATAGTAATTTTTTTGGCATTAGTTTGAATAATGATGCCCAAAATTTTATGAACAATCATTAAGATGGTAAACCGGTCTTAAACCCTCCTAATAACCTAGTTCAAAAGTGATGGAGAATATATTATTCCTAGTGGCCCAAAATTGATTTTTTTGCTTATATGATTTTTTGAGGATGTAGAGGACTCTCTCATGTTTATTCAGGTGTAATTTAGATGTCGTGGTTGTATGTAGACCTCACAGAAATGTAAGTTTTTGAAGAAGTTTAATTTTATCTCAAGTTATTCATTTTACCTATTAAATAATTTGGTTTTAGAGGAAGTATGGAAGCTATTATACATTTCCATGGTGGTTTGAGATCATTTTTTCTGTTAGGAGGTTTGTTATGGTCTATTTTACAAGAGTGGGTTTGGGGTAGTTTTAGGCAGTTTAAGGTGATCTGGGTGCGGAGGCTATTTGGTGATGCTTCATTCTGATTTGTGGTATTTTATGTAATTGGTGATTACCTTGAGGTAATGATATTTGCATTGGTATATCACAATTACTTGGTCAAGGAGGTAATGAGGTTTTGAGCTTCATTTCTAAAGACTAGTTTTGGGACAGTTTGGTTGACCTTGTTCTCAAGTGGATTTATGATGTGAGATGGTGGTGCAAAGTTGATCTAGCTTGAAGGAGTTTTATAGTGGCCTTAGAAAAAAATTATAAGTGGATGTTGAATTTTGATGAAGGTATTTTTAGTTCAAGTGATTTGATTTTGGGGAGAAGGTGTTTTGGGTGCATTTAGGCTTCTTGAGTCCTAATGAAGGACTTGGGTGTGAAGATGTTATTTACGACCTTAGCTGTCCTTTGTGTGGTGTTTTTATGATGTGATTAAGATGTTTTAAGTTTAATTTTGTTATAAAGTTTGAAATAGTTGCATTTGGGCATTAAATCAGGTATATAAACAAATTAAGAAGGCTTATTTGAGTTGTTGTGCGAGTAAGGAAAATTTCGAGCTAGAGGGGTTTTTATAGAGGTGAAAGAGGTATTTATAACCACCAAGAGAGGGAAAAGAGTGTGTGGAGATGTTATAGGGTGTGAAAATATGTTGGAGAGATAGGTCATTAGGCCTAATTAGCTTGGTGAAGAATCCCACGAGCGAGTTGATCTAAAGAGAAGATTTGAAGGAGGAAGGAAAAGAAGCTTCATTGTGTCATAATTAGTTTTTGGTGTAAAATTTTAGAGGTGAAAAACATATATGGTGGATTTGGTTAGTGCTAAGTCATCTATGGGGTTGGTTCCTCCTTATAAGGTTGGTGTTATACTAAAATTAGGGGTTGGTGCTCCTTGTGGGGTTTGTGCCTCACTAAACCTAGGGGTTGGTGCTCCTTGTTGAGTTGGTGATCAACTAAATTTGATTCATTGCTCTAATAAAGCTATGTTTTCAGTGGTTTTTCTTCCCCTTGAGGATTTCCCACTTACATCTTGTGCTCTTTTGTTGATGTGCTCTCATTTTCTCTTCTATGGTTTTGTTCTTGTGGATGCGTGCTTAATGGTTAATTGAATGGTTAATGGATTAAATTGATTAAGTGAATGAAAATTTTTATTGCTCAATGATTTGACACAACTCTAAGTGATTGTGTTTCCAACACACTTGCCCCAAGAAATGATTATGACATGTAAGGGATACGATTTTTGTTTTGTGATAGTCGTAAGATGATTGGAATGATCACTAGGGAAGGAATGAAATGTCTAATTTCATCGATTTGTGTTGTTTTATTGGATTTTTTGATGTTTTTGTAATTTTTAGGATTTTTGATTATTTGAATGTTTTTGTTTTCATTTTTTGATATATGTGCTTTTTTTATTTTTATGGTTTTAACATAATTTTTAGATTTTTGAAGTATTTGAATTTTTTTGGTGATTTTTGAAGTTTTTGAAATTTTGAAGAAAAGGATAGCCGCATGGTAGAGAACACATGATTTTCCCCAGTGAAGCATTGGTTTTCTCCAACAAGTCAAAAGTAGTTGATGAAAATACTCCTGCAAGTGAGTGGGCATCGTGATATAATGCTTGACAATCACGTTAGAGGAGTGAGAAGAATCCACAAATAGTTTTCTAAAGGAAAGGCAAAGAAAATTAGTGGTTGATTAAGAACATAGTAAAAAAAGGGTTAAGAGGGCATAAACAAAAGGTTGAGAGGGTTAGAAAACATTGCAGCTCATTTTTGTTATTAGACCCATTTTTCCATTGGATTAAAATTTGAGCTCTAAGTTATGAGAGACATGGCTTGCCGATCACATCACAAACATCACGTGGACAATGTTTATGAGTTTGGGTGAAGACCAGATGAGGGTGCTGCAGTAAGTACCTAAAAAAATTAATTTTTCGATGCATTTATGACTAGTTAGAGGTTAGGGATTTTTTTAAACTCTAATGCATACACTTAGGTGTGCTAATGTAGCTGGAGGAATTTGCTAGTGTGTCAGTGTACAAGCTAGAGTGCAACTGAGGGGACGAGAATGTTAGGGATAATGCACTAACATGTTGCACACATTATCATCATAGTGAGAGCATGAGTGTTAATGTGCATGTGCTAGCATGAGTGAACTAGCGTTTAGCTAGATACGATAGCATGAATGCAATTACACTGAAGTGTATGCGCTAGCGTAGCAAAGGCTGCACTAGTATCATCATATGAGTTTTACTAGAAGTTTTGGAGGTTAACATAGAAGAATAATATTCTAACAATGTTATTAGATTATTTTAAAGAGATACCACTAGCATTAGATGTGTGGGAGTGTCACAAAATACTACAAATGTTTCAAATGAGGTTCACACACAGTCAACGGTGACTGTTGGCTTCACTAATAGACATGAATCAAATGTCATATATTGCACAATTGTCACGTATCATACTAGACCACTGCTTACTGATGATGCTAGATGAGCGATGACATAACAAGAGTCCCACATTTAGGTTTCCAACCAGGGAGATGATGGTGACCTTAGAGGATGTGCATTAGTACCTTCAGGTGTTGATGTAGGGTATATTCATAGAGTTTGATGGGAATGAAACATGGATACATGGAAACATTTGGGATTTTTTTGGAGGATATACCCAAAGAAGGGATGGTGGTGCAGTTGTATGAGTGCATGGAATGAAAGGATAATGACATCACTACCTATATATTTGAGGGCTCTTATCAAGGGCTATTTTCTTCCTGATAAGATTGGAACTAATTTTTAGCCGAGTTTGATAGGTGTAGTAGAACAAGTGATGGAGGACAAGGTCCTTACATGAGGGCAGTTTATCTTAGCACACTTATATAGATAACTACATTTGATAGTTTATAGAGGCATGAGATGTCTGAGCCTAGCTGCACTACTTTAGATATGAGCCTAGGACCATATATTGATTGGATGACCAGTGGGTATTTTGTGAGTTAATATTCCATATGAGATATCATCCTTCATATGAGAAACAGAAGGTGTGGGATAAAGAGGCCATATGGGGGCTATTTCTTTCTATCGGTGGGCGTTTGATGATTTACAACTACACATGGTAACATGGAGACCATATAAATTATATCAGTGGGTTACTGATGGTATAAATATGTTCATGATAGAGGTGGACCATTATATTATTGGCATACGTAGTCATATCATGGAGATGTATGAGTTTGACAAGTTATGATGGTATTTGGAGTCATAAAAGGCATACTAGGTGGGGATAAATGGTACACATGAGTATTGCATGAAATAATGGACTTTGGGCAATAGATTAGGGTGTGAGCCTCTAGAGAGAGATTCTTTGGAGTAATTTAACATGCGTTGGATTCTTGGGGTCGGGTTCTAGATCCAGGAACTAGTCTAGATTATGATGTAAGATATGCAACAATCATGCTTAGACAGATCACTATTTCATAGGTGGTTATAGATGAAAAGATAATGGAATCATCTGTGAGTGGTCTATAATAGAGGAAATATAGATGTAGACTTGGTCACATTGAGGCTGAGATAGAGGGATAGGCTACTTAGGTTCCAAAAATTTAGGTGGCATAGGGGCCATAAATATAGGTTAGACTAAGGCCATAGGTACATATATACATAACACATGTACCACAGGTGCATGTAACATAACTTCATGTAGTTCATACAATACATGTATAGGCACATGGTCATGTAGCCTAGGTACCATTATAGATGCCACAATAGGTTCCACTATAAATACCAGTATTGGTGATAGTTATATAGATGTAGGTACCATTGCAGATACCCTTATAGATGCCACTATCGCTACCTAGATCACCTAGTCCAGGATTCAGAGTAGTAGGAGAACAAAGTGTGGAAAAAAGTATACATTTATAGTCACAGACATAAAAATTAGCCCCACAACCATTAGGTGGATCAACAGTTGCACATTACAGGATGCGAGGGATACAACCATAATTTGGGGTGATATAGCATTCATCACCATTCAGACCCTCCAGAGGAAATTAGATAAGAGGGTAAATGAGTGAGATATCCCAAGACAATAGTTGGAGCAGAGGAATAATGAGAGAGATTATATTTCTATGTAGTTAGGTTAGGTTATTGCAAAGTGGGGGTGCCATACACCATGTGGCACAAACAGGTAGTATGAGTAATGCACTATCAGCTATTATTACTACATCAGGTGAGGTAGGTTATTACAAAGCTCTACATGAGGCCAAAATCCCGGAGGGTCAGAGAGCTCCAGGGTACAATTAGAAATCAGGAAGACAGTCCACTAGGTCACACATGCTATCAAGATCATTGAGATTAGTGTAGATGCCCCTCCTAGGGATAGACCAGATAATCATAACATGGGAGAGAGTCAAGTATGACTCATTTTTAAAGAGACTATTATTTTTTGTATATGCCTCGTGATGAAGGAACATTTTTATAGATTGAGGCCCATGGTGGCATACTAATATGTACATGATGTGTTTTGTGATATAGCGTACATGGAATTTTTTTTATTTATATGATGTTTTGATATTGAAATTCTTTGATGTATATAGTATGGACATTTTAAACCATATATTATGCTGATATTTATTTGATTTGATGTAGTTTCTATATGATATGATGATATGACTTAGATAGATGATGACTGAGAATTTTATTTATTATGGATAAATGATGATGTTATATTAGTTTAGCTTCCATATTTATAGGTTAGATTTTCTTCATGGTGTATGATAATTTTATGGATATATAATAATGTTATATGTGTAATGATGATATACATGTTATAATGTTAACAAAGTACTTACAATTAAAAAAATAAAAATAAATTCCAGAAAACGTATCTAAACATAGCATAAGTAAAACACACCATGAATTATTTAATAAACCAATATGATAACATGATAGTTACAAGTGGTTCAAAAACACAATACAAGCATGTCAAACAAACCCAATATGAACAAGAATTAACTACACCAAAGTTATATATGAACTAAGATGTTAATGATTTATGTGTAATTGGTCCATGATAAATATAAACAAAGCACAAAAAACCCCATATACATAGAAATTTGATAAACACCCCGATTATAAAGGAGTCAAGATGCTTATAGAAAGCATGTAATAGGTCAAAAAATGAAAAAGTTGAAAAAAATCCCACACTACAAAGTAAAATGAGCCAAGATAACAAGAAGTCACCAAAAAATAACAAGAATTGCAATGATGAATAACACACAAGCCCAAAAGACATGGTAAAATAACCAATTAAGCCTCAAAATGAGCCAGTATGATAACATGATATAGACAATTGGTCAAAAACAAACATGGAAACAAACCCAATTTAAAAAGTGAAAACAATAAAACAAAACTAATAATGAGCCTAGTTACCTTACTTTTTGTAATTGGTCAAATAAGTACATGAAAAATGGAAAATAAACCATACACACATAATAAACGATGTAACACAATCATTACAATGATATATAACTATCACCCTAACATGTTCCTTAATTAATAACTAGAATATGTGAATGACTCCAAGTAGTAATATATGCAAGGGGATAGGATAAGACTAAAGAGCAGAGAAAATAATCCTCTTGTCACTCTTATCGGATTCTATTAAGGTTTGATATGAAAAATGTATTTGATTGGATTTCTGAGCAAGGATGTATGCGAGGAAAATATTGGGGCATCTTGGAACTTGGTTCTTCCTATACATAATTTCATAAAACCAAACAAAAATATAAAACCCCTGAAAATCCTAAACATTCGAAATCACAAAATCCAAAAATAGTGGAAAACTCAAAAACACTAAACAATGGAAAATATCCTACAAAACATCCTACTTCAGTGCTTTCTTTTTCTAGTGAATGACATGTGGATTATCTTGTGATCTTCATTCATTAACAAATATAGTTTTCTTACTATGTCTATCTTCCCTCACATATATTTTTTCTTGGGGCAGTTTCACATGACTTTTGTGTCCTATGTTTACTCCCTTACATGTATCCTTTCTCAGGGCATCATTTTAACATGTGTCGCATAACTCAAACATTTGGGAACTGAAGCTAGATAAAAAAAGAAGATGAGAGGAGAGTGACGGGACACAAGTACCTCACATACATATTAGGGACCTGTAGTTCAAGAAGAGTATATGCTGAGCCCAACAGAGGAGGAAAACCCTAATGTTGTTCACAATTGGGACAAGGATGAAATAGATACAATACATGAGGAACTGCACATGGAGAAGGAACATAAAGAAGTGGAATAACACAAGGAAGAGCCTATACTAAAATAAGGTGAAGGCCAAGAACATGAAAAGGATATGCGCAATACATAAGAAGAGGAACACAAATGAGATGGAGAGGAAGAGGATACTAAGGAAGAAGAAGAGGGCAACAAATAATAGGTGACTAGGGACTATCAATTTACTAGAATGGAGGTGACCCAAGAATAGTTCAATATTACACATGAGAAGCTGAAAATTCCATGGGTGGGAGAGAGGAAGTGATAGTAATTCCCATAGGCACCCCTAATATCCTACCTTGATGATTCATCAAAGGTGCTAAGGGAAATAATACAAATTTTAGTACAAATGGAAGGCTTATTCTATTCGGAAATGTTTGGTAAGGTCAAGGCCCTCTCGTGGAACATGTAGAATCACATGGAGGAGCCTGAATTGGAGGTGAGAAAGGATTATTTGTCAGAGATGAAGTCGAAGAAGGATCCAAGAAGGGTGTTTCCTAGATTGACTCAACAAAACTATCAAATTAAAAAATATGTGACACACTAAACAATATGGTTGCCAAATTTGGGAGAAGAAATATCAATAAAGGGGCCACAATTAGAAACATGCAGAAGGATACATAGTGGAAACACAAGGAAATTCAAAACCTTGCCGAGGATTTTAATGATGAGAAGAAGAGAATAGCTGAAGAGTACGATAAGGAAGTAGATGTAGTAAGTAATATTACATGCACATACCCAAAATTGGTGGAATATGACCAACTAGAATATGCTACAGATGTGGACTATTTGGAGGATCTAGTTCAAAGGCTACTAATCAATGTAAAGAGCGGTTCAAGGTCGTCAACTGAGGAAATGTCTAAGGTGAATATAAACTTTGAGAAGAATTTGAAATACTCATCATGGAGGTGAAGGAGGTTGAGAAAAAGGTAGAGAATGTTTTTGACAAGTGTCAATATTTCACTTCGATATATAATGCACACACCATAGATGAAGAATCAAAGCTGAAGAAAATACAGGCCATAATGAAAATCAATAAGGTTGAGTGCGAGAAGGTGATGCAGAAAGTCACAAATAAGTGGGAGTTGATAAAATTCAAGCGCGATGTTATTGATTAAAGGCTTAATGAGATCCAATCGATTGTAATGCATATGATGGATATCTTAGAGGGTATTATATGATACTTAAATATACTTTTTAAAGAGTTGAAGGAGAAGATTGATAAGCTAAATTTACAAAAGATACTAGATATTATGGAAATGGTGCCAGAAAAGGCCACTAAAGAGCTTGAAGGCTAGAAGAAGCTGGAAAATATAATAAAAAGGGGGTGTCCAGAACTCTTTTAGTCACCTAAGGCTTGAATTTTGGGTGTGCATGATTCTTAGTTATTTGGTTCACTACGGGTAATTTCCCATAGTCTTGATTCTTGAATTCTTTCAGATATTTCTTGAGTGGAAATTATTTTATTCATGCTATTTATGAGGATGGGAAATAATCCTAGTGTGGGGTAATGTTGAGTAGGGAAAATTCTAAAGTATTATCCATGCGTGAAGGACAAAGAAAAGGACGACATACATGAAGTAAGATGAAGTAACTAAGGACCAAAAGGAATGCACAAAAGCATATGTGTAAATAGGGAATACATACAATTTAGTGAATGAAAGGTATGCACATGAGGGAAAATGAGATCAATGTGAAAGGGTTTATTCATACACACAAGGTTTGGGACTTAGCCAAATTTCCATGTAAAGGCTAAAAATAGTAAAAAGAAGAGATAACATAATATGCAAGGAACATCTAGAAATAGACAAGGCATCGACCACAGGTAAATCACATGTAATATATACCATATATGGACAGATATATTTAGAGGATTAAAAAATGCATGAGGCCAAGCTATTTATAGCACAGGTTAAAGATTAAAGCATGGTTTAAAGGAATACATCCTATATTTAGGACATATCATTAGAATTAAAGCATATAAGAGGTGAAGGGGAAGTCCCCACCATATATAAATAGGTGTTACACTACTTGAATATTTATTCAAGTATGTGAGTAGAGACATGGATATATGTATGTAGTTATAGAGTGAGAACATGTGTGTGCCTAGCACTAAAGTGATATTTCCATACATCATTGAGTATATGTAATAAAATTAAGTATGTTTGTGATGGAAAATTATATATGGATTATTATAGTTGATACAGATGTACACAATGTAATAGATATCTAAATACGATTGTTGATTTTCTATGTTGATTAGTTTCTTTTCCACGTATGTTATCTTTGTTATACTTTGTTGTTATCTTCATTCATGTTATAATTGCTAAGGATAAAAACCACATCTTAACAAATAGAGAATGTAGGAACTCTATAGGCTGCACATTCTTTGGATGAGTGCTTAGACATATAATGGAATTGAAAGTTTTCCTGAGCCTCTAAAGTGTTGACAAATAGACTCTAACAAAGGTAGAATCAGATTAGTTATCTAGCAGGTTATATACCTTTAAGAGGTTTGCGAAAAGCATTATGGCCCTAGATGATATTTTTCATCATTCAGAAGGTTTTGAATGAAAAAATATGTCTTGGTTTCAATGGAGATGATAAGAAGTATAAAATTCCAAGTTGAGAAGCAGGCCCTAGCTCCAAAGAAGATCAAAATGAAGCTTCATATGCCAAAAACAATTATCCCAAGAGAAATGAAAGGTAATCCCATCAAGAAGCCAAATGTTATAAGGTATGTAACTTTATTTCATGGTTATTGTTATGATTGCAATGAATTTTTTCATAGGGAAAGGGAATGTGAAAAAAAGTTCTTCAAGAGTGAGTACACATGTAGCAATGGAATAAATCATACTCATATTCAATCAAGAGGAATGAGGTATGTTTTTTGGCATAAGTGTCACCAAGAAGGTCATATTTCTAGGTTTTGTCTCTATAAGTCATCACAAAAGGTCGAGAAGTTTGGTGCTCCCAAAGTCAATAGAATATGGTTACCAAAGGCTGATCATGCAAATGAGGTAAAGAAGGATGAACATAAACCATTCAAGGATTGCAAAGAGTTTAATCCTATTGATATGGTTAAGAAGGAACTTGTGACAGTCAAGAACATCATCTTGAAGAATGAACCTATGAAGAATGAGCTAAAGTCAATCAAATCTTGTTTTTATCTACATACAAGTAAAGAAGGTGTATTTTCCATGATTGAGTATGAACTAGAGGTTTAAGTTCTTCAAGAAAAACACATGTGTTTGAAAAACATTCGGTCAACAGAGGAGAAGGAGGATAATGTTGTCATCAAATCAAAAGTTCCTAAGAACACCAAGAGGTTACCAAAG
Organism: Taxus chinensis; assembly: GCA_019776745.2. Lineage (NCBI taxonomy): Eukaryota > Viridiplantae > Streptophyta > Pinopsida > Cupressales > Taxaceae > Taxus > Taxus chinensis. The sequence goes on from CM034146.1 coordinate 103,228,474, forward strand.
TCTGTTTATCAACCTCAAGAGTCCAAGTTTCTTGAGAAAGGCATAGAGATCTGTTAATATCCTTAGTTCATAGTGTTTTACAACCCTAAGTGAGATGGGGTGTCTTCATTTTGATTCTAGAAGGATTCACCTCTCGATAACATAAATGTATGATTTTTCTCATGATGAGATCTTGGACAAGATTATTAAGGTATGTGTTGTGCTCTATTTTCTTGAATGTGTATGCATTAGTGTTACAGTTCATAAGGAGTCATTACGAGGATTACATATTTTGGATGTCTAGTTGTCTTTATATCAAGAGTTGTTCTATATTTATCATGGATATATGGGGAGTCTTTTAGGTTCCTAGGATAAATACATGGTATGAAGAATTCATGAGCATTTTTATGAAGGATAAAAAATTTGTGCAAGAAGGAAAATCCAAGGTAGAGAAGTTAAGAACAAATGTTTGAGCATAGGAAAGCATCTTAAGGTTGTTTGACAATATGTTGGATGCCTAACTAGGTAGAGGTATAAATTTTGAGACTTATATTGGTTTATGTTATGGATGAGTGTTATATGAGCTTAAAATAGAATAATGAAGCCCCAATAGGTGGTAAGTAGGTTGAAGTGATCAAAGGTTTTTTTCTAAGTATTTATATGACCTTTCAGTCTTGTCATATAGATCTATTACCTTTAGAAGAGAATCAAAGGAGTATGAATTGTTCTAAGTGAAGTTGACAAAATAAGAGTGAGATGTGCATGTTTGAGTAGGTTTTGTGCCTTGAAGACCTAATTTAGAGCTCTATGAGGTTTAAGTAAATCTATAAGGGCCCAACTGGAAGTTAGAAAATGTGAATCATGTTTGAAGCCTTGAATTGTGTCTTAAGACCTTATTTATGTCTATGTTAGTCTTGAGAAATTGATCAGGTATATCCATGGTGTAATTTTGTAATGAAGGAGCATCAAGGTGGTATATGAAGGCATGTATTATTGTTAAATAGTTGAGAAGTGTGTTACATTCATGACTGGACAGAAGATTGTGTTCTTGTGGCCTAGTATGATTACAAGGCATGTTTGTGTATTAAAGTGCATAAAAGGTGACATGGTGGCCTAATGGATCTATTGGAGTAATTTTTATCCATGATCAAAATTTTAAAAATGTTGAGAAGTAGGTTATATTCCTTGAGCAAGATTGAAAGTCAGAAGTTCTGGGCATGTAAAGTTATCATAATGAAAAGATATGTAAAGGGTCATGACATAGATATTATATTTTTTTATCTTGATAAACCCATAGAGTATGCTATTTAATGTCATACTGAGGAGGTTTGATGAAAGTATTGAGTGAATTTGATTCATAGGTTCAAGTATAGTCATGTAGTGGGATTGCGGGATTAGAGCCAGGTTGGTGCCTTGAAACAGTTGTGAAAGAGGGTCCTGGTTAGGAAGATCAGTTAAGATATGTTTATATCATCTCAATATATTTTATTCTTATTCATATTGCTAATTGGTGAGTATAAAATTGTTTGGTAAAGGATTTGAAGGTGAGTAGATAGTTTGACATGTATAATTGAGAAAAAGATGGTGATTTAAGGCCTTATTTAGTTTTGTATATGAATATTCTTTCATTTAAAGATCAAAGGTGGCTTGAAGAATCTATAAGATGATAGAATGTTGTAACAAGGTATGTGAAGATGTTTTAGAGTTTTTGGTATAGTTATGAAGGTGCAGACATATTGAAGAATTAAGAAGATGTCTCAAGACTTATAATGTAGGTTGAAATGCTTGGAAAAATTTGTGAGGAGACCCAATAGGTGTGTGAAGGTATAACAAGGAAAGAATTATAATAGATGGTGTAATGACAAGGAGAGAAATTCAAGTGGGAATGAGGTCATTCAAATACATGATTCATTGTCTCAATATGGTATGTTGTGATAATAATGTTAGTAGGGTTATCATGTATATAACAGTTGAAAATAGATGAGGTGTGTTTTAGGTATGAGCAGTAAATGAAGATGATTGAGTTTCTTGCAAAGGTACAGTTACAAAGTTATGGTTTATGATCCATAAGATGGAAAGGTGAAGATTGGAATATAAGGTAAGTGTGAAATGACCTGATAAGATATGTTACATTTGTGTTGCAAATAAGTAAGATCAAGAAGTAGGAGTATGGTTTTAGGGGGATTTTTATCATCTTGGATAGGGTATGCAAAACCTTTTTTTTTTATTTTTTTATGCATTGGTATGATTTTGTACAGGAGGTCCTAGTGTTGGTGTAAATGGTCTATCAAAATCATGTGAGCATGGTTTTGCATAAGATTACATCTGGAATTATTATTAAGGTTTCTAGGTCTGAGGGGGATATGAGCAAAGCTCCATGAGAATGTATATTGTGATAAGAAAATTTTATGGTTGAAGCGTGTTGTCAAGCTAAGAATGGTTGTTGAATGTTGTTGGTGAGGTATTTAGGAGTTGGGGAGCTAAGAAGATGAATTTTTTATGTCAAGAAGTGATTAAGAAAAATGTTTATTTATGAATACAATATTTTTTTAAATCTAAGTATGTAATAGCTCTGATAAATATGTATGCAATATGAATAAATAAGACCCAAGAAAACAAAAAATTAAGATTTAAAACCTAATTTCAAAGAGGAGATTAAATGACGTATTTATTTCGTAATTAATCCCGGGTTATGCCAAAGTGAAAAACTTGAGAAATATGAAGTGCATACTGTGGCAATAAAACCTAGGAAAATGCAAAGATAGAGGAATATTTTGGACTGGGGCACCTAGAGTGGGTCAAGGACACATGTGGGTGCTACAAATCAGTATGGTAATATTTGATTGCTAAAAATATCAAAAAACCATCTTTGACTAGTTGTAAGGTGTTTTTTGTCCTTTTCTTCTTGTCGATAATATATCGTAAGATGATCATCGATGTCGCTGATAACTTGTAATAAATAATTCACCTGTAAAACCCTACAAAGTGTATCAAACCCAAAATGATGGGTTAGAATGTCCTTAGCTGTCAAACAAGTGATCTTACAACTGAGCATTTCACTACATTTCATACCTAATATAGTTCTATGTGTTTGTGTGTGAAGAGAAGTTCCCTAGGTGGCTCTTGTGTGCGTGCTACGCTTGATAGTGAACAATAGCTAGATGTATAATATGTAAGTAGATGTCTGCATGTAATAGAATGAACTTTCCCTCCTATGAAGTGTATGTAGAAGAATGTAGTCCCTTGTCCCTTGTGTGGAGCTAGAATGGATGCTTGGATGCTCTAGAATATCCTTTTGATGCAACCTTAGGTGGTGATAGCTAATGCTTAGTGTTTGGTCATTTATTATGGTCAAATAACTTTATATTTATATCATTCCCTTGATTGAATTTCATAATGAACCCTGAAAAGGTTGACTATAAAAAAATATATGATGCCCAACCCACTAAAAAGGACCCAAAATATGTTAGCAAATTACAAAGAGTTCAGGGGCACCTAGAGGGGACAAGGGAGCTTGACGTTGGCGTTTGGGTTGAGCGATGGTGTCTAGGATGAAATTTTTTGAAGCATAAAATAAAGACTAGGAAAGAAAGAGTATAAGATAAAAATTTGCAATAGAAATAAAGAAATGATGGCCAAAGACATTGGTTAATTAATACTTTTCTTACTTAGGAATCATATGAATAGTAGTTTGTGATCAAGTCTAGATAAATACCCAAAGTGTGTGATTTTGTGTCTACAATAAGCAATGAAAGGTAAGCATGTTGATTCATTCCTTATAAATTTTTTTAGTTGTATCATTTATGTGTTGAGAAGTGACATTGAAAGGTCTAATTTAGTTGGTTCAAGGGAAAACAAAGTATGATGTCATTCTAAGCAATCTTTGAGGTGTTAAGAAGAAAGGGGAAGTTGAGAAGGTGTGTTAGAAGCCTTGAAAGTCATGAAGATTGGTTATGTCATGAACTTAGGGGGATATTGTGTTTAGTTTATCTCAAAAGGAAGGTAAGTGAGTCATATTTGTACTTTTTATGCATTTGTTAAGGAGGAGCCATGTTGCTCAAATGATGTGAAGAGTTAAATCAGAAGTGAAAAGGTCAAATTGACCTTATTTTGATTTGGTTGATGTTTCTAACAAAAAGGTGAGTCCTAATGTCATGAGAGAAAAAAATTGTTGCAGATATGTTTATTTTTCATTTATGTCAAAATGGGGGGAATAAGTTGATGGCACATGCGAGTACCTTAGAGGGAGAATGAGCTATTTGTGTTTTCCACCAATGACAAAGGGGGAGATTGTTGGCATTGTGTGATCACTGATTTCAAAGTGTGATGATATCATTAATGTATGATGTTTCATTGATGTCAAAATAGGTAAGGGACATGAAGGTTGATTGGTAGTGTCCTTCATTATTGAGAAGGCATAATGTCTTGAGGTGTCTTGGTAAGGTATGATGGCTTGTAGGATTTTTTTAGTGACTAAAAAATACAGATGGATGTTGTATTCATATCATTAAGTGTGTAGAAGGCTCTTATATGCATGAAAGAGTGGAAAAGAAATGAGGAGGTCAATATTAATGGTTTGAGTATAATTAAGATGCTTGGTTTTAAGGCCTACTTAGCAAGTTGAGGTACTTCATGATGGGATACATGTATGTAGTATTTGATTAAGCTTGGTAAGATCATGGAGATAATGATAATGAGGTTTAGAGACAGTCATAAGTGTCTTAGAGTTTTGGCTCAAGGTTTGGAGATGATTTTTAGGTCTATGCTAGACCTAATATTAAGCCCTAGGTGGCCAAATGAAGTGTGTAGGTATAATTTCAACTTAGAATTGAAAATTTGATCATTGTAAAATCTGTATGAGGTTTTCCTAGAGGTGTGAGTGAAGTTTCAAGTCCTTGATTGATATAATTTACAAGATATTGAATTTTTTCCCTTACTGAGTTCCTAGAAATGAGAATTTGATGTCGATATGTACTATTTGATGTAGATTGGCACGTGTAAAATTTGCATGGTGGTCCAATATATTCATGTTATTTTGGGAATGGTTATAATATGATGTTATAGGAATTAGTTTGTGGTTTTAGGGGCACAACTTTATGAATAATCATTAAGAAGCTAAGGTGGTCTAAAACCCTCCTTAAACCCTAATTAAAACTGATGGAGAAGATTTTTTTTTATAGCCCAAATTGGATTGATTGATCAAGTTTTATGATTGGAAGTTGTAGAAGACTCCTCCATATTTATATAGAAGGAATTTAGGTGTCTTGACTATATGTGGACCCCACTTAAATCTATAAGTTTTAAAAGAAGTTGTGTTTTCTCTCAAGTTTTGTATCAGACCTGTTGACTAAATGTGTGTTTGAGGAATATGGGAAGTCATTATACATTTATATGTTGGTTTCATATCATTACTTATCCCTTAGGATGTCTATTATGGTCTGTTTTGCAAGACTATTTTAAGGGTAGTTTTGGATAACTTTTGTGGTCCTGGTTGTAGATGTGTTTTGGTGGTGTTTTATTATGATTTGTGGTATCTAGTTGAGTTGATGATTACCCTGAGGTCATTATATTTCCATTCATGTATCACAATTTCATATATGAGGTGATTTTATGAGGGTATGAGCTTGATATTTGTACACAGGTTTTGTAGGTCATAGACCTAGTGAGGAGAGTTGTTCCTCTTGGTGGTTTCATAACATGTTCTGAAAGTGCAGAGTTGTACAATATTAATGTATGTTTATTATATAATTATACAATATTATAAGTGTATGTTGAGTTTTGGTAAAGATGTTGTTGGCCTTAGTAGATTCAATTTTGGCGAGAAGGTAGTTTTAGTGTTTTAGGCGTTCATGTGTCCTAATGGATGGTTGTTGTCTGTACATTCTATTACCAACCTAAGTGGTCATTTATAGGATGTTTTAAGTATTTTTTAAGTTTTTGTGATGTTATCTGACCTATGATGTCTGACCTAGATGATTTATGGTCATGAGTCATGTATAAAATCAAGTTTTTAGTGACTTATTAGGTTGTTGAGATTGTATGAAAAAATGCAAGAAAAAGGGGTATCTCTAGAGGTGTAGAAGGTCTATGTGACCATTAAGAGAGGGAAGAGATGATGTTATTATGTTCTAGAGGTTGTTTTTTTTAGAGATAGGTCATTGGAACTAATGAGCTTGGAGAATAAGTGCTTGAGCGAGTTAGCAAGAAGGTCAAATTTAGAGAAGATAGAAGGAAAGAGAGCTTCATAGGTGTCATCATCAGTTTTTGTGCAACATTCCATAGGTGAAAAAAAATAGGTGTATTTTTTTGGTGCTGATTCATCTAGGAGGTTGGTTCCTCCTTGTATGGTTGGTTCCATACTAAATCTATGGGTTGGTGCTCCTTATGGGGTTAGTGCCTCACTAAACCTTGGGGTTGGTTCTCCTTTTTGGGTTAGTGCTTGACTAAATTTGAAATGTTTCTCTATAAATATTTGTTTCAGTGGGTTTTTTTCTCCTTGAGTTTTTCCCACTTAAATATTGTATACTTTTATTATTTTGTTCTCATGATGCGTGCTCATGTGTTTTGATTAATCATTACTTAATCTATTTGTTGATGACTTTTGGGTGAATGTGTTGAATGGTTGATGGATGCTAATGATTAAGTGAATGGAAGTTTTATTTCCCACTAATTCACCCCATAATGGTTGTGCTTCCAAAAATTGGTATCATAGTAGGGCCTCTAAAGCGAAATTAACAAGCTTGAGGTGATCCTTGAAGCACAAAATGGGTAAATTGGAGAAATATCATGAGAGGTCATCTAAGGTGGACTTACAAGGAGAATTAGTTTTAAAGGAGGAATAAATTTAATCTAGAATCCTTGGTAAAGGGATATGAAGAACATATAAATTGTATGAAGGATGCGCATGAAGAAATAATTAAAGAATATAAAACTCAAGTTGTGTTAGTGACAACATCTCTAAAAGGAAAAGAAGATGAATATATCAAGCTTAAGAAAGAGATAGAGTCTCTAAATTCCAAAGAGGATGAATGTATCAAGTAGGAATCAGAAATAAGTTTCTTGAATGTAGAATTGTAGTAGGTATCTAGTAGGTTTAATACCTTTTAGAGGTTTGAAAAAATCATTGTGGCCTTAGATGATATTTTTAGCATTCAAAAGGTTGTAAATGAAAAATAGGTCTTGGTTTCAATGGATAAGATAAGAATTTTGAAATTCCAAGTCAAAAAGAAGGTCCTAACTCCAAATAAGATCAAAATGAATATTCTTATGCCAATAAATTCTATCCCAAGAGAAATTATATGTCTAATCCCATCAGGTAGCCAAATGTTATTGGGTATGTAAGTTTATTTCATGGTTATTGTTATGCTTGCAATAAATTTGGTCATAGGGAAAGGGAATGTGGAAGAAATTTCTTCAAGAGTGAGTACCCATGGAGAAATGGAAGAAATAAAATCCAGATTCACTCAAGAGGAATGAGTTATGTTGTTTTTTTATAAGTGTCATCAAGAAGTTCATATTTCTAGGTTTTGTCTCCATGAGTAATCAAGGAAGGTTGAGAAGATTGATGCTCCCAAAGTCAAGAAAATATGGTTTCTAAAGTCTGATCATGAAAATTAGTTCAAGAAGGATGAACTCAAATTAGTCAAGCATTGCAAAGAATCTGATCCTTTTGATATGGTTAAGAAGGAACCTGTGACAATCAAGAACATCATCTTGAAGACTAGACATGTGAAGAGATAAAGTTAATCAAGTCCAGTTTTGATTTACATACAAGTCAAGATGGTGCTTTTTTCAACCAAAATTTGAAGTTCTTCAATAAAAAAAATGTGTTTGATAGAAATTTAGTCATCAGAGGAGAAGGATGATAATTTTCTCATCAAATTAGAAGTTCCTAAGAAGACTAGGAGGTTACCAAATTCTATTTATCAACCTCAAGAATCCAAGTTACTTGATAAAGGAATGGAGATATGGGAATCTTCTAAGTTCATGGAGTTTTATAACCTAAGTTATATGCAGTATTTGCATTATGATTCTTGAAGGAATTCATCTCTTAAGGGAAGAAATGTAGGTTTTTTTTCTCATTTTGATGACTTGGTCAAGATGATTAAGGTATGTGTTGTGTTTTGTTCGCTTAAATGGGTATACATTAATGTTCTTGTTCACATGGAATCATTATAAGGATTACATAGTTTGGATGTCTAGTTGTCTCTATATACAGAGCTGGTCTAGATGTGTCATGGAGATAGGGGGATATTATCAGGTTCCTAGTATAGATACATGGTATGAATAATTCATGAAAATTGCTATGAAGGACAATAAAGTTATGCAAGAAATACAAGTCAAGGTAGAGAAGTTAAGAACACATGTTTGAGTATAGGAAATCATCTTAAGGTTGTTTGATAGTATGTTGGATGTTTGGCTAGGAAAAGGTCTATATTTTGAGACTTATATGGGCTTATGTCAGTTTTTCTACAAGTTTGAGTATTATATGAGCTCAAAATAGAAGAATGAAGGCCCAATAAGTGATAAGAAAATTTAAGAGATCATAGTTTTATTGATAATTATTTATATGAACTTTTCAGTCTTTTCATAGAGATATATTTCCTTAAGAAGAACATCAAAGGAGTATGAAGTTTTGTAAGTGAAGTTTGACAGCTGAGGAGTGATATTTTCATGTTTGAGCTTAGGGTTTGTGACTTGAAGACATAATTCATAATTCTATGAGGTAAAGTAAATGTGTAAGGGCCCAACTAGAATTTAGATAGCGTAAATCATGTTAGAACCCTTGAGTTGTGTCTTAAGACCTTTTTTAGGTATGTGTTAGTCTAGAGCAGTTGAGAAAGCAAGTCATGGTGTAATGTTACAAAGAAGGAGCATCAAGGTGGTGTATGAAGGCCTGTAGTATTTTTGGATAGTTTATAAGTGTGTTATATGCATGACTGGATAGGATATTATGTTCTTGAGGCCTGACAAGATTACAAGGCATGTTTTTGTATTGGAGTACATCAAAGGTGACATGGTGGCCTAATGGATCTATTGGATTAATTTTTATACATGATCAAAATTTTGACAATGAATGATTGGTGAATGTTTTGAATGGTTGATGGATGTTAATGCTTAAGTGAATGAATTTTTTTCCCCCACTGACTCACCCCCACTCTTAGTTATTGTGCTTCTAACATCTTGATGATTTTATATCTTCCCAATAAAAATTAATTTTGAATTTGAGATATTAAATGATTTCAAACACCTTTCCACTAGTTGGTATCCTTGTTATGCCACATCAACCTAGTTGTTGGGTTTCTTTAATCATTTAGTCATTATTAGTCACTCTGATTAGACAACTTCTTAAATATTTTTCATTTCTCCCAATGACCAATTCTATTGTGAACTCTTTTCTTTCTTCCCCTTTTCAATCATAATGTTTTTGTAGAATCCATACTTATATGTTCACATTAGAATTCATCTACACAGTGGCCTTGGGATATTGGGAAATTTTCATAACATCTACACACCCCTCATAATATATTTTATTATGTAACTTCTATTTTGATCTTCAAATTCTGTTTCACGTACTATTATACATTGTGCACAACTGTCTAGTAATTGTTTCATGGATTTAGTATTCTAAGTTGATCCAAAATCTTGTGTTGCACTCCCAAAATCTTACGTGTACTAATGTTAATTATTTTTATGCACCTACCCTACTCCACCTAACCTTCCCCAAGCCTATAGAGAACTTATAGTATTATTTTTATCCAAAATTTCACACCCTTTAAATTTTGGAAAACTTATCAAAAATGGATTAAGCCTCTTTTGCATAATTAAGGAACATAGTGTTATGTAGGTTTTCCTAACATAAAAGACAAAGGGAACTTGTAAAAAGACTTAAGATTTTATTTAGTCACCAAATCCGTAGAACATTAGATTGTAGTGTATCATGGAATGTTTGAACTTAGTGTTATGTAGGTTCTCCTAACCTACTAAATGAAGGAAGGAATACCAGTCCAAATACCACACAACAAAAAATGGGTTTCCACTAAGTAAAGGTCATTGATGAATGTCATTGGTACTTGCACTTTATTTATCTCATGATCTTCAGTCCAGGGTGGTTTCCATGGATATTCACAACAAATAAAATGGCTGAAGTCATGCTCAAAATGTATTCACTAATAAAATCAATCAAATACTATTCTAAATGTAATTAAGAAGTTAAGCTATTGATAAAAACAAGAGATTACTGAATTCATAATTAAAATATTGAAATAAATTAAATTCTAGTAAATTTGACAAATGTTGAATAATAGAGAGTAAATAAAAATAACTTCTCCCTTCACGTTGGGGAGGAAATTCCCTTACTCCTTCCCTCTGATCCAATTTAGAATTGTAAATTACACAAGTCGATTTACCCCTAAATCATGCAATTTATTGAATATAATAATTTCTTTTACACAAATCAATGAACTAACTCTACTATTCTACTACAAATTCCCTTTTATAACAAGATTAGTCCTTTTCACTTTAGAAGAGGATGGATTATTTGAAATAATTAAATTCTACTATAATATAAAGATCTCTATAAAAATAATTTATTGTTGGAGGAGTTATGATTTTTGAAGAAAAATTACATGCCATACTAAGATTAGATTCATCTTGGTAACTACAGATGGAGTTCCTTAATCAAATCTTAGTTGAGATGAGTTAACTAAACTAGGAGATGTCAAATATTATGCATTGAATCCCTAAAATCTTGATGACTATAAGTTTTTATGTTCATCTATTCCATGTCTCTAATCAACTTGGAGTTAAGTCGGTCTTGCATGATCCACATAAGTTGTATGATGTTTTATATGATCATCCATGTTTCATTCCTTTTTCATCATGTCAACTCGTGTGCTAGCTAAAAAAACTCTCCTTCTTGTCATTTGAGCCCTTTTATTTCTTCATATGACTCATGTGCACTCCAAATGATTCATGCACCAATATGTGGGAAATTCATGTTCTCCTAAGCGGGTCCTACACTAGTACACAGGTGAGTTTAGTACTCCAAAGCGAGTCCTGCGCTAGTGAACGGGTGATTCCTATGCTAGTTAATGTATGAATATTGCACTATCTTGAGATATGTCCTTCAAATGAATTTTTAACACACACAAATATCCATTTAGACTTATTTGAAGAAGCATAAAAATATGAAAATAACAAGATTATGTAATTTCACAAAACAGGGATGGTAGCTTGTGAAATATATTAATGTGAAATCAACAACGATTACAAAGAATGGGCTGCAATACTTATAGATATTGCACAACTAAATACAAACAAGAAACTAAGTTACACAGGTACAACCATATTCCAAATTACATAAGCTTCCAATAACATCTGGGAAACACAAATGAATAAATAAAAATATACTGTTAAAACAATATAACAACATCCGTGAAAGACAAATATGGTTTAGAAACCATATAACAATACACAACAAAAATATGGTTTATATTATAACCATTATTATTTAATTAATAAAATTAACTAAATAATTATACTATGCATAATTAACCTAACATTCCCCCCCTTAATTGTGCATTGTCTGAAGAGATGATGAGAGGAACTCTCTGAACAACTTGAACTTGTCACGTGCAAGTGACTTTGTGAAAATATCTACTCGTTGTTCAGCAGTTGGACAAAATTGAAGCTGGATGTTGTGCTTCAACACATGTTCATGTATGAAATGAACTTGTACCTCAATGTGCTTTGTTCTCTCATGAAAAACTAGATTACGAACAAGTTTGAGAACAACTTCATTGTCAACATACATGGTGGTCAGTTTTTCCTATGGTATTCCAAGTCCTTCTAGTATACGATGTAGCCAAATTACTTCATAGACAACTTCTCCTGTAGAACGATACTCGGCTTCTATGGAAGAGCAAGAAACAAAGTGGTGTTTCTTACTTCCCCATGATATTGGTCCAGATATCAGAAAGAATACAAATCCAAAAGTGGATTTTCTATCATCAATGTTACCTGCATGATCTAAATCCAAATATCTAGTCAAGAAGTTGTCGTTCTTCTTGTATTCTAGACCAAGATCCATTGATCCTTTAAGATATCTCAAAATGCACCTTGCTGCTTTCCAATGACAAAATTTGGGTTCCTACATGAACTTGGATAGATAGCTTACTGCAAAACTGATATCTGGTGTAATGTAGGTCAGGTAAATGAGACTCCCAATCAACTGCCGATAGAGAGTGGCACTTACCTCAGGAGATGGATCTGAATGAGATAACTGTAATCTATTCTCCATAGGTGTAGTAATTGGTGTGCAATCCATCATCCTAAAATTCTTGAGTGTAGTTTTGGTATATTTCATTTGAGAAAAAAAAATGTGATTCTCTTTCTGCCATACTTTCAATCCAAGACAGTAATGCATCAACTCGAGATAAGTCATGTCGAACGACCAATTAAGATATTTCTTCATTGCATCGATCATCTTCACTGAACTGCCAGTGATGACTAGATCGTCGACATAGACAACAATAATCACCATCTCTCCCCCTTGCTTTTTAAGGTAGAGATTGGGATCGTATGGATTTCTAATAAATCCATGTTGTACGAGATGCTCATCAATCTTGATGTACCATGCCAGGGGTGCCTGTTTGAGGCCATACAGAGATTTTTTGAGTTTGCACACCTTTTCTTCTTGACCAGGTACTACATATCCCTCAGGTTGAGTCATGTAGACTTCTTCTTGTAAATATCTATTTTGGAAGGCAATTTTTACATCCATTTGGTGGTCTTTCCATCCAAACTGTGCAACCAGAGCAAAGATCATCCTGATCGTTTTGATCTTAGTTGTGGGAGAAAATGTCTCCTCATAGTCAATGCCTTATTTTTGTGCGTACCCCTTTGCTACAAGTATCACTTTATACTTGTCCATTGTCCCATCTACTTTGTAATTTTTTTTAAATATCCATCTGCATCCAATGGGTTTCTTCCCTGGTGGAAAATTGACAAGTTTCCAAGTGTTATTCTTCATCATTGATTGATATTCAGAATCCATGGCATCTTTCCAAGATTTTGACTGTAGGGCTTCCTGGACTGTAGAGGGCTCATCTGGTTTAATAACTCCACTCATCAAAGCAAAGTTAACTTCTTCTCTTACTTTACTACGAGTTTTTGGTCCAGGGGTGGATGTATCCAGTGGAGAATCCATTCTTGCATCTCATAATGTACTTGTACATAATTTAGGCATACGCTAAACTATTCCCATGGATCTTGATTCTATCTAATCAACACCATCATCCCCATCATTACTTTCATCTTCTAAGGGAACATCAACTTTAATTTTTACAACAGGTGAAAAATCTACATCTTGTGAGTCTGGAGGAGGAGTCTCTTCTTCCTTCTTCTCAAAAAACTCAACATCTCTGTTGGTGTAGAATTTTCTGGTCTTAGAATCCATCAATCTATACCCAAGAGTCTCTTCACTGTACCCAATGAAGATGAGTTTCTATGACTTCCTGTCCAATTTATTTCTATTCTATTTGGGTATGTGCATGCTTGCTTTGCACCCATATATTCTGAGGCATGTAATAGATGGTTTCCTTTTTGACCATGCTTCTTGTGGTGTTATTCCATCAAGAGTAGTTGTGGGGACTCTGTTCAACAAATACACTACTGTCTTTTCCGCTTCTTTCCAAAATGTCTTTGCAAGTTTGGAATCATTGATCATGCACCACACCATTTCCATCATAGTACAATTTCTTCTCTCAACAACGCCATTTTTCTATGGTGTGTGTGGAGGAGGAATTTGTCGACAAATCTCGTGAGTTTGTAGGTAGTCTCTGAACTCATCACTAGTGAATTCCCCCCCTCGATCTGAGTGGAGAGTTCTGATGTGATGACTAGTTTCTTTCTCAACCACTACTTTGAACTTTTTGAAGGTTTCAAATGCTTCACTTTTCTTAGGAAGACAAAAAATCCACATTTTTCTCGAATAGTCATCAACACAAAGCATGAAGTATTGGAACCTAGAATGACTTGGTTGCATTGGACCATAAAGATCGGTATGAACTAGGTCAAGTTTACCATGACCTCGAAATGTACTCCTCTGGAACGAAGCTCTGTGTTGTTTTCCTGCTAGGCAGTGAGGACACTTGCTTGTATCCTTCCAAAGAGATGGTAGCCCATGTACCATATTACACTAGCGAAGTGTTTCGAGATATTTGAAACTTACATGGCCAAATATCCGATGCCACAACTGTGCTGAGGTGGAGTTCTTAGCCACAAGTGCTTGATCATCTCTATGAAAAAAATCAAGTTGGAACATGTGTCCCACATAGGAGGCTTTTGCAATTATTTTCGAGCCTCTTGATTTATCTTGAATCAAGCATGTTTTCTTGCCGGATTAACTATTAAAGTCAATTTTTAGGTTGTGATCTAGGAGTTGACTGACTGAAAGTAGATTCTTTGTCAACCTAGGGACATATAGGACATCTGATAGTCTACATTTGCGTGAACCAAGGGGTAGAGAAATGTTTCCATTCCCCTAAATTGTATATGAAGGCTCATCTCCCAATGAAACATGATTTTTCAATGGCGTGTCCCTCATTGAAATAAACCAGTCTCTGTGGCCAGTCATGTATCGAGTGGCTCCCGAATCAACATACCAGACATCACTAGATGATGTGGATGGTTCACTTGATCAAGTAGTGAACAAGAAGTCTTCATTATCTAACTGTTCTTGTTGCTTAGCAATATTACTTTGCTAGTGGGGTCTTCTTTTCCAATTCCTGTTTTTCTGCCCATGATTGTTGTTAGAATGTCCCTTGTAAGATTGTTGTTGTTGAGGTCCAGAGTTGTTGGATGAACCTTTCTTATAAGTATTGTACCAACAATCTTGTAGGTTATGTACTCTTTTGCAAATTGGACATTGCTTCTTCTGTTGTCTGTCCCCTTGATACTGACTTTGATTTTGGGACTTCTGATAGGAATTAGGTTTTACTTTACCTTTTCCTTTCAATTTTTGATGTGAAGATAGTGCCTGCTCCTCTTCATCATCCTTATTGTGCATTACTTCCTCTTGTTGCAGTAGGTTTACCTGTTTTTCAAAACCAACTGTCATATCTGACACATTTAGTGTTGTGAAAAAATTGCGGTAAGAAGAGGGGAGTGCTCTCAGAACAATGGGAATGATGGCATCATTTGTGACTGGTTCTCCCAGGGCTAGAAGTGAAGCCCTCAATTCTGTAACTTTTCTTAAGAAATCTTCAATTTTCTCATTCTGCTTGAACTTTAGTGTATGTAACTAACTCTGTAAATTGAGTATAACATTATTGTTCTTGGCCTCGTATACTATGCTCAATTTATCCCATGATTCTTTTGTTGTTTTAGCATCTTGAAGTGGGGTTTCACATCATCGGACACTCCAAACAAGATGATGAGTTTGGCCTTCTGATCTACTTTATCAAACTACCGTTGTTGTGTTGTATTAATGGCTGATCTGGTCAGAGTACCATTCATAGCAGGCCAAATTTCTTCAAACTCAAGCTGTGTCTTGATTTTTTTCTTCCATGCAGCATAATTGTTTCCTTTGAGTAATTGTGAATCCGGAAGAAAAAATTTGGGGGCATTGGTTCCCATTTTATAGAGATCACTGACAGGGTTTGGCTCTTATCACTCCAGGTATTAGGTCTCCTAATCTATATACTGTCAGTCTGATATACCAAAAATTTCTATATACACACCCTTCCGATATACCCGATGGTACGTGGAAGAAGCTCTCCCTTTCTATATACCCGATGGTACGTGAAAGAGGCATTAACGTACGTGAAAGAATCTAGTACATGGTACCAAGACAGTACTGATGGGGTTTGTGTAATTATTGACACCGACTCAAAGAAATATTCTCATACATGCGCATAACTTCGCTATATACTTGGATAATTTCTCAGTCCGGTTTTATGTCGTGCAATCATTCACAGACGAATGGGATGGTTCATAGTGTGTGCACTGTGACCTTATTACTCCCCGTCAATTTAAAGGGTCGATGCCCAGATGACATTATTGTTGCTATATTAGGCATTAAGTGTAGTAGTAGTCATGACGGATTTACCCGTAAGTGCTTCCCAGAGGCACCGTATATACCAAACGTTGTGAATTAGATCTAGGATCTTGTGAGTGTTACAGAACCAATTTTATATTGTTTTGTATTACAATTCTGCCAATTTCAGAGCAGTTACAAAGTTTTCAGTTGACTATGGCAACTTGCAAATTAGTAAAATATACTGAAGTATACAAAGTGCATACAAAATTTAGAAAAATTGAATGGCAGGCAAATTTTCTGTTTTGTGGGCCCTCATGGCCTCTGGAGCCCAATATGACCCACTACGCCAACAAATTGAAAAAATATAGTTGAAGATGCAATTTTTGGATAGACCTCCTTTAGGAAAAAATGTCTAGAATGAAAACAGGCTGAGTTGGGGAAAATTGTTTTACCCTAAATTAGGGATTTCCCCACTAAATTTAGTTAGTTATAACTAAATTTGAATTTTCCGCTAAATTTAGCAGTTCTACCAAATTTTCTGCCAAATTTGAAAAACAAGTTGGGGGTGGGATTCAAACCCTGCACCTCCCACTTCTAAGTCTTTCCCTCTATCCAACTAGGCTTTGTATGAGCGCTTGATATAGAAAGGAAGGAATACATATTTATACAACACGGAAAATCACTAACCTTTGAAAATTATGACTTGAATGAGATCCACGTGGAATGCATGCATGAATTATGGTTTTCCAAGCTCAAAAAATGGATCTCTTTGATATCTCCTCACCTTTACTTCACCTTTGGCTGCTAAAATGTATGCATCCACTATTTTTTTAATTTGCTTTAGCCACTTTCTAATGTGTTGGCTTTGTGGTTGTAGGCTGGATATACGCCGTTTGTTTGCAGGTGCAGGTTGTTAGATCCATAAGGAGGTGATTATTACACCTTTTTCCCTACAAAAAACCCTTTTCCTTGCTGCAACGTTTGTTATTGATGCAAGTTCTGCTCGATGGGAGCTCTGTTTGAGAGGATGGATCGATTTTGGATAGGAGCTTAGCTGTGCACAGGTACGTGGTCATTTTTCTTTTGCCATTGATGTGTTTGCTATTTTTTTTTACATGCAGGTCCACGTGAGGAGGTCATAGCTTGTGGTCTATGCAAATTTACCTTTCAACATCTCGTGGACGGGTCTACCAGGGCGGCTCAGCTTCCCAACACGCATACGCCTATATGTATGACTTTTAAACACTGCAAAATACTTGTGATACACAACAAAACTACATAGGAGATCGGAAATGGCCCGACCTTTGGTCCACAGGTCTCCAACACACTCAGAAATAGAATACTCCAATATGCATGGCTTGGTCTGGGTTTCGGTGCACAGTGACCTACAACAATTTATTTATTTATTTATTTTTTAAAATCTATACTTGCAGCAAATTTTGCCTGGTGCTGGGTGCACCAGTGCAAAAAACATTTTCCTTCCAAACACCTGGAAGGAACAGGAGGATGTGGGGGAGGCAGGGATGGGGCTGGGAGGTTGCACGAGGCTGCACATGCTCTCAAATTCTACAAATGCTTCTCCAATCCCCTCTCTCTCTGCTGCTCTCTCTTCCACACCTTCACAGGTCCAGATTCTCGCTCTGGTACCAAATGTAATTTCACAAAACTGGTATGGTAGCTTGTGAAATATATTAATGTGAAATAAAAAATGATTACAAAGAATGAGCTGCAATATTTATAGATATTGCACAACCAAATACAAATAAGAAACTAAGTTGCATAGGTACAACCATATTCCAAATTACATAAGCTTCCAATAACATCCGGGAAGCACAAATGAATAAATACATATATACTGTTAAAACAATATAACAGTATCCGTGAAAGACAAATATGGTTTAGAAACCATATAAAAATACACAACAAAAATATGGTTTATATTATAACCATTATTATTTAATTAATAAAATTAATTAAATAATTAACCTAACAGATTATGCACAAAACTTCCTTTCAAATATACTAAATTATTAATTACAGAATGATAATATAAGTCTTAGCACAAAATTATGATACTAAAAAATGGGGATATACATAGGCATTAACAGATATCATCACTCACACACACTTAAGGTTTAATAGGACCTCTTGTTATCTGTTAATGTTCTCAAAAATTTGTGTACAATTATGATCATTGGAAAAAGTCAGCCATGTTTCCTTTCGTTCAATATTACAAAACCCTACAAATTTAATAACTATCTCTCTCCTGGCATGGCAGAAGTGCTATTACAAATGGATGTTTATATCTCATGCCTATCCATTTCTCCTACATTTACCTCATAATTTTATAGAGGTCCTTGGCCCTTTTTAATGACCAATAGAGGTTGGTTGAGGAAATAACCTCCTTATTTTTCCAAACCTCTAGAAGTAGTCCATACCTTAGCTGATATGTTGTTATAAAGGAACTAATTACGCATAACATAAATTATGGTCTTTGGTATGAAACAATGGTCTTGGTGTTCCAAACCGTTATAAGATATTTTCATATATGAAATCGTCAACTTTATCATCCCTTGCATATTGAATAACTTACACCTTAACCCAATTTGTCACATAGTTTGTACAAACTAAGATTTATTAAACTAAAATGGAATTTAGTTGTCTAATATAATGTTATGCAAAGTAGTAAATAAAATCTAAATACATAAATAAAGTGACCAAAGAAACTAAGTAAATAGAAATGTGAAAGCCTGATTTTATATAGGGGTAAATAAATCCTTAGTTGATTCGACGAAGGTGTGAGGTTGTGTTTCATTGTGAACCAGGAAAATAGGAGGAGGAAAAATACTAAATAGAAGCCTAAGACAGAACATATCCAAGCTCCCTGACTAGACTAGGGTACCTAGAGAGGAAAAGGGGTGCCTGTGGGAACCCTGATCTGAGATATGGGTTCCCTAGTATGTAGAAATAGTTTGAAACCCTCCTCTGAGGTATCGTTGGATGTTCGCATGTGGTTGCTTCATGTTGCACTAAATTCTCTGAACTGTGTTCGATTTCATTGTAAACCAGAGATGAAGGAGATACCTACAAAGCCCCAAGATAAAGATTAAACCCTTAAAAAATAAACATCCAAATGAAGGGGTTGGATTGTCCTCGGTGGCTAAATGGTGGACTTACTAACTGAGCACTGCACTACATCTTAGACCCGATGTAGTTTTATGCGTGCATGTGAAATTTTTGCCCTAGGTTTCTCTTATACCAGTCACACTTTGTGAAGTAACAAGCAATAAATATATGTAGAATGTAATAAATGTGTGCATGGAAACAACAGACTCTCCTCCTATGAATTGTGATGCCTATGAACCATCCTTGTCTGCATTGTGATGGAGCTAGATGGATGTAATTGTAGCATTAGGTTCCTTTGATGGACGTAAATCTAGATGGTGATAGTAAGTATTTAGTGCTTGGTCCCTCATTATGGTCTCATAAATTTATATTTATATGATTCTCTTGTTGTAATTTTGTAATTAAACCTGAAAAGGATGACCACTAAAAATATGGAAATCTCAAATGGCTAAAAAGTTCCCAAAAGATGGAAGTAAAGTACAAAGAGGGTCAGGGCACCCAGAGGGGACCATTGCGCCTGGGGCACCCTAGTCCTGGTTGGGTGCACCAGTCAGGAATAGGAATACCATAGAATGACAAAACAAAGTGGGAAAGTACATATGGAAGGTCAACAATGATGACAAAAAGTGAAATAAAAAGGCCAAAGGACATGGTTTAATTCGTAATTTCTTCACTCAAAAACCATATGAATAGTATTATGAGATAGGGACTAAATATTGACTTAAAGTATTTGATTTAGTGACTACAAAGATGTACTCCTTCCCTTGAGAATGTGGGTCAAGTGGTCTAATGAAATCCAACCCCATTTTTTTAAATGGCTTAAGGATTACTTGGGGTTAGAGTGGAATTTCAGCAGTAGGTGTCAGCTTCCCCATCCTTTGACATTCATCACACTATCATACATACTTTTTGACATATATATGTAAAGAAGGCCAATAGTATCTAGATCCTAAGACTTTGGACAATCCTATTGACTTAATGTGTCCCCCAGATGGTTCATCATGACATGCTATGAGTATGTCAAAGATCTTTTCCTCAGTTACACTCTTACGTAATACATGGTTTGATCCACATTTGAAAATCATTTCACTAGTCCATATATACATCACACTTTTTTTAATTAATTTTTTTCTTTGTTTAGGTTTGAGGAAAGATGGGAAATTCCCTGTAGCCAAGTAGTTAGCCATGTCTACAAACCAAGGAGAGACAATTGAGATTGCAAAGAAATGTTCATTTGGAAAATCCTCATCGACCTACTTCTTAGTACATGAAATAGTTAGCCTTGAGATAAATTTAGCCACCACATTGGATTTCCTTGGTTTATCAATGATTTTAATGTTAAATTATTGTAATAATAGTATCCACCTTATAATTCTTCCCTACACCAAAGGTTTATTCATTAGATAATAGAATAATGATCGGTATTAACAATTACTTCATATATTGTAATGTAATGGTGAAGCTTGTTAATTACATAGATAACTATGAGAAAATCCTTATCTGTGGTAGTGTAGTTCCTTTCAGTAGGGAGAGGTTCTTGCTAATGTAGTAAATAACATGCATTATTTCTCCTGCCTCTTATTGTTCAAGTACAAACCCTACTGCTTTATTGGAAGCATTTGTTTGTATGTGAAAGGGAAGATTCCAATTCATTCATCTTAATACTGGAGTATTTTTCAATTTTTCCTTAATAGTTTCAAAATAGTGTCGACACGCTTTTTTCCATTAAAATTCATATTATTTTGTTAGAAGAGAAAACAGTGGAGAATCCAACTTACTAAAATCTGAAATGAATCTTCTATAATACCCAACATGTCCAAGAAATCTTCTTACTTCAGTTTTATTTGTGGGAGATAGAAATTTAACAATAATGCTGACTTTATTTGGATCTACCTTGATTCTTGATTAACTAAAATTAACTAAAAATGTGGGGAATGTAATAATAGTTAATCTAATATATGAGGACATAAATTTTGTAAATAAATGCACTAAAGTAATATGAAGTGACTAAAATGATTGGAATAATAGAAATAAAACCCTAATATGCAAGAGGAAGGTAATGAATGAAATCAAATGATTATGGATGATTGTCGTAGGGTGTCAAAGGTCTAACAAAAAAATACAAAAGTTGGAACAATTGGATAGAGGTCTCGAAAAGAGTGGATCTAAAATATATGAGCAGACTAAAGCACCCGAGAGGGTACTGGGGCACATTAGGGTGCCATGGTATGGCATAATAAGAACCTTGGTCTTTGAAAAATCTTAGAACTTGGTTCTTTTGGGTCAGAAGATACTATGTAACCTTCACTACCTATCGCACTAGATTCCTTGAACTACACCAAATGTACCGAATATAGCAAGATGAAGTTGAAGACCTGAAAGAGACAAGAGAAGTATCAAAACCCTAAAAATAAAAGATGTTAATGAATGTGTCAGATTAATCTCATTTGCCACAATAGTGGGATTACTAAACTGAGTGTTACACTATATTTCAGATCCAAATGTAGTTCTAGTGTGTGTGTGCATATCGTGCCCTAGGTGTTCTTGTGTCAGTAACACTTCGTGAAGTAGAAAGCAATAATTAAATGTAGAAAATGTAATAGTATTTGTGTATGGAATAAAATAGAATCCCTCCCCCTATGAAGTGTGTGTTGAATTAGATATCCCAGCCTTGATGCATGGAAGTATGTAGATATAAGTGATGCAATGGATGTAACTCTAGATGGAGTGATAGCAGTAAGTGATGTTAGGACCATCATTTTGGTCTCATAACTTTATATATATATGGTTATATTGCTCTAGTTTCATAATTAAGCCTGACATAGCCGACTAGGAAAAAGATAAGGATGAAAAATGGCTAGAAAGAGCCCAAAAATAGGCAGGAAATTAAAACAAGATCAGAGTGGCCAGGTGAGACCAGGGTGCCCCGGTGTACCCCATATAGACCTGGGTGCCCCAGTTTAGGCTAAAATGATGGGAAAGTTCTAAAACAATTGGGAATGTATGTAAAAATGTGTGGGAATGATGAAATAAAACGTAAAACAAGATGGCAAAAAGTTGGGCTTAATTAGTACTTTCTTCACTTAAGAACCTTATAAGTAGTAGTATGAGACCATGCTAAATAATGCCTAAAGTGCATCATTTTGTGACTAAATTTTTCCCCCACTTTATTTTGGTGATCACAAAGTTTAGTAACATAAATTAGATAGGGATGTGTATCTGATATCCACGTAGAGTGTAGTATAAAATGTTTCGAAGGACTATAAAAAAATGTGGAATGATAAAAAGAGGGAGGAGAGTGGAAATTATAGATGAAAAATGTGCATAGAAAAAGTGACGAGAGTGAACCTAGGGTGGAACACGTCTGTAGCTGTTGTGGTGAGTACTGCACATGCATGGTTAGTAAGGAATGTGTCATCGCAAAATGTTATTGTCATCGTCATTGTTGTTGTTACCAATAATTTAACTACTTATTTCTCATATGATGAGACCTGCAAGGAGAAAATGATCAAGTAGTCAAATATGTATGTATGTAAAAATGTTATGTGAAATACACATGTGCATAGAAATGTGTAAAATATAGAAATGTAAAATAAGTGAAATGAAAAGTGTAAATGGAACATGTGCACCTGATCCATGTTGAGAAAAAGGGTGTAGAAAGATATCTTGTACTGTGAAAAGTTTTTTGGGTAATATCACACCACTCTGGATAAAGAAGTGTAGGAAGGAAATGATTTATGTCATCCAACCTTTGACTTCTTCTATTGAAATGTGTATGAAGAGATATTTATACTATCCTGGTTTTTTTGGGTAATCCGACGCCACTGGCGAAAGTAGTGTAGAGAAGCA
This sequence comes from Taxus chinensis, assembly GCA_019776745.2. Taxonomy (NCBI): domain Eukaryota; kingdom Viridiplantae; phylum Streptophyta; class Pinopsida; order Cupressales; family Taxaceae; genus Taxus; species Taxus chinensis. Next base: position 103,251,470 of record CM034146.1, read on the forward strand.
CACCCACTGTAATCTCTAAGCCTATAATTGCTTCCCATAAATGCTAAGGACACCATGTCCTATCAAATTAATTGTGTATGGGGTTCGTATAATGGTTTGAACCCACTCACTTTATGTAAAATCACAATTCTAAGGGTGAAAAGTGCATTGTACTGAACTCATGTAAATACGTTGTGTTAGTATGTAAACCCTCAATGATGCCCCCCTATTTGGGGGCGCATGCAATGTCATTGATAGAAGAATATGGCCCCAAAAGAGAACATACTGCACTCTGAACACTATAAATTTTCCCTACAAGGGGAAAGGGGGTGCACTTGGTAGAAACCAAGGCACACAAAAATAAATATTTTTAGCCCAAGAAACAAGTGTTAGTTTGAAAACACATGCATGTAATAAAACAAGTGTAAAAGATGTAGATAATGTAATAACTACCAAGAACATTAGTGTAAACACATAAGGAACAAGTAAGATACACAAAGTAGGTTACAAACATGGGACATCACTCATGATGTCACAAGACACACAAGGTCATCATGGCTACAAACAAAAAAAAGTGTGCACACAAACATAGGGAAACACCTGTATACAATGGAAAAGAATGGAAGATAAGTAGAAATAAATAAGAAAGGAGTCATGGAGACATATAATCCTATTGAAAAAGTGTTGCACATGGAACACCTATTATTATATTAGAGCCATAACCAATATTTCAAAGCTTGTATGATAGTGTGATATAAGATGTTAAGTAAAAAATAAAACAATAACACCTGGATGAGATGAATGTGGATGCCCCCATTGACCAGTATAGGAAGGGTAGAAGGAAAGCATCCATGCTACGTGTAAGAGTCATGTATCTGTGATCAAGCTAGAAAAATGCGTGAACACACATATTTGTATGATATAGATAATGCCATATAAGAAATCAATCTAGCATGTGTAGTCAAGTGATCATGTAAAATAATAACAAGCAAGAGTAAATGCCCACAAGATAATACAACATGTTGTGGATAGATGGAATGGAATGCAATATGGAATGATAGGAAAAACATGCCCCCAAGTGTATGGAATTGTATTCAATGAGGTTCATTTTGTTTTCCCCCTCAACAGTTAAAAATGAACCGTAAACAAGAGCATGTCATCGATAAATGGTCAATTAGTGTTTTTTAGCATGCTATGATGAATGTGTATATGTAATGGTGATGAGATGTGACATGTGGAGAGATGTGCGTGACCCCTACAGCTGAAGCATATATCATGATTTTTTGAATGGTTGAGTGATGATTTAGCCGTAAGTGTATATCACTATAAGATGAAAGGATGACTGATGATTTAGTACTAAGCGTATACCACTACATGATGATAGAGATAGGTGATGATTTAGCCTAAAACATATGTCACTAAAATATGGAAGGGTAGAGTGGTGATGTAACATAAGGTGTATACCACTAGAAGACGATAAATAGGTGACAATTTAGTCAAAAGCATGTCACTAGGTTGGAAATGTCGCATGAGGAAATTTCGCGTGGTGAGTGTAAGGTCCATTTGATTAGTAAAGACACAGAAGTTGAGTATGGACCGAGGAGAGAAAGTGCATCATAGGGTAGTGAGTATAGTGCTTAGAAAACAATGTAGCATATATGGTGACCATATGATGAGTAGGATTTGTAAATACATGGTGTGGGAAATGCAACGTAGGATGTGTAGGGTGTGTAAGATGTATAATGTGTAAAGAGAAATAATAGATGTAGATAGAAATGGAATATGTAATGATAAAATGTAAATCTCTACTCATATGTAATGTAACCTAGGTAAGATGTATAATATGTGTAGAAATGCGCAATGTATGATGACCTCTCTCTATGCTCTGGAACTCTGTCACGCTGTCCCCTCAGTGCTGACTCTACTCTGGCTGATTCCACATGGGAGTTATCTCCTCTATGATCCTCACAGGGTCGAGGAGATACCCGACCCTCAATGGAAGGGGCCTTGTCATGACTAGATGCATGTCCTCCTCCTAATCCTCCGCGTAGAGTGGCATTGACATCCTGAAGGGTATGCAAGATCTAGGGTAGGATAACTACTACCCCCTGATACGGTGGTGGTGGTGGTGGTGGTGGTGAGTCTAAGTCTCTATGAATGTTTCTCTTGCTCTGTTTTCACCTCCTGCACAGACCAAAGTGAGAGTTAGTTCACTTTTCTAAGTTTTATTCAATTTCCATGTTTACTACAATACAAATTCTCTAAACTAATTTGTCTTTTCTAGATTTTAAAGAAAATGTACTAGGTTTAAGTTTCATGTCCCAAGTTTTCTAGTGTGCCAAATGATCCAATCTTTTGAACCACTACTCTGATACCAAGTGTGATGCCCGTTAAAACAACCCACTTGAGACCCAAGAAATAACCTAGGGTTAGTTAAGAAAAATTATGGGATAATTTTTTTTGATTAGAAGTGTCCACAACTAGGTTGCAAGACAATAGTTGACACTATCAGGTTCTGAAACAAGTCTAAAATTGCAAGAACATACTTTTGATTTATTAACAATTATCAGATGTCACAAATTCCAAATTTTAGGGTTAGAAGTTTCAGTTAGGTTCAGGGGGTAAATTAACACCATACCCACTCTCTAACAGGCTCAGAGTTTTAACTTGATTTTTCTCACACTTAACACATTAAAAAATTCCCTAAATCATTCCCATTGGATATAAAATTTTCTCACCTTTCTAATGATATAAATAAGTCCTCCTAACTCCTTGTAGAACTCCAGTTATGGATTGGCGGAGCTTAGGGGTCAATTTTTCCCCAAGGGGGCACGTGTCGAGCGGGGAAGAGAAGTAATTTTGGGTTGGTGGGTCGTGGGGTGGCATCTAAAATTTTTTCTTGCATGGGAGAAAATTTCCATTTGCACCTGTGCCTTCGCAGGTCCTCCAAGGACATGTGTCGGGTCCTGATCCAAAGAGGGAGAGGGTTAGGGAAGGGCGGAGCGGCGGGAGAGTTTGGGGCATTTCGCCCAAGAGGGAGATAAATCAATATAACACCCACACACCCGTGGGTCTGCTAGGGACACATGGTGCTCAATAGGCCATCATGGGGAAAAAGGAGAGGGAGGGGTGGGTGGTGGAGATATTTGATGAATTTTTCCGAAGGGGGGGGGAATAAGGGGAAAGGTTTGATGCGTGGGCCCGCGCGTCTGCGGAAGGGACTCCACCAAGGTGAGGGCGGGAGTGCGTGGCCACGGGAAAATTTAAGAAAATTTTCCAAATAAAAATTTCAAGGGAGAGAGAGTTGTGAGGGTTTCCCCACCTCACGTTTACCCCCATGCTGCCATGTGGTAGCCTGTGATTGGCCGCAAGCTGGCGGGGAGAAAGATAACATTTTTCCCAAAAACTTTAAAAGGACCCAAGGACAAAAAGATGCGATGCCTCTGCCACTGCCCCGTGAGGACACGTGGCAACCTCTGATTGGTTGCGAGCCAGTGGAGGAAATCTCAAAATTTTTCCCAAGAAAATTTTTCAAATTTTTTTCTAAGGACAATTCGACTGGAAAATTCTCGGGCCGCAGGCCTGCCTAGAATTTTTTTCCCAAATTTTCCTGCTAAGGCAGGAAAAATTCAGAAGGTCATAACTTGATCTAGAAAGCTCAGTTTTGGGAAAACAAGGACTTTATGGAAATATCTCGATGCCCTCTTTGCACAGGAATCATAAATTTTACGTTCTGGTAAAGTTTGAGGGGTAAATTTTGTGAAAACAATCTGCAAGATTTTAAATAACAAACTGGTAATTTCTAACTTATAAATTTGATTCAATTTGATCTTCTCCTTCACTCAACATGCCAAAGAGTCATGGATGATTACTCTAGGAAGGATTTAGGATGATTTAGGAAGGTAAATTTTCTTGTTTGATTTTCAATTCACATTTTTCTGACAACTGACAGAAAACGACTATGAAAGGGGATTGGGTTCAATTTTTCTATGTTTAAATTGTTTTCTTAAGTTTTCTTTGTCAATTTGAGTTCCTTGATGTCTTAGCATGCTAAATTATATCATTTTCAAGTTGATTAAAACAAAAGTGGGGAAAAGGAAATTCTCTCCACCAAACCAAGACATCCAATGAAAGGAGAAGCCATCCTTCATCATTGGCCCCCGAGCCCCAACCAAAATACAATAAGAGGTGTAGTTCAACCCATGGCAACAAATAGCTTCTATAACACACAAAATTATTTCAACATGAATAATTCATTTATAAAAACACATTCGAAAAAAAAAAAATAGTTCACAACTGCATTTAAAGACATTTCAAAACAGAACTCTGGCTTGATCTCAATGGGTGAAGCTACTTATGCCTCATAATGGGAATTGGGTATCCACCAAAACAAACCACCAAAATTATTCATCACACACACATCCTTATACCCCCCACAAATCCCTCCTTATGCCCCCCAAAAATTTCCTTATTCCCCCCACAAAGTAAGAAATGTAAGCTATTTATTTTTCATCGTGGATCCCAAACCCAAACCCCCTCCAAAAAATTCTGATGCCAATGGCATTCACTTATGCTCCCCCACAAGGATTTCCCATAGCCTTCTCCTACACCATCCCTATGGCATTCTAACCAACCAGCCAATAAATAAATCAAAACATGCACCATTCACACACCACAACAAGAAAATAACAACATAAAATAAGAGTTAAAATCCTACCTCTCCATGGTAGCTTTTGTTCCCAATCAACAAACTTTAATGCCAAAAACACAGTCCCAAAAAAAAAAATATCTAAACATGCAAAGTTTCTCGACAAAAGCAAGAGCTCCAACACAAGAAACATGCGCCCCAAAGAAGTTGCAAAAATGGTTAACCAACCCAAAACAAGCAAAGAGTTTGAATTTTATAGAGGGGGAAGAGAAGAGGATGATGTGGATCCATGTAGGATGCCACATCACACATTCTCAAATTAAAACACAAAAGACAAAATTTCATTCTCCCAAGCACAATAAAGAGGTGGGTGAAAGTATGAAAAATTACTTACACACTCCAAAAGGCCCACACCCCAAAGGACTATAAAATAAATAAAATTTAAGAGGGTGCAATTAAAATTTGCAAAATGATAATAAAATGCATTAAAAAAATCCAAAATCACCCCTCCAACCATAAGTATGTTTGGTAGATTAAATTTAGAGGCATGTGACAAGTTTTACTTGTCCCACAAGCCTCCAAAAACAGCCCCCACGGACAAATCCGAATTTCCAAGGAGGTGGAGTGTTTCATACTCCAAAATCTGACTCACATAACTCTTACACAACTTACACATCCCTTACATATTTAATACAAGGAACCAACAACTTCCATTATTACTTTCCATATCCCAATTTGACTTATTAAATTTTAACCATACGATTTCCCACATTATTCTACCACATTTTAATTAATTAAAAGAAAGGGACACATCACTAATAAAATACATACAACAATAATACAAAGGAAATACATTAATAAAATACAAAATACCCATGGTCACATATAAAGGTAACCCCTCTGTGGGAATCCCTAACAAAACAACACAAAACACAATAAAACAAGTTGCCATGGTGACCTTGTCGAATTCACCTAGAATTCCATTGTGGTTGGTCTCCGATCCCCCGATGTTTTGTTGTGATTTTGAACCTACAAAACCAAAATACCTCCTTTGGCCTCGTGGCCATATCAGGATATCCAATATGATACAGATAATATCACAAAATCATCTAAGTATGTGAATCACAACAACATCAAGGAAATTTAACATTATCACATACAATTTATATCAACAACTATGTCATCATCATATAATATCCATTTTATAGATCTACTCATAATATCCAAAATCACATGTCCGAACAACATCCATAAAACATCCATGTCAAATAGTATATCATCATCCACATATGAGTGTCTCCAATAATCATTGTGCATCATCACCAAATAAAGATCACAATAATCCATGATCAAATAACTAACATCATACTAAATCAAAGCATAATAATGTCCATAACAAAATCAATAGTATCAGAATAAGTATTAAAAGGTGTCAAAGGGAAGTGGGCACTACACTTTGGGGTGCTCCTGCAATCTTATTTCTGTTGCTTCTTTGAGAAGAAACTCATTCAAATAATTCCCTCTTCAAAGAGGCCATTTCATTCGCCAAATTTTGGAGCAATGGATTGGTTCTCTCATCTCCAAGATGTTGGTCCTTCCCTTTGATGGATTCTTGATCATTTCAGAGAGGATGAGATTGTCATCCAATTCAATGGCCCTCGTTTGTGATTCTAAAAAGTTCCTTGGTTGAATTCTTCTTATGAGAAAGCCCACCTCTTGTGATTGAGCATTTATGAAGAATCTTTTGATTTTTTTTTAAGAGGGTGAATCTTCTTCCGGTATCCTGTGAAGCAACTGTTCGAAACGAGCCACGAAGTCTCTCATCGTTCCACTTTCTCCTTTCCTCATTTGAGCCAACTGCACCAAGAGGTCTTTAAAGTCTTCATTTGATTTGAATCTTTCCTCAAAGGCATCCTTGATTTCATCCCAACTAGTGATGGATTGGGTAGGAAAAAGGTAGAACCATTCTGCTACTTTTTCTTGGAGGGACTCCACCAACAATCTTACAGTAACATCTTCATCCTGGACACCAAGAATTCCACATGATGTCGTGAAAACAACAATGTGTTCTTCAGGATGTTGTGTGTTTTTGCCTTTGAACTTTGGAAATTTCTTGAAAGAACTCATTGGTAGATCATGAAGAGGGGGTTCAAGAGCAATTGGGCCTGTATTCCTTCCCCATGGAATAGTGGTTGAGGTATTTCTTCTTCGTTTGCCATTGTTTCTTCTTCTTCTATTTCAGCTCTTACTTTGGAAAATCCTGCATTGAAAAAATTTGTAATGGGAATATGAAAAGACAATGTGGAATGTGAAAAGTCATGCGCAGAAATCAGAAATGTCTCTTTCGGCAATGGAATTTCATGAACAATTTTTTTTTTTTTTTTTTCAATATTTGATTTTTTTTTTGAATTTTTGGACCTTTCGGTCATATATTAGGTGCAGATGCTGCTAAATCTACCGTACGGTGGGTGCCAAAAACTGTTGGGGAGAAAATTTGTCATGTGGAAAAACTTTTGGGTTTCTTGCCAACGTTTTGGGAATCTAAGTCCGTCTACTTAACCGGTGTAGTTGCCGTATATGCATGCACGAGAAAGTGTGGATTTATGTGGTGGTCTTTTGACCGAGGATCCAACAGGGGCACTCCACTGACCCTGCGGCAAAGCTAGCAATCTATTGCTAGGGAAGTCTACATCTGTACAAATGGAAAGGGGAGTGAGAAAAGTGGTAGGAGAACTAATGCTGTAGGTAGAAAATTAGATTCCTGCACACACACTAGTTAGAAACTTCAACACATGCATTTATCAGAAGAAACAACTCTGCAAATAGCAACAAGACCAAATAGAATTCACTGATCACCAAGTATCAAGAAACCCCGTAGTCAAAGAAAGCTAGAAACTCCTTGTATTGATTTCTCAAATCAAATTTGTACATAATGTGGGAATGGATGATATTTAGAAAAGGGGGAAATAGAAGAAAATGGCTCTCTTTTGATTTCTCTAGGTACAATGCACTCTTGAGTCTATAAGATCAATTGCCAACCCTTTGCAATGGGAATGGCTTTACAATTTATAGAATAGAATTGACTCCTTGTCTTCCTCATGACCTTTCAAATACCTTAATATGAATTAAGATTTTTCATATTCCACTTTAAATATTTAAGTCCCTTTTATAATAGCAAGGTGACTTAATTTACATTATATTTCTAAAGTCACTTAAGTCATATTAAAAAGTGCAACCCTCAACGCAAAAATATAACCTTGAAGAGAGAGAGAGAGTGTCGTATGAGAAGAGAACAAAGAGAGAAATAAGAGGAATAAGAAGAGGAGATGTCATCCTAGATGAAGTCCAATGATCCTCGCTGATGGAAAGCTCTGATGTGATGAAGTTCTGAATGTCCCATTATGCCAAAGCTGATCTTTGAGTGTGGCTTACTATTTTTAGTAAATTCCCAGATGGGGGGACTTACTATTTTTAGTAAGTGGTCATTTTCACTATTTTCTGCTCTGGATAATCATTCTGGCCTTTTGGAGATCTTCAGTGCACACTACTCTTTCCATAGCCACTTTTGATGAAGACTTACCAAAAATAGCAAGCATGTGTAGGAAAACTTACTATTTTTAGAAAGGGTGTTTCCAGTACTCAATTTGTGATGGAACATACTTTTTTTGACTCTTCTTGTCATTACAATCACACCCTTCGAATTTCACATAGTTTTGCCCACTAGAATGCCTGGAAATAAATTTTGAAATTTTGACCTAGCAGTGGCTTTGGGCACGGAGCTGCCATGGTAGCCATTAATGGAGCTCGAAATTTGAAGGTGTGGTTTTTGTCTCCATTTTTAATGAAAACAACTCCATTGTGATATTTTTTTAATTTGGAGCTCATGTGCAAGTTTTTAGCTCGTTTCCATTGCCGGAATGATGCGAAATCTGACGAATGTGAGCCGGTGCACGAAGAGAGGATTTTGTTGGAGAAAATGATTCTAGGAACCATTTGACTTCTTGTTTATTGCATCTTGATCACCTTGAAAAATTAATAATTCTACAAAAAATGAGATCTCGATCCGACTTGTATCTTGTGAGATATGAAGATTTTTCGATCGGGTGAGTTCATGGTTATCTGGCAAAAACCCTTCATTTTCTCCCCATTCTTCATCATTTCACTCCATTTTTCTTTGATACATGCATATTTATATGTATTCATGGTGTGGAGAGTTAATTTGGCCATGGTGGAGCTGGTTTGGAGCAACAATGGTGGATCGGGTGTCTGGACAATCTTGCATGGAGTCATGGCAAGGTATGAAGTTGTGAAGGAGAAATGAGGAGGAAGAAACGAATAAGTGCTGGATTTAAACTTTCAAAAAATGCACATGGAGGGGTTGGGTGAATTTTTATGTCCCTGATGTCCCTGAACTTAGGGACATGAGGGACATCAATTTCCACAGTGGTCAAGGCAATGCCATGTGTTCTCGATTCGACGACAGGGGATTTGCTTGAAAAATGCACCTGGGGGCTGAAAGTCAGTCACGTGGGTGACAAAATGACTCCCCATAGGAGATGAGAAATTTTTTACATGTTTTATCTCCCCCAAATTAGGTACATAAGGGATATCAGTTTCCACGGTGGTCCTGAAGGTGACACGTGGTGCATGATCCAACGACAGGGAATAGATGCTTCAAAAATGCACCTGGGGGCTGAAAGTCGGTCATGTGGGTGTCCAAATGACTACCATAGGGGTTGGGTGAATTTTTCAAGTTCTTATGTCCCCCACCTCAGGTAAATAAAGGACATGAGTTTCCACGGTGGTCTTGGTGGTGACACGTGGCGCTCGATCTAACGGTAGGGAATGCATGCTTTAAAAATGTACCTGGGGGCTGAACTGTCGAGTCTGGAGGTCACATGAGGGTCTAAGAGGTCATATGAGGGATGAGAGGGCATAAAGGGGTCTGGGTGCACTTTTCCAACCTTGATGTCCCTGACCTTGGGGGACATGAGGGACAAAAAATCCCGCCAGGCTCCTAGTGCTGACACGTGTCCTCAAAAAAATTTGGCTAAGTCCTAAACTTGTAACAGTGATAACTTGAGCTTCTAATGGACTTTTTTGGAAAAACTTTATATGATTTTTACTAAAAATGGCATTTTTAATTAAATGGTGGGGGTATCATGTCTTTATTATTCAATTCAATCCCTGAAAAATTAGATTTTTGATTTTGTACTCCACTTGTGCCTGAGAAAAACTACATGCAAACCTGATGCGCCAAAGTGTTGTGAAAAATATTATTTCACCATCATTTAGGTATTATAATCCTCTTTCTATAGATATTTTTTTTTTCTCCTAACTCCATCCAGAGCTCCTAGAATCTTCTTCGGAATCCCAACAGCTGTTTTAAGCCTGTGTACCACATAGGCTTGCGAACCCTGTTTTTTACTCAGACTGCTCCAAGTCTTGCAACACTTCCCCAAAACTTCAAAAATATTTTTTGTTATGTTTTAAGGTCTTCATTTCATCTCCGTGTTGAATTTTTCCCTTCCATTCCACTCCAAGGAGTTGAATCCAGTCCTGGGAAGGCTAGCCATAACCATTTCCTATACTATCAGAAGATAGTGTCTTTTTAGAACTCCCTAAAATCACCTAGGTGGAATGAATCAAATTTTCTAAATCACCTAGGGGACCAAATTGACATCAAATATGGGGTGATTAGATTGAAATATTTGACCGAGGGTGCCTAGGAATGATAAAACATGAAAATTTCACCATAGGGGTATAATTGTCGTGCTTGGAAACTTCCAATTTCCCTGTTGCACATTTTCACGACAACACTCATTTACCTCAATAATTTGCAAGTTTCTCTTAGCCATAAGCTTATCCAAGCCCAAACCTCTCACTAGCTTCGTGGTTTGGATATCCATGTCATATTCTTGCAACTTGTTCACCCATCTGCACCTCTTGCTTGAGACTTCCATCTCTAATAAGATGTCTTTCACTATGGTGTGGGAAACATAAGCAAAAATCTTAGAACTCAAAATGTAAGGCCTAAAAACCTTTGTTGATTTTACCAAGTCAAATGTTTTTTTTTCCATAATAGTGTATTTCAGCTCAGCCCCTTGCAATGCCTTACTGAAAAAGGTAATTGGCCTCTCATCCCCCTCATCATATTTATGCAACATGACTGATACAATAGTGTTCTTTGAAGAAAAAGAAAACAATTAAAAGGGATTCTTATAATCTAGAGCTGCTAGAACAGGTACATGCTTTAGTGCCTTTTTAATCCCATTGAAATCTTGAATGGCATCCTCCTCCCACTTGATGACCTGGTCCTTTAACATGGAAGTGATTGGAATGGTCAACTCAACAAAGTTTGATATAAATATTCTGATGAAGTTTATCTACCCAAAGAAGGACTGAATTCCTTTCTTAGTTCTTGGGATTGGAACCTTACTGATGGCCTCTACCCTTTCTAGATCAATCATCACCCCCTCTTGTGACACAATGTGACCAAGCATTTTTTCCTTCTACACTCCAAAATGGCATTTCTTTGGATTGAGTGAAATGCTATATTCTCTGCATCTTATCAACATCTTTTCCAAGTGTAACAAGTGATCACTTCTCTTTCTGGAGAACACATTTACATCATCTTGGTAAACAACAATAAAATCATCGATGTAACTGGTAAAAGCAACATCTATTTCCCTTTGAAAGGTTACTCCAACATTCATCAGACCAAAGGGAATCCTGACATACACATAAGTCCCCCAAGGAGTGGTAAAGGTTGTTTTAATTATTTTTGATTCCTTCACCCCAACTTGGTTATAACTAGAGAAATCATCTAGGGTAGAAAGTAGCTCAGAACTAGTCACTAGCTGCAAAATGTTTTCCATGTTTGGTAAACGATAATTATCCTTCATTGATGCTCTATTTAGATTCCTGAAATTGACACACAGCCTGATATCACCATTCTTCTTTCGTAATGGTACTAGGTTTGTAACCCAAGAAGAATACCTTATAGGTTGAATAATCCCTCCATCCCTCAGTTTCTTCAATTCCTCTTTCATTTTAAAGGATAGGAGTGGATTAATTGGTCTTTGTTTCTTCCTGAATGGTTTTGCATTAGATTCCAAGGGAATATCATGTTGAAACAGATCCTCTTTATATGCCTTTAGTTTAGAATAAGTCCAAGCCATGAAATCTTGATACTTTTTTAGCAATTAGATGTAGGACTGCTTCTCCTCCTTGCTGAGATTACTTCCTAACCAGATCTTCCTTGATTTTTCCTTCATGAAAAGGTCATGCTCCTCAATATCCCTTGAGGCTGCCATGCATCCGTTCATAATGCAATTAACATTATCAAAATTAGACTCAAGAGCAACCAACCCTCTAGGAATGGTATTAGTCTTTAGTTGGAGGATGCCTTTGCCAAACAAGGTTTCTTTACCCTCTGCTACACACACCATTGGCTCCCAATCAATATTTTGATCAGAAAACTCCCCTTTGTTCTACAAAAATCTTCTAACCTAAGCATCATCATCAAAAACTTTCCAATGTTTAATGTTGTCAGGTACAGATGGCCTTATTAACACCTCAACATCATATTCACAAAATGTGGACATTGCACAATTATCAAACTGAGATCCTAATACTGCAAGTTTTTCTGCCAAATCATTGAACTTCCTATCATGATGCACAATGTTGAATGAATCAAACATCTCAATGAGATCCCAAGCTGCATGCTTTTATTTTTTCATTCGCTGATTTTTTGTAGCATAAAGTTTTCTAACTTGATTTACAATTAATTCCGAATCTACTTTGACAATGATGTCTTTAACACCATATTTCCAAGAAATCCTCAAACCTAACAACAATGCCTCATATTTAGTAATGTTATTAGTGCATTCAAAGTTGAGTTTGAAAGAAAAGACAAACTCTTCATGACTTGGGGAGATTAGAACAACACCAGCACCATTTTCAAACTTGGAGCAAGCCCCATCAAATAACAAAGTCCAAAGAGAGCCTTCCTGCTCAAGACACTTGCATTCTTCAATATTGTGCTCTTTCCCATTAAAAAATCCTACAAAGTTATCAACATCAACACTTGTGTAAAATACCTCATAGGATGAATTGTTGGGATCCTCAATAAGGTGCAAAATTTTATTTTCCTCGTACAACTTGACAAGGTTTCCCTCAATTGGGATGGTGGCATAGGACATATCCATTTGAACAATCCCACCAACACTTGTAGCCCATTTTCTAGATAACAACATACCCCACTTGGCTGGGCAATCAACAATAACTACATCCTGGATAGGCTGCAAGTTATACCACTAGACCCTTCACACATCCCACCATTGGCACCTCTCTAGAATCCATAGCATTACACTTCCCATATGATGTTGTTACCTTGATATTCAGCTCATTCATGAATTCTAGGGGCATAACATTGCATGATGCCCCTGAGTCAAACATACAGTTGTGTAGCAATATGTCTTTAATGATTAGAGTGGTGAAGAATGGATCCACATTTATCTGAGAATATACTAAGGATGTCCCCGGATAAACCTCAGGTGGTTCATCTAGCTCTTCTGATGCTGGTGGTGACTCTAATTCTTCAATGACTGGTGGAGTCTCCATAATGTTTATATTTTTTCCTAGGGAAGTATTCTCTTCTTTCAATCTAAAATACTCTAATGCCCTTTTCTTGTGCTTAGGGATCCTAAGCAACTCAATAATTGGAACTGAGATCTTGATCTGACTCTAGACTTGGGAAATATCATAAGGGATAGACTTTGGCAAGGCAACATTGGAAGGAAGGCTGACAGGATCATTAGATGGCACAGGAATTTTGACAGCTTGGGCATGAGGAGGGGTATGATTTTTGTTTGGGACAACAAGGCTCTTGGAAGATGCACCTTTCTTAGGAGCCTCTTTAGGAAAAGTTGAAAGCAATGGATTTTTTGGCTTGGCCTAAGGCCCTGTCCCTTTGACAACCATACTTCTTGTGTTGTGTTCCTTTTCTTGAGCCACAACAACATTCATCAACAACTACCTGTCCTCCTCAAATGGGATGCCTCCATCATACTTCTTTATCATTAAAGTCCTCAAATATTCAAATTCATTATTGGGAAATTCAAAAGCTTGTACAATATCTACTTCTAAAGTATGAGAGGGAGGAAGAATACGTAGCTGGTGAATGTAATCCCAAAAGTCAACATCAGCTCTGGCACTTATTACCTCAATTGAAGTTTCCCTTGTTGTGAGCTCGTGGAGTAACCCGTCATGCAGACATCATCATCATTATCCTCATCAGCTTCTTCTCTTCCTATTGATCTGCCTCACATGGAGCATGGGGCATGAAACAATTGTCACACCAGTCAATGACATCTATCTCCTCCACAACAGCAACTCTAGAAGCCAAAGGATCAGGTACCATTCTAATTTCTCTAGAATGGAACTGCCTATTTCCAAATCCAAAAAAACCCTTGCCTCTATCATCATATCTTTGGTGATTTGTAAACTTGTCTTGGCCCTGTTGCTTGTGTTGACCTTGTGAACTCTGGCCAACTCCCTTTTCTTCCCGGGCTAATTTGTATAATATTTTCTTGACAACCCCTGCCAATTTTTTTACAACTTCCTCCAAATCAAAAGCCTTACTTGTTTGAGGATTTTTTGGGTTAATTATTTTTACACCCTTCCTTTTTGGAGGTTTTCCAATTGCCTTGATGTTTCTCTCTATTTACAGAGCCATGGTGAATGCCTACCTAAAATTAGTAGGGTTTTTTTTTCCCAAGTAGTAAGAATTTTGTTTTATCAAATGCATCTGAATATTTGATCAAACATGATTCATCACATGGCCTTATCCTAATAGGAAATATCCTCAAGGTCTTATTAAAATTTTTGTTGAAATCATGTATTGACTCATTAGGATTCTTCTTGATGTTTTCAAATTCTGACAAAAGAAATTTAGGGTCATTTCTGTCACCATACTACAATCTAAATGCATTATTCATCTTAGTCCAAGAATCTATGGAATTATCTGACAAATCTTTATACCAGTCCCTGGAATCTTCTTCCAAAGTATGGATAAACAGTTTGATATATACATCTTCATGTTCAATCTCAAATTCTTCCATCATATTGATAAAAAGCTTTAAATGTTGATCACCAATTATGGAATTATTTCCTTGGACCTTTGGAAATCTATTTCTCACATCATGGGGAACTACATTTGGGTAACCAACCATCCCTGTAAAGTTTATAGGACCAAAGGTGTTTACAAAAAATGGAGGTCTAGGTAGGGATAGTGCCATGTTATCTTGAGGAGGTAACCCCAGAGGAGAGAAAAATTGAAAAGGGGCAGGGGGTCTTTTAAACACAAGAGTATAACTTTCAAAATGGGTATCCCCTAAAGGCCTTATTTCTTAGAAACCCCTATCAACTTCTGAAAAGATAGGGGCAAAATGAGAAGAAAACTCTTCAAAATCAAATGAAGGCCCCTCTCCAGTTGGAGAATTCAATTCCACAAAGAGGCTACCTGATTCAGAAGCACTTGAATTACATTCTTCAATAATAGGTTGATCACTTTCATCAATGGAGATCCCTTTTCTTGTATGATGATCTCCAACAGCTCTCCAAGATTTTCTTCCTTCTGATTTTACTTTTCCTAGGTCTAGAAATAATGTCCTAGCATGATCCCTAGCAAAGAAAGACCTTCTTCCTTCCAGCTTTGCAAAGGTTAGTAAAAAATATTACTTGACAGAGGTTAAGACACTAGTATTCATTAAGAATAAGATCAACAGGGAGTCACACTAAGGATTTCCACTTTAGTTGTGCAAAATGCACTAAATATGATCTGTCAAATGTCTGTCAACACTAGAAACTGGAAATGGTAATATCCTGACTTTTCTTTACCTAGATTTATCAATGAAAGATAGTGCACTAGGTGTGAAAAATGAAAAATTACACACAACACTTGGAGCATATAAGAAGTGTTTTACTAGGGTATGAATATGAACTGCAATCACTATGTCCCCGACAACGGAACCAGTAAGGTGTTGTCGATGGGCTAAATAGATATGAATTGGGAGTGAATCAACAAATAGTTTCAAAAACTCAAATAAGTCCCCAGAGACGGTGCCAATAAGGTGTTGGTACCCAAATTAATTCTCCTTCAGAAGTTGAGAAGCATCACAGGTTCGACAGGAAGATTAGAGACAAGAAGAGCATGTAGTGTGTCATTTTGTAGCTGGGGATGAAATGCAGCTTGCTCTTTATCACTCAGATGTGGAGAAATGGGTAGCACCCTCAAGAGGATTTTACCTATCCTCACTAATTTATGGTTGTGCCTTTCAACCAGGGTGAGAGGACCCATTTTTTATCCTACTGTTTGTGGAGGAGATGGACATATCCTTCCTTGTGAAGTTATTAAGAAGACATTGAAGAAAATATGATTAATGCAACAAAACCTAACTCTCATGGGTTGTCACTCTAGATAATAGAGATATTTTCTAAGCAAGGTTCAGGCCACTAAAGACAATGAAAAATTGAGTGTTTCTGCATGTCTTGGTAGTAAAAATTATGCATTTATATACACACATGACAAACAAGGGTAGTATGGGTATGATTAATTGTTTTTGAATGAATTTTTTTGGGAGGTGAAGCAGGATAAAGATGATTATACCAAATCTTTGAGAACATTTAAAAAAATAGAAAGCTCAAATAGCAGAATGCTTTCAGAGTAGCTAGGGTGTTCCTTTAACTAGAATATGTACTTTAATGGAGGCCCAGATCAACACTTTTCACACAAACTTCAAGGATCCAAAATAAAGGCTCAAATTGGATAACTTAATTAAACACTATCAATATCTGTTTCATCACACCTAAGATACCCTCAAAGGCTAACAAACAATCTTATAGTCATGCTAAGAGTCATAGTGATTTTAAATTTGTTTATTTCAATATAAAATGAAAGCTCTTCTGATGAATCAAATTGTAAATGCCACCAAAATATCACAATGATAAGATCTTGTTTGATTCACACAGATTTCAATGTAAGAATGCAATGGGAACAAGAAAAACTACTTGCAGACATTCAGGAATGAAGTAGACAAAATTTTTTTCCCAAAAATAACACATATTAACTCAAGTTTGATTAAATTTATCAGCAAGGGAAGGTTTCTCGAACAATCTCAGAGCTTTTCAATGGTTGTACACTCGCAACCACCTTGACATGATCAAATTTAACACAATAGATAAACAGGTTTCTTCAGATAGTTTCTCAGAAAGACGGGTTCTATCAAGATTTTCTCTTAGGAAATCAATTTTTGACTCCTAATACTTCTACGTTCACAAACTCCTAACCCTTTTCATGGAACAAACATGCCTATTTATAACATTTTACAATCAGGGCCTTTTCCCCCCAAAAATCCAAACATTCAATGCACCAGTGCTCGTCATGATCTCGATTGTGATTCCCAGAATCAAATCTGTAAAAATTTGTCAGGGGCTCAGGGGGAAAATTTCTTCAAACATCTCCTGCATTCAACTCCTTCCTCTGGTAGATCACTTTTCCCTTTACTCGCCAACCATTTCCACCCCTAATCTGTCAAATTTGGTTCTTTGCATGCTTAGGAAGGAAAAATAGAAGACCAGATTGAGCCCAGAGGTCAGATCTCATCTTAATGGAAAAAGACGTCCCCAGATCTTCCTCACCAAACTTAGATATCAAATTAACTCCCCTTCCTTGTTTGGCATGCAAGAAATATTGAGAAATCATGAAGATTCACACTTCTAGGAGCTTTGGAGTGAAAATGGTAGAAAAATTAGATACAGATGCACAGCTGCTGTTGATTTCTATTTTGAATTTTGACCGTCCATGTGGGAGATCCAATTTAGAACGGGTATGCGGGTTCCTTTTTTCCTTTTACAACTTTTTTGGAAAAATGTAAAATATTCACATTTTTCTCCGCAGCTACGCCCTTGAAAAATGAACCTGACACGTGTCCTAATGTGGGTCCCAAAGGAACTGCAACCAAATTTACTATTTCACCTCTTTTTTGGAAAAGGGAAAATTTTCCAAGTTTTCCCTACAGCTCTGCCCTTGAAAAATGGGCCTGACACATGTCCCAATGTGGGTCCCAGCAGAACCATGCTTCCTTTTGCACTTTTAACTCCTTTTCCCATAAAGGAAATTTTTCTAATTTTCCTCCGAAGGTCCGCACTTTTTCCATTGACCGAAACAAGTTTTGACTTTTCTCTATCGGGCCCATAGATCATTTTGAGAATTTCAGTCTTTTGAATATCAAGGGATAAGAAATCCAAGTTTCCCCCGATGTTCCACCTCCCCACCTCTTAAAATTTTCAAAGCCAACCCTGTCCTCTTTCCTATCATGCTTTTGGGCCATTTTTATATTTTGATCCTTTTAAAGACAAGAGGAAAAAAATTGAAGTTGCCTCTGATGGTCTGCTTCCCTGCCCCTTTGACTTTTCAAACTGCCACATGTCACAATGGCGCATCCTGAGATGGTCCCCAAAAGTTGAGACCTTGAATGAGCGTGGGCTTGCCACGTGTCTCGAGCCATTTAAGAAGTTGCTAAAAATTCTAAGGAAAGAAGACCCGGTGGAGACCTCCACGTGTCATTATGGCGCAACTTCAAAACCCTTAAGGCTTCAAAATGATTTGGTGAGGGTGCGCTTCCATTTTAGAGTTTTACCCCATTTTTCCAAAAGGGAAAAAAATCCAACTTACCTCCAAAAAATTTGCTTTAATCAAATCCTGGCGGGGCGGGTTAATACTTTTTGCCAAAGTAGCCAAAAATATCAAGTTGAGAAAACCAACCCGCCATGCCCCATCTAATTAGAAGAAGCCACGTAATCACCAAAAGAACCAATCAAATTTGAGCGGAGTCACGAGACCAAATTTTCCTTTTTGCCAAAAAAGTAAAAAGCGATAAGTTAAAGCATTTTCCCATTGTCCCCTAACCAATGAAAAGAAGCCACACGACCGCCGAATGCTGAGGCATAATTTTGATAGGAAAAGGGACACCCGCCAGACCGCCACAAACACATAAATTCAACATTCATGCTCAGAACCCAATTTTTTGATAAGGATGAAATTTTTTTGAAACAAAACCAAGTGAATCATGGTTCCGAGAATCTTTCGACCATGTATTTTGGATTTTCAAAGTCATACAAATATAAATTAACCATTCTGGAGCTTCCATGATCAAGAAAAAATGGCAAAGCCTACGGATTTTGAAGAAATTAGGGAAAAAACAAGGAAAACTCAGAGACTCCTTTAAGGAGGGACATGAAAATGGATTCTGCAAATAATTCGAGGCATTCAAATGGAAGTAGAAACTTTCAGAACACCCACATCGAGAGATAATTTTTTTCAGAACATGCAGACAGAGGAAAAATAATGGCAAATGGGGTGAGAAAAATCTGAGCACCAATAAGTTCATATACATGGTTATTTGGTTGATCCACATAAAAATTCTAATGTCTTCACTCTTTCATTATTCCACTCTTTTGGTATTTCTAAAAATATTATTACATTCGATTCCAGTTCTTGATAACATTACTCTTCCTATTACGGTTGGCTCTCTTATTACACCAGTTTCATTATTGGTTGTTTTTACTCATAACTCTATTGAATTACATGTAGGTCTATGTTAGTTAAATTATCTTAAAGTTATTATATTGGTCATCCACCAATATTCCAAGTTTATTCATAATCAACAGGTTGTCTACATTTGAGGTATTCCTTTTGTTGATCCTTATCCTATATTGCCTAGTCATTCTTCTGTTGTTTCTATCCTTACTACTAATGCATCTATGGATATTTATTTGGATTTACATAATTTACCTCATGGATCTATCCCTCCTAGGCCTCCCAATATCCTTTGGTGATACACATTATCTCTAGCTGATCTATCCATCCTAGGTCTCATGATAGGTATTTGTTTGTACATACTATCTCTATCAGTTCTAGCATTTTGTACACTATCTATAGTGATTGTATCCCACCAAGTTATCTTGATAGGCCTTTAGTTATCTCATAGATATTCTAATGCACATAGTATGTCTAGAAGTAATCACTCTTCTAGTTGTCCACGTAGATCTTATACTTCACATAATACTGTTACAGATACTTCACCTACTTATTCTCTCAATCCTTTTTGGAATACATCACCACTACGGTACCACTTACACTTGAGTCACATTCTTGGACATAGTTGAGGCTTGTGCATCTATCTTATTTTACGAGTACTATACTCTTCATGAGGTTCTCCCATAGTAGATATTTTATTATCCTATTTATTTATACATAGCTAAACATTTCAAAATATAAAAAAACACTAAAAAAGTTACAAAATATAAAAAACATTCAAATATTTGTAAAAATAAAAAACTAGAACCTATTTACTTAACTTGCTTTGACATGAATTTACATTACACATGTTATTTGTCACATTGGTTTGATATATAACATATCTATTTAATATTTAAACACATGCATTAACGAGGTATAATGATCTTGATGCAACATACAAAAATTGATACATGTTAATAGGAGTTGTCACGGTTCCTTACATTCTTATCTTGGGGGCATAGATCCACATTATATGTATGTTATTATTTCAATATATTTCATTTCTAATTCCTCACTATGCTTAATTGTATGCATTGTGTACTTGTTATTTTTCAAACTAATAGGACTAACACATGTGTATTGTTTATTGTTTACAACGCTTGCTTCACATATATATTGTCATCCACTTTCATCACATTATGACCTTCTTGTTTATTACATGCCTACTAGTTTTGTGTGTTACTGTTTAGTTGTCTCCTTGCTTGTGGCACACTTCCTTGTTTATCTTGTCACACTGTGGGTGTCCCATCTTTTTGGATCTAATCCTTTCTTTCATGAATTTTTTTACATGCCTAATGAATTTGATTGTCTTGTGAAGCCGTGGGTGTCCTGTGTTTGTATTTCTAAGCCTTTTATGTGACATTGATTGCATACTCTTGTCTATGATTTTACTATTACTTTATCCCTACAATTTTTTCTTATACATTCCTTATTAATATTGTTACTCTTGTTTTTATTCATTTCTCTTGTTGTATGTCATGGTTTCCACCATGTCCATCCCATTTTTCAGGTTTGGGATCGCATCATTGGTAGCTGCCATTACACCCCTTCTATGTGTTCCTATGCAATTTATCTAACTTCTTTAACATGGTTACAAATCTATTATTTTGAGTCACATTCTCAAATACTTTATCACATGCACATTAAAAGAGGGGGAATTCATCTAGGTATATTCTACACCTATAAAAGACAGAGGAAAAATTATGGGTTCATACATAACTATACACATATTACAGGTACTCAGAAAAAGGTAATTAAACAAAGAAAGTAAAAAAAAATTGCACATAGTTAAAAATGTACAACTTGGTTAGGATCATATAGAAATTATTATCCCTTTCACATGATTTTTCCTAGAGTAGTTACACTAAATTTCTCATCATGTTCAATTTTTTACTTACAAGCACAATTGCTTGACTTAGTTTTATATCACTATAAGAATTTTAGCTAATATTACAAAAAAATACACTAAAATTTAGACATATAACACCAAATTTGGTGTTACATTTAACACCAAATTTGGTATTACACTTAACACTAAATTTCGTGTTATATATATATATATATATATATATATATATATATATATATATATATATATATATATATATATATATATATATATTGTGTTATATGCCATAACCAATTTCGGTGTTAAATTTTAGTGTTACACAACAACAACCACACAGCTAACACCAGTGTTGTTGAATTATAAATTGATGATTTATGCCTAAATTTTAGTGATTTATTTAGTATTTACACATTTATTTTTATCTACTTATATTAATTTATTCTAGTGTCTGATTGTAGTACTAGAGACAATATAACTTCATAGGTTCATTATTTTAATCTATTGTCAAAGGAACTAAAGTGGGCATGTGATTAGTATTATAAAATAATTACAAAAACAACATGTGCTTAATCTTGTGCCCTCATCACTATTGTAGGTGTATTTAATGCTCTTCTAGGGGTGGTTGAAGTAGAGTCCAAATTCTTCCCTCTCTCCTTCTCTCTTTCTTCTATATATTGTAAAGGAGGGGTGTATTTAAAAAGGTTGGTCATTGTTTCTATCCTTCCCCCTATCTCTTTCTTCCTTAGGGTAGAATGTGGAGTCTAAGCCTCTTCTCATGGCTCTGTAATGGAATTTTCTTTCCTCTTTCCCACCGATGATGTACTATGTGAACTCTTGGAGCAATAAAATATGATTTTTGATGCATCTTGTCCATCCTTTGCTTATTTTATTACCTCTTATTTCCTCTCATCAGTGCAGGGTGTACTGTGCATACTTTGATGTCTATTGCAAGTTCTGGGAGCTTTATTTAATGGGTTCAAAGTGGTGTTCTGTGTGAAATTTATCTCTAGTCTGTGGTGCATCTTGTTCACCCTATCCTTTTCTTACCTCTCTCCATTTCAGGCAGTTGAATTTTTGATCATCCATCCACCCATTTTAGGCAGTTAAAACGTCGTTAACAATTTGCATAGATCGGTACAATAGATGGACAAAAATCATGATTTAATGACTATACTCTATAAAAGGTCAGCTACTAACTAATTGCATTATAACGATTCATGTAATCATATGAAGCGTTTAGGTGATTGGAAGCCAACATA
The DNA here is from genome assembly GCA_019776745.2 of Taxus chinensis. Classification (NCBI taxonomy): domain Eukaryota; kingdom Viridiplantae; phylum Streptophyta; class Pinopsida; order Cupressales; family Taxaceae; genus Taxus; species Taxus chinensis. The sequence goes on from CM034146.1 coordinate 103,273,849, forward strand.
TTTTACTAAAATCAAACATCATGGCTAATGAATATGAATCCTCGTGCAAATTTCTATACATTATGAATCGGAAGATTATCTCAACTTCATGATATGTAAAATAAATACTACTTGAATGGAAAATAACAGTTCATAGATGCATCTTAAAAAAATACTACCCAAAACTATTTTAAACATAAAAGACATCTTTAACAATTTTAAACATCTAAAAGTTTTTTCAGTATAGCTACAACGTGTTTCTATTTATAATCTAGAAGTTCAAAAATCAGCTATAAGTGCTTGAACATGGCTACTAGGTAATAACCTTATTTAAGAAAACCTAAAGATTTGGAGGTGAAAGGGAAACATCTACTACATATTGAGCAATGGTCCTCTTTGATATAAATTACAATGGCACAACACCATCATCTTGCTATTTGGAATTTTCACTAGGAAAATGAAGTCAAATAAGTACTTCCAAGCTTGCACATTATATTATCAAAGATAAGAAACATTTATCATTTGTTAAAACTATATCCCTCCTCTAATTTATCAAGCAAGAAACTATTATAAAATTGAAAATATCAAGCACACTCCATAAAGATACCTGTTGTTTCACTTGATTCTTAGATGTTTCTTTGAAAATGAAAAAATAGATAGGGTAATGGGCATAGGAGGAATACTTGTTGAAATGTTGGTCAATAGGTTGTTGCACACGTGTTGACTCCTTGATCCACAACTGATCATGAGAGCTTCCTTTTGGCTAGGAGGAACTACCTGAAATAAAAAGCAAGACCAAAAGAAAGAGTTAAACAATATATGCAGTGGACTGCCTAGCATATGCTAGATCCAGGAAGTGTGATACTTCCTAGATGGTTGTCAATCCACTGTTTAAAACAATTTAATGCCGATAATGAATTAAATCCTATTGTAGTTAAAATGATTTAGGTATCTCATTTAAAATAAAATAAGAAAGATCTAATCTAACATGCTATGTTATAATAAAATCCAAAGGTCAAGTAATTGGTTATGGGTCTCTGCAGGTTTGACAGAGGTCTTAGGTAGGTCACAGGTGACTAAGGGTGACATGGGAATTGCTAGGTAGGTTACTGTTCTGGGCTGTATTGGTAGATATAGAGACTGATGCCGGCTAAGGGTGACCGATGCTGGTTTGGAAAAACCAATGCCTGTTACTATGGGGTACTAGGAATGTCATAGAATGAGCTTCAGATCTCCCTTATGATTGCACAAAGGACTAGGCTGGTCGAAATGAGGTATTAAGTTTTTTGGATGGGATTTGGTGAGGTTTTAATAGGGATATGGAGGGGTGAGTATTAATGGAGGTCAATAGGAGGCTAGGAGAAAAAAGGATGAAAATATAATGGTGAAATGAGTGAACTAGAGGAGTAACATGTTTTACTTGGAATCTGGTCGTGGATGTCGGTGAGTGAGGAATGAAGGTGTTGATAAGAGGTTGAATGATGCAGAGGATCACCAAATGTTGGCGAGCTCTTACATGGGCTGCATGTGCTCTCCTTCTTTCTTGATTGGATCAAATCCGTGCTGGGGTGAGTGCTAGGTGAATGCTGGATGTTTGTGCAAGAGAAAATACTTGATCTCCTTCTTTGCATGTGTGTTCCCCCTGAAACTTGTTCTCACAAGATGTGATATCTCTCAGGAATCTTCCAACCTCGAAAATAAGGTTGTTTTGGGAATTAAAGGTAAGCGAAGGTGGTTTTGGCTTAACAGGTGGTGGTTAAGGCTAACTAGTGTCGCTTAGGGTTGGATTTCCTAGGTTTACTAAACTAGGCATATCCCCTTGATTTTCTAAGATCTCATGTGTTGGCCCCATGGATTAGGATGGAATCTTCTTTTAAGCATGTGGGAATGTGGTTAGAGGGAATGTAGGCATTGATTTTTAGGGTTTTGGTAGGTCTTAGTTAGTTATGGCAACTTACTAAGAATAGGTCTTAGGGTGAGGTGGTTAGATAAGGTGTTTAGGTGAGGTGGATATGTGGGCATTATCTCAATTAGGATATTTAAATAATAAATACTGTGAAGATAATGAATTAATTTAATGTAAATAATTAAATTAATATTATAGTGGGGTGAAGGGGGCCATGGCTAGGTGAACGTGGTGAAGGTGTTTATTTGTCGAGGGACCAAAGGGGAGTGTGACCTAATTTTGGTGTCTACATTCTACCCCTTTTTGTTGCGTATCTTGTATTGGTAAGCGATGCTGGAAAAAATAAGATGTGGTTGCCCCATGTGTGGGTGGAGGTGATCCCCCCCAAACCAGGAACTGATGAGGAAGAAGGAAGAATCGATGAGTGGTTTGATAAAATGCAAATGTGATGAAAAGGAAGGTGTGTAATAGGGGAAAAAGGAGCAAGGTCTACTCGGGTAATCTAGGTAATGGGTCAGGGTCAAAGGTAGTAATAGTCAAACACACACATGTAGAAACTATAGCACAATACCAGGTTGAAGAGAAGGAAACTTGACATTGTTTAAGGCCGATAGGTTTATCCAAACAAGGTTGATGTGATTACGGTATCCAAGGTATAGGATATGGTCAGGAAACACGACATAGGTCAAGTGTAGGAACGTTTTGGTGTGTTCTGTTACACCAAAGGTAGGGTTAGGATAAACGGTCATGGTAAGAGGTAAGGTAAGGTCATCAAGTCAATCAACATAGCTAATAGTGCCATAAGGTATAGCGAACACATGAGGTCAAAGGTCACTAGTGATGGTCCAGGTTCAAGTATCTAGGTCATGGCATTGGTAGGGCCGAGGTATGGGAAAAATAAGAAGTCTTTGAATGGGGATGAGGTGAGGGGTTGAAGGGTAAGGTCAAAGAGGTCAAGTGGTGTGGTCCAGTGATAGTGAGTGGAAGATAAAAGGGGGTTTAGGGAAAAAAGTAATTGTAGGGGGTAGGGTAAAATAGGGTGAAATTGTGGGCAACGTGGAAAAGTATGTGACTAATGCTGGTCAAGGGTAATTGATGTCGGTACAGGCTAACTGACCACGGTAAGGTAGGTCATAAGACCGATGTCAGTCAAGGGGAAACTGTCACCGGTTAGGTTAGGTAGGTTATAAAAAGAAAAATTCCATGGTTTTAAAATTCATTTGTGATTTGTGAATTAGAGAAAATGACAAGAGAGAAGAAGAGAAGAAGAAAACAACTGAGGGTGTCGGAAGGTTGAGTTGGCGAGCCATGTAGGTGATGAGTGTTGATTGATTGGTGGGGTCACAAGAGCAGGGCATTAGATTTGATTGGTTGGAGATTTAGAGGACTTTTGGTGATGGCAGAGGTAGGAGAGGGCTCGGGAGGACCCGTGCAGCAGCTTGAGGTGCCACCACGATGACGAAAGCAGGATGAGGTAAGATCTAAATCCTATGTGTGTATTGTTTAGTTAAATGAGAAATAAATATGGGGGGAGGAAATAGGGGTTGGGGGGAAAAATTTAAATTTAAAATTGGAAAGAGAATGGGTGAAATGGGAAGGGGGGAGGGTAGAAGAGAGGTAAAGGAGGGGTAGGAAGGGATATGGACGGTTTGGGGAAGGAATGGGTGGGTAGGGGGGGGAGTGTGGAGAGAAAAAGGGGGTTTGGGTACATAGTGGTCACTGTGATAGTGACCGACATCAGTTCCACTGTGGCTGACGTTGGTGGGTGTGGACCAGTATCGGTCCCAAGAGAGGTGACCAATGCCAGTCATAGGGAGACCGTGGTCGGTCAAGGGTAGATCGGGTCAATCAATGCTGATCGGTGCTGGTCTAGATGAGGATAAACAAGGGAAGTGTAGTGGGTAGGGAGGGGTAGGCAATGGTTAAATTAGATAAGGAAAGGTAGGGATAGATAGGTAAAGTGGCGAGGCCAGGGTTTGGGTGCTGGTAAGTAGGTTAGGTCAAGATGTGGGGTTAGAGGAAAAGGTAAATAGATGAAGGCTTGGGGTATGGGTAGATGGGTTTGGTAGAATTTGGGGTCAAAGGTAATGGTAAAAAAGTTGTAGGTATGGGTAATTTTTTAATAATGTGATCTTTTTTTGGATGCAGGCGAGAGATCAGCTACGCATGCGGGACAGGGTTCCACCCCTGCTCGTGATAGTTCATGGCGCAGTGACCCTTGAAGAGTTGCGGCATGTGGAGGAGGCGGGCCTGAGTGGGGTCCAATGTTACCGGCATGTAGTCTAGTAGCTGATTCTGATGGTCACTCTCATTGATAGATGGGATTTCGTGACCAACACATTTCACCTACCGACAGGTGAGATTACAGTCACCCTGGAGGACGTGTTCAGGATCCTGCGGCTACCCATATTGGGTACATAGGTCTATTTGATCTCCTCTGAGGCCTCAGAGGAGTTGATGTTGATATTGTTTGGAGAAGGGATGGCCGCGTTGAAATTCCATGGTGCCAGATTGAGCTATGGAGAGATGTACCTAGCCTATCTAAAGGAGATGAGGCTAGTAGTTCTATTGATGGAGGAAGTGTGTTGTGTTACACTGCTAGATGCATAGGGTGGGTGGTTTCCCTACTCACTAATGGGGGTATTACATGACATGATGATAGATTAGACCCGCTTTTCCTGGGTGCCAACATTTTTGGTGTAGTTATACAAAGAGTTGTGGGCATATGAATGACTGCGCAGGTTCTGCATGTGCCATACCTTTTTACTTCACTGTTGGGCATATGAGTACATTGTCTATGTGCATTCAGTGGGTATGCCCTGTGCCGATACCTTTACGCCAGGATTTATACGAGTGGGGTATAGGTGATGGGTGCCTGCTATTAGAGAGCAGAGATCAGACAGGGCTACACATAATGTAGCATAATTTAGGAGACTATTGGAGGGGTTGTCCGGGGTGGACATCATTTGGAGGCCATATGTGGGCTTTCCATCATATAGGAATATGCGGTATGAGCTAGATGGTATTCAGTTAGTGAGATAGATAGTGGGGTATCGTGTCGGGGAGCATGAGATGATCCCAGTTGACAGAGTTAGGTGACAGTTTGAGCTGCTACAGGATATACCTCCACTCTTTCTGCAATACAGGAGAGATGACATGGAGAGGGCCATACCTCTACCACAGTTGTCAGTGCCCATAGGGTAGGAGGAGCAGGAAGTAGACCGGTGGATTGATGATGCTGGGGTCACAGACAAATATAGATAGTGGTGGGTAGCTCATTTATGAGCTGTACCACCTAGGCCAGGGAAACTAGATCTAGCCACCATCACGGTGCAAAGGGATGCCCTACAGGGGAAGGTGGTGACGTTGATTACCCAGTTGGGTATGGTATAGACATAGCTTGCTAGCTCAGAGGCAGAGGTGGCCGAGTTACATGTACAGGTGGCCAGTCTTCAGGCCCAGATGGCCCAGGGTGGGGATGGAGATGGAGATAGAGATGATGGTCAGGTGGCTACCCTACAGGCATAGGTGATAGTGTTGCAGGGCCATTTGGCCACATCATAAGCATAGATTGGGGATTTACAGACTCAGATACAGGCACAGGGGCAGGGGCCGATGGCACCACCATAGGCACTGGGACAGGGTCCCATTTCATAGGCAGGGGTAGGACAGGGTCTCACAGGAAAGATACAGGGCCCAAGGCCTATGGGGCCACCATAGACTGTGCCCATATCCATGTTACGGGATACCCTAGGTGAGGCTAGATACTACCAGGATTAGCTGATGGCAGCTAGGATAGATTTCTTATCCTATGGAGAGTATAGGGCACAATAGGCCTCGAGTGAGAGGACTAGATCCCAAACTCATAGTGTAGAGAGCACAAGGGGCCATCGAGCTCCTAGACAGGATCAGGGAGAGGCCACCAGCTCATGAAGACCATATCTAGGTGATGTGCCAGTAGGGGGTGGTGATATGATACCAAGCCAGTGGACAGGAGCCAATGAGTATACTGGAGAGACCAACATGGAAGATGTCTGACAGGGTGAGGATTGATGCCCATTGCTATATTTTTGATGTATTATAGTCATGTTTTTGATATATACCGGCCTATGTGCTGAAGAGATTTTGTATTGTTTTATTATTTTATTGTATACGAGACCGGCTTGTGTGTTTTGTGTTTTATTATTTTTTTGTATTGAGTATCAGCCTACATGCCAATGACATTTTGTATTGAGTATCGGCCTGTGTGCCAAAGATTTTGAGATATGGACATGATTGGATATCCATGTATATTGTATTGAGACACACATATTTGTTTATATGATGAGATGGATGAGATTCTTGATTTGTTGGTGTTTTATGAGAATTTTAATTTTTTGTTGTGATATGGACTGAAACTAGGTGAATGAGGCATGATGGAGTCAGGTTGGTTTAGGCATGGATTGAGTCAGGTCTTAGGCATGGATTGAGTCAGGTCTTAGGCATGGATTGAGTCAGGTCTTAGGCATGGATCGAGTCAGGTCTTAGGCATGGATCAAGTCAGGTCTTAGGCATGGATCGAGTCAGGTTTTAGGCATGGATCGAGTCAGGTTAGTTTAGGCATGGATCGAGTCAGGTCATAGGCATGGATTGAGTCAGGTCTTAGGCATGGATTGAGTCAAGTCATAGGCATGGATTAGGTTAGGTTGGTTTAAGTTGTAATTCATTAATTTGTGCAATGAATGGTGATATGGGTCATGTTTAAAATGTTTTATAATATATGCAGGATGATGGTAGAGAAATGGTAGTTGTAATAAATGTATGTTGTGATGATGATAAAAATGTTAAGCAACTTGTTGTTTGTTTGGTTTAATTTCCAATTCTGTGATATAAAAAGGAAACTACGTAGGGGTAAAATGTGATTTAAGAAGATGAAAGATGAATTGGTTAGGGTAGAGAGTGGCTGAGCTAACCTCCAAGGGCCCCATGCCCTCGGAGTGCTACCTACATAGTCCTGACAAAAAGGGACCTTAGGCCGATGTAGTTCTCCCATAAGCTAGGGAAGAATATGAGGAGGTATGAAAATGAGTCAGTAGGTTTTAGGCATGATTTGGGTTTAGGTCTGTTAGGTGTGGGATTGTTATAGGAAAATTGGTATAGGTGATGTCGATTGTGGCAAAAGAAGAAGATTACCCCAAGGGTAAGTGTCGAGGACCAAGTCCTGTATAAGGTAATCAATATGTAATAAAAAATGTTAAAAGATAAGAGGGTACAAGAAAGCCACCTAATTGGTTAGGATCATACTGAGTAGGTCATACCTTGGAGAAGGTGATGAATGTAAGACCCTAAAGACATTGCATGATTGATTGTTCTAAGGGTGAAAATTAGTCACATGATCACCAAATGTCACAGTTCCAAGAGGTCCCTTGAGGCAGTAGGAAATGGGAGTGGGAATGGTGAGAGGGGTAAAAGGTGGTTAATTTTTATATGATATGTGGTAGCATGCTCTTTGGGAAAGAGATCCGAGGTCACAATGGGCAAGTCCATGATGAAAAGTCTTCTATTTTGACTTGTATTTGAGATAGACTGATCGATGCAGGAAGTCTATATGGGATGATGAAATTAACTCCTTGAGGTCTTCATGAAGCTGATCGATGTGGGAAGCTTCAAATTCTCTCGCCTCTTTTTTTGAAATGCTTTACATAGTTGTCCTTTGAGGGAGCAGTCTATTTATAACAGTGATTGCCGAGAGGAAGATGTCCTTTTGAGGGAGTCATCTTTTATTAGAAGTTTGACTCAAGGAGTTGGGTCCCAAATGAGGAATTTTAAGTCATGGACAAGACCAAGGTGAAGAATAGGACTCTTGTTCAGAAAGTAGGGTGAAACGACCATGGGATCTCATCTAAAAGAAGATGAAAAGTATCCATGAGAATCATGCTATGTGTAGCACCGTGGTACACATATTTAAGAGAAGATAACAAGTGACAGGTACTCACATGATTCTTGTTTAATCATTGGTGAGGTGTAAGAAGTGGATAGTGCTCAAGGGATGAGCATGGAAAGAGGAAAAAAGTGATGTAGGACTAAAAGTCAACAATAGAATGGTTGAAGATGCAAGGCATTAAGGGGCTTAGGTTCGGGTTTACCATCGAGTGAAGATAAACGATAAGCACTTGATCCGTAAGTATGGGTTATGATGTATGGTCCAAGCCAATTAGGAGAAAATTTTCCCTGTTTACTTTTTTCTGCTTTGGTTACATGTTGATTTTCTTTCAGGACAAGGTCACAGACTTGGAAGGTTCATTCATGGACACGTTTTTTGTAGGCACGTTTGATACGTTTTTGGTAAACTTGAAGGTGGTCAAGAGCATGAAGACGTCGTTTGTCTAATAACTCAAGTTGTGCTAAATGGTCTTGACGAAAGTCATCATCATTGAGCATGTCATGGAAAGAAATGTGAAGTGAGGGAATCTGAAATTCAAGAGGCAGAACAACCTTCGTACCATAGACTAGAGAAAATGGTGTGGCTACAGTGGAAGTGTGGATACTAGTGTGGTATGCCCATAGGGAAAAAGGAATGTGCGTATGCCAGTCCTTCCTAGTATTGTTAACCACTTTCATGAGAATTTTTTTTAGGGTTTTGTTAGTGGATTTGGCTTGGCCGTTGGTCTATGGGTAATAAGGTGATGAGAAACTTAGCTGAATGCCGAAGGTGTTGCAAATTTTTTGCAATGTTTTGTTTTTGAATTGTTTTCCATTATCAGTGATGAGGTGATGAGGAACACCAAAGTGAAAAATGATGTGATGATTGATGAACTCACATATTTTCTCAGCTTTTGTGGAGATGAGTGGTATGGCTTCAACCCATTTTGTGTAGTATTCGGTAGTGGTGATAATCCATTGATGGCATTGGGAAGAATGGGGGTTGATCTCTCTGACAAGATCCAAACCCCATTGAGAGAAGGGCCAAAGGTCACGAGTGACCTGTAAGGCGTGACTGGGTGTATGATGAAGGTTGGCATGTTGTTGGAATTTTACACAATGTTTGATGTAGTCACAACAATCATGGTTAAGGGTTGGCCAGTAATAGCCTAGGTGAAGAATATGCTTAGCAACAGTAAGGCCATTAAAGTGACCTCCACATATGCCATCATGAACTTCCTTAATGGTATAAGGAATTTCAGAACTCGTGAGGCATCATAAGAGAATACCATCAAAATCCACACTTATAGAGAAGGCCCCCCATGATGATGTAATGAGAGACCTTTTTAAGGAAGGTGCATTGTCTATTATGGGTGAGATCAGGAGGTAAGATGGAGAGAGAAAGATAGTCAGAGTATTGTTTATACCAAAGGTCACTCAGGTTAGGGGTAGTGGTTCCGATGGAGTAAACTTTGTGAGGTAAATAAGAAGGTGATTGGAGTCATTGTATGGTGAAAAAGATTTTAGAATCAGTGGCCGAAGCAGGTATTTGAGAGGCCAAGCAGGCCATGGTATCTACAAATTTATTAGTTGAATGGGGGACGGTTTGAAGGTCATAACGGTCAAAAGTGGTCAAAAGTATGTCCACATGATGTTTATACTTTTGAAGTATCTCATTACAACATTGGTATATACCATTGACTTGGTTTATGACCAATTGAGAATCACCAAAGATGTTGATTGATTTGACATCTAGGGCGTAGGTGGCTTGGAGACCTAATATGAGTGCTTCATATTCGGAAATATTGTTTGTATAATCAAAATCTAGTTTGAAAGACAAAGGCATGGGTTCACCATCAAGAAGAATGAGGATAACACCAGCCCCACCCCCATGCTGACACTTGGAACCATCGAAGAAGAGTGTCATTTGGTAAGTGGGTTCGTCTAGGGAAAGGGTAGCAATTGACTCATCTGGAAAGTCAAAATTAGAGGGTTGATCCCCGGAAATAGGTGCGTCAGCCAATTGGTCGGTGATAGCTTGGCCCTTGATGGACTTTTGATGAATGAATTTGAGGTCAAGGTCAGCTAAAAGCATAAGCCATCGTGTGGCATGCTGATTTTGATAAGGTTTGGCATACATGAAGTGTAGGGGGTCAGTGTTGGTCACAACATAGGTTTTGTGGTTGAGTAGGTAATGGTGGAGTTTTGTGGCAATGAAAACTAAGGCTAAGAAAAGTTTTTCAGGATGGGTGTATCAGGTTTCATAGTCCAAAAGAGTATGGATTATGTAATAAACCACCTGCTCCCTGTGTTGTTCATCACGATGAGCGAGCATGGCTCCCAAGGAGTGATCGGTAGCTGAGATGTATAGGTAGAAAGGTTGATCATCTTTAGGTGGAATGAGTATGGGTGGTTGGAGAAGGTATTGTTTTAAGGCCTCAAAAGCTTTGTGGCAGTCATCATCCCATTTAAAGGAGATATCCTTCTTGAGAAGATGATGAAATGGTTGACACTGATCAGATAATTGTGAAATGAAATGGTGAATAGACTACAACTTACCTTGCAGGCTATGGAGTTTCCTAAGGTTAGTGGGTGGAGGCATTTCGAGAATGGCCTTGACTTTAGCAGGGTCAACTTCTATACCACGTAGGGAAATGATAAATCCTAGGAGCTTTCCTGAGAGAACCGCGAAGACACACTTCTTTGGCTGAAGGTGAACACAATATTTAATGAGGTGGTCAAAAATGGTCTTGAGGACGGCAAGGTGCTCAGAGCGGCATTTAGATTTGGCCAGGAGATCATCCATGTAATCTTCCAATATACGATGCATGATGTCATGGAAGATATAAGTCATAGCCCACTGATATGTGGCACCAACATTTTTAAGGCCAAAAGGCATGACTCGATAGCAGAAGGTCCCCCAAGGGGTGATGAATGCAGTTTTATGTTGATCCTCTGGGGCAAGTAAGATTTGGTTATAACCCGAGAAGCCATCCATGAGTGATAGCATCTCGTGACCAGCGGTAAGGTAAACCAGTTGGTCAATATTGGGTAAGGGAAAGTCATCTTTTGGGTAGGCTAGGTTGAGGTCATAGAAATCCATGCAAATGTGGAGTCCCCCTGTCACCTTAGTGACAGGGACAATGTTAGAGATCCAACAAGGATAATCGATGGGTAATATGAAAGAAATGGAAAGAAGATGCTGAAGTTCTTCTTTGACAAGAAGGGCAATGCGAGGGTGCATTTTCCTCAGTTTTTGTTTGATGGGTTTGGCATCGGGAATGGTTACGATATTGTGGACCACTATGGTGGGGTCAATACTGGGCATGTCTGTGTAAGACCAAGTGAAAGTGCATGGTTATGATCTTTGAGAAAAGAAGTGATGGCTTCCTGTTCAACAGCATCTAAAGATTGACCGATCTTTAGGATGTGCGGGTCATCCTGAGTATGAATGTTGATCTCGATAGTCGATTCATTCAACATGGTTTGTGTCTCATAAAGTAACGATTGATGAATATATGAGTATTCTGCACCAAGGTAGGTGAGTACAGATTCATTATCTTGACATTGAACGATGTTAATGGAAGGTGTATCATCATCGATCATTTCAGGATACAGGAAGGGAAGAGAGGAAGGGGCCTCGCCCTCGTGTTGATAACTCAAAGGCCCCAAGGAGATGGTGCTTATGAAAAAAAAATTTAGGAGGGATAGATTCAGGATCCATCAACTCCGTCGGTGAAGGTGGTGATGAAGGTGGAGTGGGTGAAGAAGGTGGAGAAGGGCTGATGTTCTTGATGGGTTCAATGCGGGCTTGCTTAATAGGTGGTTCAGAAAATCCGATACCACTATGGTTGTTATGTTTGTGGGTAGTACATGGAATAATAGTATGGTGGCCTTGCTCGTAAAATCCAAAACCAAAACCCTTCCATGCACATCGGTGCAGGAAGGTGTGGGTGAAATGGTGATTGGTGAGAGACTGGAAGTCAGCAGAAAATGGGTGGGTTTGTGATGGTGGTTCGGGTGTGTAAGTGGTAGTATCAAGTCCCCCATAGGTGAGACTGGTATGAAGGTGAGGAGGACCATAAAGGAGGCATTCTCCTATGTGGTGATCATAGCGAGGATGTTGGTGAAGACTTCCATACTCTTGTGGAGTAAGGAATGTGTTAACACTATATAGGTGATATTCCCCCAGAGTGAGGCATTGAAAAATGCCCTCCAAGGGATCGGTGGTTGGTATGTGGGTAGCTAGAATAGATGATGTGTCAGAGGTTGATGCAGAGGTGGAGTTAATGGATTGGGAGGCTGATGGGTTGGCCATGGAGGTTGTGGCAGTGGTAGGAATGGAGGAGGCATGTGCGGTTGAGGTAGCGACTGTACTGGTAAGTAGAGGTGTAGATGAAGTGGTAGTGGTCATGGAGGTAGATGCCTTAATGGGGATGAGCATGTCATTGGGTTGGTAAAGCATGTTGCATGTTTTAAAAGGTGATGGATCAGCTGGAATAGTATAGGTGTGCCCTTCATGCTCAAACTTTACACAACGATGCAAAGTGGAAGGAACACAACTCATGACACGAATCCAGGGTCTACCAAGCAACAAGTTATATTGAAATTCCCCCTCCAAGATGTAAAATAACTCTGGAATAGTGTGGGGCCCATGCGAACATGGAGGATGATGGTGCCTAGTGTAGAGGTGATAGTGTCATTGAATGAATGCAACATGATAGGATGTTTATGCATGTAATTGTCAGGTATGTGCATTTGAGTGAATGCATGGGATGAAATGATATTAATGCTAGCACCCCCATCTATCATTACACGTCGTACACATATATCATCGATGTGGATAGAGATGAAGAGAGCTGGGTCTGGGTCATCTGTTTGGTGCGGTGTGATCTCTTCCTCTGAGAAGCTAAGGGAGGCTATTTGGTGAGTAGGGTGAGGTGTGGATAAAGGTGGAAATTTGGTGAGAGAGGCTACATGATGGGGTGTGATAATGGAAGCTACAGGTGTAGGGTCATTGGGTAAAACCTCAATAGATTGAAGAACCTCCATGAGAGCTTGACGATGGGATTCTGAGGTTTGGATGAGGTCATATAGGGACATTTTGAGGGGAGATTGGTGTAATTGTTTGAGCATGGTGCGATGTGTGACCCCATTAGAAATAGGGTATGTGGGGCCATGGATAGTAATTTTAGGTGTGGGTGCAGATGGTATGTTGGGTATAGGATTGGTTGGTGAGTCAGTTGCCTTTTCCTTGCCTTTGTCTCTCTGAGCACGAGTAGTGACGTGTATCATGTTGATCTGAGGGGAGTTGGTAAATGGAGAAGGTGTAGGATGAGTGGTATAATGACATGACGGGAAAAAACCTACCGGGGGAGAAAATCCTTGTGAAGTGAGCTGGGCACAATGACATTTAGGTAATGGTGTGGCAAGTTCTCTGATGTGAACCATGTTAATTTCAAATCTTGGGGGTGGTTCTAGGAGCTGTGGGGGTGGAGGTTGTGGTTGTTGAGTAGGCAGTGAGGGAAGGACTATGGGAATGGGCATTGGTGAAATGAGGCCCTCATCAAGAAGGTCATCATCGTCAAATTTGGCTTCAGGAGGACACAACTGGATAAGGATGGTTTTCAAAGCCTTGCAGTTCTCCACATCATGCCCTGGCACATGATGGTAGGCACAAATTTTAGTGTCATCAAACCCTTTTGGCTTGGGTTTGAGGGGGTCATAAGGTCTGAGTGGTGGTAATGTGATGACAGAAGTCTCAAGGAGGTTGGTTAAGATTTTGGCATAGGACCCTGCTAGTGGGTCACAATGGGAAGTGAAAGTGGGTTTGGGCATAGGTTGGCTGATTGTTGAGGAATGGTCCTTGGAGGAGGGGGAGTAGGTTGAGCTATGGTTTTGGGTGTTGGAGTGGTCTTGGGTGTTGGTCGTGTTTGTTTGGGTAGGGGTATGGTAGATGAACGGGCAGGAGGGTGTATGGTTGTTTTGACTATCTTATTAGAGGGTAGTGGATTTTTGTCTTTGGGTTGCACCTTCTTGGATAAAGGGGATACAGGTGTATGAGATCTAGAGGGAAAAGTGGATGGGGGAAGAGGGTGAGTTACCCATGGGGATAATGGAGGTGCTGTGAAGGTAGATGACACGGGTTGTGCAGGGGGTGTGAGGGACAGGGACTGAAGTGTAGTGGGTAGTGAAGAAGTTGCTGAGGGTATTGGAGGTATGGGTGGTAAAGATGTTGCAGGTGTGGGTGTAAGTCATGTCAGGTGCCTGGGTATGTTAGAGGTGTGTGAGGAAGGAATGGGCTGTTGTGTTTTTGGTTTATTGATGGGTGGAGGTTTCTTAACTGCACTGGGAGGTTGAGGTCCTAAGATGGATAGAAAGGGTGAAGGTGATGTAGGTATGATTGGCGCAGCTGGGGTATGAGTTCTATGGGCTTGGTTTTTCTGTTTGGGTGCCAGAGTAGGTTTGGTGTTGACTTTGGAGGATGTAGCTAAATCTAGTTTGATAGGTGGATGAGTAAGGCTGGTGGTTGGGGTGACCCCTAAGGTAGTGATAGGTTTAGTCGAGGAAGATGATGTAGGTGTGGGTTTGGATTTAGATGTATGTTGGGTTATGGGTGAGGGTGTATGTTGAACTGTGATAGGTATCACGGAAGAAGTTGTGATAGAGGTGGTTATGTTTGGTTTGATTGGTTGAAATATCTTTGGGTAGATAGTGGAAGTGTCAGCAAGTGACATCTGCATTTGTGTTGAAACAGGAAGCAGAAGATGCCCCCAAAGTAAGGCTCTGTCCACATAATCTAAGTGATCGGCTAAGTGTGAGAACGACACGTCTGTTGGTGAGGTTGATGAGGACCTAATGGAAATTCCTGTGAAATGTGTCTTAGAGATGGGGAATTTGTTAGCTTTGGCTTCCGTGGGTAAGAGAGATGAAAGTAGGTCTGCATGATATTGGGTAGCTGATGAAGAATGGTCACCTAGAGGAAAAGGTATCTCTACTGAGATCCTTGATAGGTGGAGGAGAAAATGGGTGCTCCTCTATAGGTGGAGGAGATGATGGGTACTCCTCTATTGGTGGAGGAGGTAAACAAATATCCTCCATGGACTGAAGAAGTGCCGTGGGTGATGGTTCTCTAGGTGGAGAAGCCAAAGGTGAAATAGTCTCGATATTAGTGGAGGGCTCCTCCACGGGTGATGAAGGAAGTGAAAGGTGTTCCTCTGTGGGTGGAGGAATAGGTGAGGTGTGTTCAAGTGTAGGTGGAGGACTTCGGGCTAGAATTTCCTCTATGGAAGGAATATGAGGTAATTGGGAAGCAATGGGTGTGTCACTAAAAATAGCGTGGACCTCGCGGGTATGGCTATCATGAGTTGAGGTCTCACCGGTTTGATCAGATGAAGGGGCATGATTGGGAAAGGGTTTCTTGAATATTTGTATGTTTTGATTGGCTGGTGTGTTAGGATTATCCACAGTTAACTCATCTTTCTCGATCATTTCTTGGACAATGTTTTTGAAAGTGATGTAATTTCCATCACTATGACCCTTTACTCGATGATAGTTACAGAATTCGTGTTCTTTATACCATGCGGGCATGGGGTGAGAAGGGTCAAAACCAGTGTGTGGTTTTATAGGTGGAAGGGTGATGGCCCCAGCTTTGATGAGATTTTCTAAGACAGAAGAGTAAGGCTCCCTAATTGGGGTGTATTTCTGTTGTTCTCGTTTGAATTGAAAAGTCTGAACGGGTGAGAGATTAGATGAGGGGCTAGCCTGATTTGATGGATGAGCTGGGCTGGCCTTGAGTACCACTGTGTTAGCAGTCGCCTTGGCCTTTGAATAATTTTTCTGTGGTTCGGAAGAAGAAGAGGTATCATTCAACTTGAATGCTGAATTCTTAATGCGTAATTGGATTTTCTTCTCTTCGATGGCCCGAATCTCTAGCTTTCATGCCATGGTGAATGCTTCATTGAAGGTTCAGAAAGTTTGGACCTACAAGGTTGGTGAGATATGTCTAGCACAAGCCCACGTGAAGAGCTTGATGAGTTCGGTTTGCGGTAGTTGGAATGTGAGTTGATTGATCAGGCTATGCCAGCGAGCAACAAAATCTGTGATAGATTCGTCATCATACTGACACGTGGAGTATAGGTCAGTCATGGTAACCTTCTTAACAATATTGATGGAGAAGTGATCCAAGAAGGCTTGGGCTATCTGATTAAATGAAAATATAGAGTGTCTGGGTAGCCCACTATACCAATCTAACGTAGGTCCAGTCAGAGACATGGGAAAGGTCCTCAAGAGCAAAGCATCATCATGGGTGATTAGGTAGCACCCATGTTTGAAAGACCGCAAATGCTGTTGTGGGTCTTCTTTGCTATTGAAACAGTTGAATTTAGGCATCTCCCAATGCATGGGATATGGACAGATAGGAATGGATGGGTGGATAGGCTCATTACAAATATCATCATAGGTGAGAGTATTTTGGGAACCAGAGACTGATGCCTCCAATGTCTGCATCTTGTCCATCATTAATTTGATTAGGTTGTTGGTAGGTTGCGATGATTGGGTGCCTCCTGTAGCATAAGAGGGTTGGTGTTGGGCATATGACGGGGGTGGCATTCCAGTATATGGTGCTGCCATATAGGTAGACTGAGAAAGAGGGAGTGAGATAGGGGGTACGTACCTAGAATGAATAATAGATGAAACAGGAGGCTGTTGATAGTACGTATATGGAGGTGGAAGGGTCATGGTAACCCTAGTGGCAATGGGGGCTAAAGATTATGGAATAGAAAGGATGACATTTTGAAAAGGGGTAGGGGTCACCGACACCGGAGGTGGTTGTGTAGCTACGGGTATATGCATGACAATAGGGGCAGATGAGGTCGTGTTTTGGATGGTTGGCGAAGGTATAGTGGACGTGGCGGGTGCAACAGACGTAGCAGACGTGACAGTCATAGCGGGTATAGGGCCTAGCTGTGAAACGACTGGGGGAAAGGTAAAGGCAGGTAGTGCAGAGCTAGATGGGGCTGACACAGAAGTGAGAATGAGAGTTCGGGGGATAGATATGTGCATGCCGTATATTAACTGACCTGAGGCATCTCGAGTGGATGAGTGGGAAAGGTAAAACTACAAGGTGGTAGGGTTTTGGTCAAGGAGTCATGTGAACTCCTCATCTCCGGTAGCGATAGAGATAGGTTGGATAGGTTCCATGGTTGGTGATAAAATAGAAGGTGGTGAAAAAATAGGTGGGAGTGGTTAACAACTGGCATGGAATATAAGGGCGTTTGCTTGTCGATGTGTCAACACCATGTGAACAGGCACTAACGTGGTAAGACTAGTTTCTGTAAATGACACAGAAATACATAAGTGACGGGATATATAGGTGGTGGTAGGTGAATTGGGGTTAAAATGTTAGTTGGAAAATGACATAGGCTAACCGATTCCAATTAGGCTAAACTGACGCTGGTCATAGGTAACTGCTGCCGGTCACTGTGGAAAATGGACAGTTGGTCAAAAACAAGGTATAAGGCCAAATTTTCCAGGTATGCCAAATATTGATGAGATTTACCAGGTCAATGAGAATGATAATAGTGACAGGGACTCTGAATAGTCGAAGAAGATGAATAGATGTCCTTTTGGGTAGGTTAACCAAAAGGACCAGGAACCAATGTTGGTTGGGTATAACCGATGATAGTCAGAGGGTAACTGACGACGGTCGCTGGACCGACACTAGTCACTGTGAAATTGAAATAGTGATGAAAGAAAAAGTGGTTGTGAATTAAAATTTGATGTGGAATCAAACCCAAAATTTTGAGAATGATGAGAATATGGTCCAGGCACACTCAGATGAAGCTAGAATACACCAACTATGATGAGGAGCATGCAAGGAGAAACCAGAAAAATGAAGAATGTGACCTCTCACCTCAAAACGCAAGCCAAGTAGAAACACTAAGAAAAATGTGATCCTAAGAGTGCCTTTTCTATTATGTTTGTTTAGCTTATGCCATTTAAGGACTGACTCATGAACTGTAGAATAGAGTTTTTTGGTGAGGATGGCTTCCTACGAAGAAGGAGATCTAAAAGGTGAGGTTTCAGGTATGTTATGGCGGGGGCGGGCTTCGCTCTGAAGTATGACTCGACAGAGCAGTGAGCTGGGGAGTACCTTCCAATCCTCAGATCAGTGCGATCATTGACAACATTCCCAGGAAAGATGTTGTTTAAGAATATGTATTTGTTTTGAATTTGTGCAATTTGGTAAGACTCAGAGAGAGAGAGAGATGTGCTTTCTACGATTCGTTTGTCAACCATCAGCTGGGCATGACTTCCAGTGTATAGGTTGCCCTCAATTAATGTGAGCTAATGCAGAAAATTAGAATGAAATGCAATGATTTTTAAGCCCAAATTGAAATATGGAATTTGATGACACAAATAGATGAAGAGGGAGAGGGATGCTCTTTCACTAAAATGCCGAAAATAAGAAGAAATGGTTCTTTTTATGCACACCAAAAGAAAGGTTGCTTTTAGAGAAAATAGAAAGAAAAAGAAGGTTACCAAGGAAGAAAATTAATGTGTATGCTTTTCAGAAGGGAAACAAACACACAACTTTTCCTAGGAATGAATAAAAATGCAAGGAACCCCGGATGGGTCCCATCAGGCGTGCCAAAATGTTTCACCTGATTCTTAGACGTTTCTTCGAAAATGACGAAACAGATAGGGTAATGGGCGTAGGAGGAATACCTGTTGAAATGTTGGTCGATAGGTTGTTGCACGCGTGTTGACTCCTTGATCCACAGCTGATCGTGAGAGCTTCCTTTTGGCTAGGAGGAACTACCTAAAATAAAAAACAAGACCACCAGAAAGAGTTAAACAATATATGTAGTGGACTGCCTAGCGTATGCTAGATCCGGGAAGTGTGATACTTCCTAGACAACTGTCAATCCACTGTTTAAAACAATTTAATGTTGGTAATAAAGTAAATCCTATTGTAGTTAAAATGATTTAGGTATCTCATTTAAAACACAATAAGAAAGATCTAATCTAACAAGCTAGGTTAAAATAAGATCCGAAGGTCAAGTAACTAGTTATGGGTCTCTGCAGGTCTGACAGAGGTCTTAGGTAGGTCATAGGTGATTAAGGGTGATGGGAATAGGTAGGTAGGTTACTGTTCTGGGTTGTATTGGTAGATACAGAGAATGATGCCGGTTAAGGGTGACCAATACCGGTTTGGGAAAACTAGTGCTGGTTACTGTGGGGTACTGGGAATGTCACAGAATGAGCTTTAGATCTCCCTTATGATTGCACAAAGGACTAGGCTGGTCAGAATGAGGTATTAAGTTGTTTGGATGGGATTTGGTGAGGTTTTAATAGGGATATGGAGGGGTGAGTATTAATGGAGGTCAGTGGGTGGCTAGGAGAACAAAGGATGAAAATACAATGGTGCAATGAGTGAACCAGAGGAGTAAAATGTTCTACTTACTTGGAATCTAGTTCTGGACGTCTGTGAGTGAGGAATGAAGGTGTTGATAAGAGGTTGAATGCTGCAGAGGATCACCAAATGTTGGGGAGCTCTTACATGGGCTGCATGTGCTCTCCTTCTTGCCTGATTGGATCAAATCTGTGCTGGGGTGAGTGCTGGATGGTTGCTGGGTGAATGCTGGATGTCTGTGCAAGAGAAAATACTTGATCTCCTTCTTTGCATGTGTGTTCTCCCTGAAACTTGTTCTCAAAAGATGTGATATCTCTCAGGAATCTACCAACCTCAAAAATAAGGTTGTTTTGGGAATTAAATGGTAACCGACGGTGGTTCTGGCTTAACCAGCAGCAGTTAAGGGTAACCGGTGTCAGTTACGGTGGGATTTCCTAGGTTTACTAAACTGGGCAGATCCCCTTGATTTTCTGGGATCTCGTGTGTTGGCCCCATAGATTAGGATGGAAGCTTCTTTTAAGCATGCGGGAATGTGGTTAGAGGGAATGTAGGCATTGATTTTTAGGGTTTGGGTAGGTCTTAGTTAGTTATGGCAACTTACTAAGAATAGGTCTTAGGGTGAGGTGGCTAGATGAGGTGTCTAGGTGAGGTGGATATGTGGGCATTATCTCAATTAGGATATTTAAATAATAAATACTGTGAAGATAATGAATTAATTTAATTTAAATAATTAAATTAATATTATAGTGGGGTGAAGGGGGCCATGGCTAGGTGAATGTGATGAAGGTGTTTATTTGTCGACCTAAAACCTATCTCTTGTAAATGGAGTCATAATAAACAAAGGTTAGAGGACTAAATTTGGCTTTTTGACACTTGAAACGATTCCTGAAGAGTGAGTATAAAAGATAAGAAAAATGGAAAAGGAAATAAAACCCTAACCCTTATTTGCGTAGTCCAATTAATAAATTTTTTGGATTTACAATTTAGTTTATTGTCACTTGAAGGTAATTGAAAGGTTATAGATGTTGGTAGGATTTTTGGTTCAAAAATTTCCATGTCATTTAAGCCTTAAAATGTGCATTGAAACCTTTTAAATGTAGAGTAAGCTCTTAAACCCTTAAAAATATTACTGAAGCATAATATATAAAAATACAATATTTACTAGCTTGAGTATGGTTTAAATATTCCTTCTCATTTGAAATATTATATTTTAAGGATTTATCTAACTCATTGAGTCCTAATATTTGCATATTGAATTTTTTGAAGCACTAAGAAGGGTTCAAATTCTTGGTTCCCAATTTTGGAGATAAATTACAATCAACTTAAGGTTTATGTGTTTCTAACCAAATTTTTTCATTTGGCAAAACACCTCTACATCACCAACATTTGAGCAAGTCATAAAACAATTGTAAAATACATAATGTTGAGGATTAAATTTTTGGAAGAATGATCAAAATAAACTTATAAGAAGTGTGGAAAAGAATAAATATGTGTCCCCATTATCACCTTCTAACCCTGATTGTATTTCCAATAGCTTCTTTAAATATCTTCTGTATGTACTTAGATCTTCACCTCCCTCTCCATTAGCTTCATATTCATCTTGTAATATCCAAATATAAATATCACTACTTAATTAAAATATCAATACACTAATTAAATCTATTTAAAGTATAAAATAGTAAGAAACAAAAATGATTTGAAACAAAATCTAATAAATATTTATACTATGCAGGGTTTTAGAACTAAATCTTAATCTTGTCGGGTTGTGTCACAATAAATTTACCAAAATAAAACTAAACCTATAGAATAAGAAAATTATTGGTGTTCAAGTATAGTTAGTCACTAAATCACATGCTTACTATGTACATATATCCTCTAAATACTTCATTTATATGCATGATTCTTAAGAAATAGAATTAGTCATTAACAACACTTATTTTTATTTGACATTACTTTTATCTTCCTTATTTTTATTGTTTGATTATTTATGGAATTACACCTTATAGTTTTACACACTAGTTGATGTATTTATTGATCTTGATTTCAGTTTTTTATCTTTCGGGAACCCTGTACATAACCACCCATTAAGAACAAGAGCACTAGGGCACTACTATCCCCTCTAGACGCTTATGTCCTCCTCTCTTTTTCTAATTTTTTGGATATTACTTATTTATTATCTTTGTTTATCGCCCACAGATATAAGCTAATCACACACACACACACACACACACACACACATAAGATAGAACTAGATTGATTCTAAAATGTAGTGCAACACTGAGTGACAACCACATTGGGGTGACCATTGAGGTCATTCTGACTCAAGAATATGCATATTTTTATTCATCTAATGTGTGCTTCAGCCTTTTGAAGGTAGATATAGTTTCTTTTATAGGTAGAGAGTGTGAATGAGTAAACCCTATAGTTAAATCTAGAAGTGACCTACAAGAGTGAAGTGAAGGAAGACGAGATGATGATCACTAAAAAGAATCCATATCTAGAGTTACTACGTTAGGACACTAGCTGCCCAAGTTTGGAAACTAGCGTCAAGGGAGATCTTGTCCCTTTCCTTTAGGCAGTTCTGTCCTTAAAGAATCATTTAACGCTATATTCTCTAGACATAGAGCTTATATCAGTCTATAGATCTAACTTGTTCCACCCAATCTCATCAACCCAGGATCAGATCCAGAACTAGAGAGATACAAGCTAGAGTCACTCTTATCTTCTCATTTATCTGAACTCTGTACCTTTCATTGCATGTTAGATATTTCTTATATGTCACTATTGTTTTAGCTTATCTCAGTCGTCCTTGACTTAAGATTTAAATTTCATTAAATCATTTGGTGAACTCATTTATTTACTTTGAAGCCTATCTTAAGATATCCTCATTTTTTTCTTATTGCTAGTTCATAATCGTGACTTACAAAAATGTTTTGTGTCATCATCATGCCAAATCAATTCTTATCCTCCAAGTATTATCATCTTGAAAACCTATGAATTGGTCTTCAGTCTTGTTTTGTTAAATTCCGAAGAAGAAGCTCAAAGAATTTACCGTAAGTCACATACTACCACCTAGCATCATAACACTCCACTTATTATCACAAAGCTCATAAACACTCATCATGATGTCCTTCACTCCTACCCCTATGGGAGTGTCTAATAGTTCTTGTTGATATTGTTCCGACACCCAATACTAATATTTCGTTCATCCTCTTAGATCTAGTGAACTAGTGCTAAGGAAAATGAGGAAATCAAAAATACCCAAGAGTTTATGGTACTCTTGATCATGGGATGAACAGGCACAAATTCTTCAGATGCAACAAGTTACTCCTTCTTCCTGTGAGATCCCTTGATTCTAACCTGCACAACTTCAGAAGACTCTTGCAAGAAAAATGGATTAGTTGATATATGGAGGGTTTCCCTGACTAATTTAATTCTGAGAAGCGTAAGCTTCCTTTATTCGATGGCCATAGTCAGACCCTCTTGTAGATCACCTATAAAAGAGAAATCATGATAATGGATCTGAAAGGTACTGTAGTACATGTGATGAAACTCAACTTTACCATAGTTGAAATGCTAGAGATCTTATAGGAATAAAGTGCATATCTAATCTAATGGTAAACATAAAATTAACCAAACATGGATGGGTCAATGGTGTACCTAAGACTTACAGATGGGCTAGCTCGATTGGCAACTGTAGATTGATGAGAATAATATCTGTATGCACAAATAGGCCTACAAGCTCTTCTATAGCTAGGATCTAAATTGATATGGGTCTGAATGATGACATATTGCATTACTGAAGATAGAATATTTCTGCAATGAATAGATTGTATTAGCTGGATGTGGATGACAAGATATGTGTAATAAAAATAGGTAAAATCCTTTATAAGAATGTGTGATTTTTGATTCCTAAGTTAGGTCCAATGACGATCTATGCCATACCTTAAAAAGATCATGATACTAGGATGATTTCTTTGGGATAAAATCAAATATGGATCCAAGACTTTTGGATGGATCCCAGAAATAGAAAATCCAAGCATGGTTCCCTGGAGATCTAAGTCTGAAAAAGAAATGTTGATAGCCTACTGTCAAGATTGGTTCTCATGGTGATTAGACAGATTCGATGATCCATGGGACTCAATGTAGGGTTTGAACTCAAAATGGATAGGTCCTCCTCATGAAGACATGTAGACAACTCATAGAGGGCTAAAAATGATTTCTAATGCAAAGTCCCTCGATGACATTTGAACCTGCGTAAGATGTTATTAGCAAATATGTGTAATAATATTGCAAGTAAAACACAAGATATGTCAATGTAAAAGAATTCTCCTCTAATCTCCAACTTTGATGCTCAAAATCTCTAAGAAGACTCTAAGATGGTTTTTTTAGCTATAAAGGCACTCAAAAGTAAAAGCAAGATCACAAGAAGGCTAAATTATCCAATGTTTCATCCTTGAGAAAGGAGGGGTTAAGGGCGTCTTTATAGAGTTGACAGCGACCCGGATGGGTCGCCGCCTCTTCAGATCATCCCCTTGGATTCCTTCTCAGTGCTACTGATTTTTCATCAACTTTTATCACTTTCACTTATGTTTATTTCATGCCTCACTCTCCTCCCATATATTACATATTTGTGTTTCTGTTGGGCCCCATGTCATCAACAATTTTATGGTACATCCTATATTCAAGCACAATGCATGCTCATTATATTTCATACAGTCAATTGGCTCCCCTTTATCTCAAATGACACGTAGGTATCCTGCTTCTCATGGCCATGTTATTCTACCCATTACTGTTTGGCATATTACTGTTTTTATGTCATTTACTCTTGAATCTACTGTTACACATTGTGACATGATCTTAGGACTCACTTCACTCTGGGATGCTGAAGTTGTGCCTTTTATTATTCACTTATTCCTTAATTTAATCCATGAGAATCATCTTATTACTATTGAAGACATTCCACCATGAAAACATTTGTCATTGGATCCTCTAACCATCCCATTTTCAGTTGCTCCTAATCCTAGTGCATCTTCTCTTATTCATGATAGCTCCTTAGCCTTAACACCTCCTATGTTATTTGGAGCCCTTGCTTCTCTTGTAGAACCTTTTGCCCATCCATCTAAGTTTCCTACGTACATGGTGTTAGGAATAATTTAGTGTTCACATTATTTATTTAACAGTTGTAAAATGAATACTTACGTTATTAATGATTAGTCGTATGTATTTGTTACAACTAACAATATATACGCCTATATAATTTATTACACCCGTATTATTATAAATGAGTCATTTGTTTTCTATTTTGTAGGAGCTATTTTCCTACCTCCATTGACATATAATAGCCATTGTATTAGCAGAAATAATATAGAGTGAATAATATCATTGTGTGTTATATTACTCCTATCTGCAATTTAAACCACATTTTCATTTGGTATCAGAGCATGTATTCACGTCTAGTTTCCAACAGTTGAGTTTAGATGGAGTAAAAGTGTGTGCGGTTTTTTCTCCTATAAATCCTACAAGAAGGATGCAAGAGGAAAACCACTAAAGGAAAAATTGGAAGAAAATATAATTTTGAAAGGAAGGATTGATCAAAAAAATAAAAAATAAAGATTTCCCAAAAATTCGGGGTTAGGTCGATGACGACTGGGTTGGAGCAACAGTGACACAATGGGGTCGGTGGTGACTAAGTTTGGTGGGCTATATAAGCCCCTATGTTAGTCAAATAGGCTCATTTGCATGGTGTAGAGTGATGACCGAGATCTCTATGCTATAAAGAGAGAGTGAGAGTGAGATGGAGGTTGGAGGAGTAGCAAAGAAGCACCAAAGGACCCGCATGATGGTAAGTGCCTAAACCCTAGCTTATTTTAAGTATTTTTGTCATTTTTATTTTTATTTTTGAATTTATTTGAGATTTTATCAGGCTTAGCACAAGGGTCAGTCACTGGTTACAGATAGGAGGTAGTCTCCATTGACCATAGGCCAATTATTTTATCGGCATTGACCCTAATTAGGAGGCATTGACCCAACCTGGGTTGGAAGTCATGATCTAGGGATAGGGATGATAAAAATTTTATTTTTGAGTGAAATTTCATGATGAAAAATCCTGATGTTTACATGTTTGAATGATTTTTATCAGGCTCATACAGGACTCAACTATTTGAGAGATAGAGTACCTTCTCTGTATGATTCTTCTAGATTAAAGGGGATATGGGGGCATAAATTGAGTGGGATCCTTAACTGTGGCAGTAGTTGGTTTCGAGCTTGGATTCATGATATCTATCAGTATAGCATCAACGAGATGTGGGGTCTCACCAAGACTCACTAGTGGAGAGATGGGATATGTGTACATCTCACACCTCTATGTTTAGACATCCGGTGAGATGACCAAGTTCATTCTCAAGCCAATTTATAGTCACATCCTAAGGTTTCCGATAGCACGGTGAGTAGATATCAGCTGATTAGTTCAATGTGGATGGAACTCAATTCTCGAGACATATATGTGAATACATTGATAATTACAAGAAAATTTCCTACACCATTACATTTTCATGTGAATTAGGGCATTTTCATATGAGATGAGATATGAGTGTGAGGTGCAATGAAGATGATTGATTTGTTTGGTGATAATGATAATATACTTCTATGCACTTCTAGATTCAGAGGGTGCATGGTTTTTTATGGACATTTGTAGGAGCCTAGTAAACATTAGTGGATCATAGGACTTACGTCATTTCACTTAATAGCTACTGCATTGCTGGATATTCAAGGTGTATCAATAGAGTTTTTCATGTATACAAAGAGGGGGATTGACATGATTGACAATGTAGGGTTTCTCCTATTCATTGTCAAAAGTCTATGTAGCACATTGAAACAGTGATCAGGCCACACAGATGCTACCATCGGTGTGACCTGGATGATCACATTGATTTGGTAATTCATATTTCTGAGTTTTCAAGTTCGATCAGAGCTTATGGAGCACATCTACTGAGAGATCGGAGGGATATGGATATGGTATGTTTCCAGAGAGATCTTCTCAAATTTTGAGATAGAGAAGGCCCATGAGCTTTGGTGGTGCATACCTTGAGTTTCATACATGTCTGTGAAGTTTGATGTTTTCAGAGTTGGTTGGTATGAGTATGGACTACAATGGGTATAGGGACAAAGTTCCTGACATGATAGAGTGTCATGCTATTTTGACCCCCGATTCAAGAGACAGTTTAGAGTGGTACAGATTCATGTTGCCATGAGAGACTCTATTATATATAGATGAAGGAATAATTTACAAGGCAAAATCTTAGGTGTGAGCAATCCAGTTGGAGGACACAGGGGCACCATGTGGATGATGATGCATGATGTCAAGAGTTCGGGTGCCCTAGGATTTGAAGACTCGAAAATTCCGTGAGATGGGAAACTCGGATGACATCCAAGGGAGCCAATGGTGCATGATGAGGAGTAGGTTCACTACACCTGCACGAGGGTGCAGATCCAAGAGGTGATAGGGGGATGATGGAGGGGGTGCGATAGATGTTAGGAATTAATCCCTTACAGAATCGCAACAGTAGGAACTAATATCCTCAGAATCGGAATAATATAGAAGTATCAAATAGAAAGTGTACAGAAATGAAATATGCACAACACATGAAGATAATATTTAACGTGGTTCACCCAATGTGGGCTACATCCACCAAGAATCACTTGCTTAGATTTTATTACAAGCCAACAGTCTTCACAATTACAATACCCAGATCCATTTGGAGATATGCTCAACAAACTCTACAGAATTCACACCCGAATTCAAAGCACATCTATAGTACATTTGCTTGTCAATCTATCATATGCATAAGACCATATAAATAGACAATTGCTTAAGCAATTTGATACAAAATCGTGGGTATCAAACCAATGGGGCAAAAAACCATGGGTATCAAAACAATGGGTACCAAGAAAAACCATGGGCCCAAAAACAACCCATAACGGTTACCCATTACCCCATGGGTTAACCTAAACCACCCATGAGCAACCGGTAACAAATACCCGAGTGTAACACATAGAAGGTGTACCACACTCTAACATGAAAATAGGCTCCACAAACATAACAATCTCCCACTTGGAGACTGATTTCCACTTAGCAAGCTTCTCAACCCTTCACTATCATCCACGCGAAGGCCAACCAAAGCTGAACATAGCTTTAGTTTATCCCTTGTGACCACCTTGGTCATCATGTCTGCAGGATTCTGATTGGTATGAATCTTCTCCAACTTCAACTTATCTTCCTCCAAAGTTGTCCTGATGAAGTGATATCTCAACTGTATATGCTTCGTCCTGGAGTGGAAAGCAAAGTTCTTAGCTAGGTGTATAGCACTTTGACTATCACTATGCAGCTTACATTCCTCCTACTTATGCCCCAACTCCTCAAGCAATTTTTGTAACCAAATCATCTCTTTGCTTGCCTCTGTGGCAAGCAACATACTCAACCTCTGTGGTTGATAAAGCCACCAGCTTCTGTAGTCATGAAATCCAGCTCACTGCTGTCCCACCTATAGTGTAAATATAACCTGTCGTGCTCCTCCTGCTGTCAACATCTCCAGCCATGTATGAATCTACATAACCACGTAAAGTAGTGTTTGATCCACCTGTAGCACAAAACTATCCCCATGGTCCCTCTCAAATACCGAAGGATCCACTTTACTGCTTGCCAATGCTCTTTACCTGGATCACTCATAAATATACTCACAGCTCCCACTGCATGGGCAATATCAGGCCTAGTGCATACCATAGCATACATCAAACTACCAACCACTGATGAGTAAGGTACCTTGGACATCTGGTTTCTTTCCTGCTCTGTCTTGGGACACTGCTCCTTTGATAACTTAAAATGGCCTACCAAAGGAGTCCCAACCGGTTTAGCATCCTGCATGTTAAACCTATCCAATACCTTCTTAATGTACTCTTCCTGAGATAAAGTTAGCTTCCGTTCCTTCCTATCCCGAGTTATCCTCATACCAAGGATTTTTATGGCTACCCCCAAATCCTTCATATCAAAGGATTCACTTAGCTGTTTCTTGAGTACTTTTATTTCCTGCATGTTTTTACTTACAACCAACATGTCATCAACATACAAACACAGGATAATATAACTTCCATCCTCAAATTTCTTTGTATACATGCAATGGTCAGAATGACATCTAATATAACCTTGCTCCATCATGAAGCTATCAAACTTCTTATACCATTGACGTGGAGCTTGTTTCAGGCCATACAAGCTCTTCTTCAGTTTGCACACCATCTCCTCTTTACCTTTGACTTCATATCCTTCTGGCTGCTGCATATATAGCTCCTCCTCCAAATCACCATGGAGAAATGCAGTCTTTACATCTAACTGTTCTAAGTGCAAGTATTCTGTTGCCACTATTCCAAGAACAGTTCTGATAGAAGTCATTTTTACTACAGGAGAAAAAATCTCATCAAAATCTATACCTTGTTTTTGTGCAAACCCCTTGACCACCAACTAGGCCTTATATATTTTCTTTCCTCCTTCTTCGTCTTTAACTCTGTACACCCACTTGTTTTGCAATGCTCTTTTTCCTTCCAGTAGCTTCACCAAATCCCAAGTCTAGTTCTCCATGAGAGACTTATGCTCCTCATCCATGGCTTGCTCCCACTTCTTATTGGCATCTACCTGCATTGCTTCATCAAAGCTCTCTGGCTCTCCACTATCAGTGAGTAATAAATAATAAAGAGAAGGAGAAAAACATTCAGGTTCTTTTCTTACCCTAGAAGACCTCCTCACTGTAGGAGTTTGGGGTTCCTGTTGAGTAGGTTCCTGAACTGATTCATGGGTCACTGTCCCATCCAGAAGATCCTCTACCACTGCATATTCTTTCTTGGATTCTTTCATGTTTTCCTGAAACTATTGCTTATACATGAATTTCTCATTAAAGACCACATCCCTAGACCGAATGATTTTCTTGTCCTTAATACTCCAACATTTAAATCC
Organism: Taxus chinensis; assembly: GCA_019776745.2. Classification (NCBI taxonomy): domain Eukaryota; kingdom Viridiplantae; phylum Streptophyta; class Pinopsida; order Cupressales; family Taxaceae; genus Taxus; species Taxus chinensis. The sequence continues at coordinate 103,303,054 of CM034146.1, forward strand.
AAAGTCATCACCACCATAACCAATAAAAGTGCATTTTTCTGATTTAGCCTCTAGCTTGGTCCTATCATCCTTGTCAATATGAACAAACACCTCACATCCAAAGACTCTAAGAAATGAGTAATCGACTTTCTTACCATACCAAGCCTCCTCAGGTATGCCTCCATCCAAGGCACTTGAGGGTCCTCTATTTATCAAGTACACAGCTGTGCTCACTGCTTCTGCCAAAAAATAAAGAGGCAGTCTTGCATGTATCCTCATGCTCCTAGCACGTTCCATTATTGTTCTGTTCATCCTTTCTGACACCCCATTCTGCTGTGAGGTTCCTGGAACCATCTTTTTCCTTTGGATTCCATTCTTAGAACAATAATAATCAAATTCATTGCTGCAATACTCCCCTCCATTATCTTACCTGAGACATTTTAACTTAAGACCTGTTTCATTCTCTACCAAGGCTTTCCATTTAACAAAAGTATCAAATACATCAGATTTGTTTCTAATACAATAAACCCAAACTTTCCTTGTTGCATCATCAATAAAAGTAACATAATAACTTGAACCCCCAAGAGATGATACCTGAGCTGGCCCCCACACATCAGAATGTACCAGCTCTAACTTACTCTCTTTCTTTGTAGGTCCAACCTTGAGAAACCTTACTCGCTTCTGTTTCCCATATATGCAGTTCTCACAGAAATCTAAAACTATTTCTGTATATCCAAGAAAATTCTTCTTTATGATGTCCATGCCCTTATGGCTCATATGACTGAGCCTATAGTGCCATAATGTTGTATCTACATTTGAAGCCACAAGATTACAATCATTAGTACTATCAGTGGTTAAATACAAGGTTCCAACCTTCTTACCTCTTGCCACCACAAGAGCACCCTTGGTAACCTTCCAAGAGTCAGCTGTAAATATCACAGTACAACCATCACTTCCCAATTGCCCCACCGATATCAAATTTCTCCTTAATGTAGGCACATGTCTGACATCCTTCAATAGCCATGTATTCCCATTTTGCATCTTAACCTGAACAGAACCTTTTCCAACTATACTACAAGGCTCATCATCACCAAGAAAAACATGCCCAAAATCCCCTTGAACATAATCAACAAAATAATGCCTATGTGGAGTAGCATGAAAAGAAGCCCCTGAATCTAAAACCCAAGATTCAGTAATATTATGCAAAGAAAGAATCAAAGCATCCTGGCATACATTACCCGATGCCACATTTGCCTCCTTGTTTTCTTCCTGTTGTTTCTTCTTGTCCCGAAGCTCCCAACAGTCCTTCTTTACATGCCTAGACTTTCCACAGTTGCCAACATACTATCTTGCTTTTGGATTTTGACCTTGCCCGATCCTTTCGATTTTCCATGGTTTCCTCTATTCTTATATCTCCCTCTAGTTTCCACTGTCAAAGCATTCCCTGAAGTAGAAGATTCACTAGAGCTTTTTCTTCACATTTCCTTGCTTAGAATCACCCCTACAACATCCTCAAACTTCAACTTTGAGTTAGTTGGAACCGAGTTGCTTACCTCCATTACCAGGCTATTCCAACTCTCAGGTAAAGAGCACAGAACTAATAAAGCCCTAACTTCTTCATCAAATTCTATTGTAACCAAAGCTAGCATATTTACAACTATATTAAAATCATTTAGATGATATGCTACTGAACCATTCTTAGACATCTTCATATTAAACAACTTTTTCATTAAAAATATCTTGTTAGAGGTAAAGGGTTTTTCATACAACTTCCCTAATGCATCCATCAGTTCTTTTGTAGTCTTTTCCTTTGAAACATTAAATAATACCGAAGATGCAAGACACAGCCGGATCATTCCAAGTGCCTTCTGATCCAACAAATCCCATTCCGCATCTGTCATACTCAAGGGTTTGTTCACCTTCTCAGACAACGGAGTATAAAGATCCTTCTGATAAAGGTAATCTTCCATCTGCATCTTCCAAAGATTGAAATTTTGCCCGTTGAATTTATCAACCCTAGATCTTCCATCATCTGCCATAGCTCCCACTCAAGATAAAACTTTCCCTGCGATTCAACACTTTAGCAAACCAAACCAGGCTCTGATACCAATTGTTAGGAAATAAGAGATAAAATATGCAGAATAATCCCTTACAGAATTGCAACAGTAGAAACTAATATGCAGAAAATATTACAGATCTCAAATAAAAGTGTAAAATAAATAACACAACATAGAGAGACAAGATTTAACGTGGTTCACCCAATTTTGGCTATGTCCACCAAGAATCACTTGCTCATTTTTTATTACAAGCCTCCACTCTCTCAATACAATACCCAAATCCATTTGGAGCTATGCTTAACAAACTCTATAGAATTCACACCCAAATTCAATGGTGACACATCTGCAATGCATTTGCTTCTCAAGAAATCATATGACACAAGGCTAGAACAAGTCAATAATTTTGACATATAGAAAGCTCATCAGTATCATATGCATAAGACTATATAAATAGACAATTGCTTAAGCAGTTTGATACTAAGAACCATGGGTCTGAATTTTTAAACATAGCTCTGTCTAAGGGATGGTTAAAAGTGTTGCAAACAGGAATTCTGTCCTCGTGTTCATCTCATTAATGGAGGAGAAATTTGTAACATAAATTTTTCTCAGTTGGGAAAGTATGTTCAGAAGAGTCAGTAACAAAAAATCATGGAAGTGTAACTGAAGCATTCACATTATTTAGATAGGAAAATATTATAAAATGAATCAATTATGTTAGTAATTGAAGCCAAATATGGAAGGCATTATGTCGTATAAATTCAGATAGTAAAATTGAAGATACATTTAGGAAACATATAATTCTGCATTCACCACTTGCATTACTAGAAATGGGTCATAAAAATCCTATGAGTGTAGGAAAATCAGTTTTTATACCTTTATGGCTATTTAATAGCCATTTTATTAGCAAAAATAATATAAATTGCATAATATTATTGGGTGTTATATTATTCATGTCTGCAATCTGAACCAAATTTTCACATGCCTCCTACTCATAGGCCTTGGTGAAATAGAAAATCTTCATAGAGACAAATAGAAAACATAGATCTAATAAATTCTTCACAAGATTAAGTGTAGACATAGGTATCAAGAGAGTGATGAAAATGCTTGAGCTCTGAAGCCTAGTCCATATGAAGAGAACAAAAGAAAAGTAATCATAACCATCGATTATATTAGCAACCAGGAACTATATAATGTAGATTCTTTGTAATATCTATTTGAGTCATGGTGACCTTAGATAATAGTGGGTCTCCTTGCATAGTTGCATTTCTTGCATAAACTAGCTGAAGCGGGTGCTTAGTTTTATTCACAGTAGGTGCTAATGAAGCATTCTGAAGTGGGTGCTTCATAGGTTGATTGTTGACGTGCATTCAATTACAAGATCATTATATGCTTATGGAATTGGTGTTCCTGATACACAGCACTTGGTTTCACAAATGTGTTTTCTCACACAAAACATGGGTTTCCCACTATAAATTTTGTGTTGTGAGTTATTATCATTTTTCATGTGCTTGATCAGTTATTCATGTTACAACATCTTTACTCATAATCAAGAAAATTTGAAATTGAAATGCTCTGCTTAGATCTGGTCACTGATTCACCTCCTTCTCAGTGCTTGTGATTTTCAACATATACTACTATATGTTACACCTTTTCTTATCATGTTACTATGGTTCATATTATGATTTATCATTTTCCATACACACATGCAAATTCACATGGTATCTTGAGGTGAATGAATGTAACTTATAAATTTTTACATGATATATGGTGTTTGGCCTTGTCCATTATAAGTCCCACTGAGGCTCTTGGGAGCATATACCTTTTTACTACTTCACTATCAGGTTTTATCATTATAATATTTCCCATTTTCATTCCTATATTCATATCTCACATTATGACATATTATTTATCTTTCCTAATATACTAATGGGGGCTTCATGCGTAGAATTTTTCTTGAAGGAATCCTTCTAATCATGGTTATCTGATTTACTTATATCTTGTTTACTATTATTTACAGGTTATGCCCTATGTTTGGTTGTTTCCTTATTTACACAAGAATTAATGGATTAAATTGTCTTGTGACATCCTAAATGGCGTCCCACATAAATAACCATCTCCTCATTGTGTCCTTGTTTTTTTTTTCCCTATATGTTTTAACTAGTGTTTATTTTCACATACATTGCTTTTTTATCACTAATAATTGTATGTTAGCATGTTCTAATTATTTTTCTTACACCAATGTAACTACCATATGTAATCCTTATTACCCCTATAGAAATACCTATATTAGATATGAATATCACTTTTAGTCATCCTCATTTGGGCTTCGTTCACTTTTTTTCATCGCATGCACCCCAAACGAGTGGGGGGAAACATTGGGCAAACCTTTTCAGTCTCTCGGTAGTTACATATAGAGATTATAGAATCACAGTCAACAAGATCATAACAAAAATTAGTTACAAAATAGGGAAAAAATAGACTTGGCCACAAAACTCATATTGGACAGAAATTACCAGTACAAATAGAAGCAGTGGGTACTAGTGCCCCACATATGAACTCCTATCCTGGGGGAAAAATAGTTGTAGAGTAGTTTTCGGTAGGTGCGTAGTTACAGTCTTCTCCAGTTTCAACAGTTACACAGTCAGTTTTGGATTACAATCAATTACTAACATTAACTAGACAAGGAATTAACTACTTACTTAGGAACCAAATCATGAACTACGTCAAGAAAAAATAAGGAAATGAAACCTAGGGCATACACAAGACAATGATATGCCTGGAACAATGTGTCACCCAAGGTAAGTTATAGATCAAGTTTGTGATCATTAACAATAGCACTTATCTATGGGGAATTGTTAACTGTTGGAAGGAAAATTTTATAATATCTCCCAATGCACTTTACCTTAGCGATGATAGGATGCATGAATTTGAAGTTTAGTGTTAGGACAATAAAATCCCTTGTTTAGAGACAAGACACCCAAATCCTTTGTATTATTATAACCAGCTCATAAGCAACAAGTCTACAAGCAGGAACAAATTTCTATCTCTTTCTATTTTAGCATTTCAGGTGTACTCTAATCCCTTGGTTTACATTTTTCCAATACACGTTTCTAATTTTACATATTTTTCAATTTAAATTTCAATTGCATTTACCTAGAGCATTGAATACACTTGTTTTCTTTTGCATGTCCTATTATATCCCAACAAATAAAAAACACACAAGCAACCATGAAAAAAATCTCAAGAATGCTCTAAAAAATAGAACATTTCAAGGAACTACATGCATACATGATAATCACTCCATACACACAAAGGTCACCCCTAGTATCCTTATTCTTCCTTCACTTTATAATTCCATGATACAAATTTTTCACTATTCCATTTGGCATGCTATAACACTCATTCTACACTCTATTGGGCACAATATTCTTTCGACTCTCAAGGTATGTTTTTCTTTTCTACTTTATGCTACCAAATCCTTATTCACCATCATAAAGTGGGGGAAATGTAATCACTAAATCACACACTTACTATGTACATCTATCCTCTAAATACTTAATTTATATGCATGATTTCTAAGCAAGATAATTAGCCATTAACAAAATTTGGTTTCCTTTGACATTACTTTTATCTTCCTTATATTTATTTCTTGATTGGTTATGGACTTACACCTTATAGTTTTACTTACTATCTGGCATCTTTCTTAGTCTTTATTTCATTGTTTTATCTTTCTCGAACCCTATACAAAACCACCCATTAGGGACATGAGCACCTAGACACTATTGTCCCCTCTAAGTGCTTATGTCCTCATCTCTTTTTTCTAGTTTTTTTATATTTTAATTCTTTCTTATCTTTGTTTATCACCCTTAGGCGGCCTTCCACTTGTTAATGATGAAACTTAAGTGAAGCAATCATATATATACATGTCTTATTTAACCTCATAGGAGGAAATCAGTCAAGAGGAACATACTATTACAAGGAGCTAATATTTTCTATCTACTGTAGACACTAAATTAGGCACTTTGGGTATATTTCTAGGTCCTCATCACATACCACTATTCATATGATTCCTAAGTGAGAAAACTATTGATTGACCATTGACTTTGGCATTTTTGATTGCTTTCTATTTTCCCTTTTGGTCTTACACAACTTATTTCCCAGTCTTAATTTCAAAACTTTAGTTTTTCTGAGTTTGGACACCAATGCCCAACCATAACAAAAGCACCCAAACTCCCTCATACTCTTTGGGTGCCGCAACCTCTTTTTATCTTGTTACACTTTTGATTCCCTTCTAGTTGTTGGACATCTTATTTTCTTGGTGGTCAGCCTTTTAGTGCTTACTTATGAAATTCAAGTAAGGGAATCATATAAATATAAAACTATGTGATAATAATAAAGGACCACACACTAAACATCTACTATCATCACCTAAGGTTTAATCCAAAGGCATTACAAGAGCATCAAAGCATCCATTCAAGGGACAAGGGACTGCATTCTTCTCCATACACTTCATAGGAGGGGATGTTCATTTTTCCATGCACAGATCTATATACATTTTCTACATCTAGTAATTGCTTGATATCAAGTGAAATTGTCACAAGAGCCACCTAGGGCATGATTCTACACACACACACATGGAACTACATGTAGTTTTAAATGTAGTGTAGCACCTTTGAGGTTAGTTTGACTCCCCATTTACATCTTTTTATTTTTAGGATTTGTTGTGTTTTGGATTTTTATAGGTGCTCTCTCTCTTTGTAGGTTTTAGGATAATTTGGTGATCAAGTAGAGAAGTACATGCAAAAAAGGGTGACATCCAGTGAACATCCCGCGGCCTTGCGAAACTAAGTTTTTGAGGTTTGAGCAATCACAAACACCTATAGAATGTTTTTAGCACCCCAAGTTCCCTTGAAATTGTCCAAGCACCGTATCCCCAACATTCTAGATAGTTTTGTATTTTTCTGGGCTCGGTTTCAACACTCTACATTCTTGTTGCATCAAATTTTCAGCTCAGCATAGCTTTGGCATTATAGCTAAGTATTTTACCATATCTTTTGCAACTAGGGTTTCATATTTTTCTAGTTTACTTTCTTATGTCAAATATGTAATCTATTTTCTATATCTACGTTGTTACATAATCTAGATTTGGCATATATTAATTTCAATATTTTTGAAATCATTTGGTGAGCCCGTCTCATTCGAACACTCTTGGATCATTACTCTTTTTGTTACTACTAAGATCATTACTCTTTTTGTTACTACTTGTATTCCTTCCACTACTCATCTCGATGTTGTTTATAAGAAATTCGTAGATGCATTTTCTCAACATATTACTTTTCCATCTACTATATAGATAACAATATTTCTATGTACAAAAATGATCCTTAGTTATATATACAAGTTTTCATCAATAACTTGGGAGTTAAGCATACTTTATTCAATACTATATCTAAACTCAATCTTTTTCCTTTATCATTCATTCAAGATATAGGTCATCCTGTTTCTATTCTTAACCTAACATCTATCTTTATTCGAGCATATGATTCCACTACATGTCCAAGCATAGGCATTGTTACCTTGCCACTCACAGTAGGGCCAAAGACTATTCCAGTTCTATTATTTATCATTAATATCCTAGTTTCATACAATTTCTTACTTGGTAGACCATGGCTTCACAGAATGCAAGTAGTGTCTTCTACAATTCATCGATGTGTTAGAATCTTATATGAAGGATTTTAATATGAAGTTTCCACTGATAGTACACCACTCTATTATTTCAACCTATGCCCAACTATTTCATTACCTATTATGACTTCTTCTATTGTATATCCTATTGTTGATTCATGACTCATGCACTATCTAGACAACTTGCCTCCACTTGAGGGACTCATTTGTACACTATATATTATTCCATCCACTTCAAGAACCCCCTTCTACTAATATTATGGTACTTTCTTGGGGGTCTTTCCATACATCAAACATCACACCACCTTTAGTGTCTTCTCATGAGTAATCTGCATCTTCAATTCTTACCTTCACATGCACTCTCTTCATGAATAATGCTTACTAGCCGCACATTCCATTTAATCCCACTTTCTCTGACACTATTTTCACAAATGATGGCTTGGATCATCTTGGGTTTAGAGTTTATGATATCTTACCTCCATTTCATTCACCACACCTATATCATGGACATGTTTGCATTATTGTTTCTTATGGCCTTCGAGTATTTCATTTATCATTCTTTGTTGCACGCAATCTTTTTATTTCACCACTTACTCTTGGAAAATCATGGCTCGACTACATTGGTGGAACATTAGATCTTAACCATATCAAAATTTAATTCCCTATGCCCTTTGGCCATGTTTTCATTTACAATGACTCATTTCTTGACTATTCACAAAAACTTACTTGTTGGTATGTACATGGATGTCTATTGAAACCTTTCACTGATGAGGAATATGTAATGGGCATATATAATCTACGCCACAATGGATCTCTATAGGATGAACCACATACTATAGCCTACCAAGTATCAGATGCATCACCATTCGAATTTGACCATGAAAATGATGATCCCTTAGATGATGTAACTTGATCACACGTATCATCATACACTTGGGGGGCATCATGTTTATTCTCCCCCACTCTAGTTTTATCAGTTGTCTTTAATTTCTACTTATTCACACTACACTTCACATATAGTCTTTCACACACGTCTTGCACATTTTGATACATTTATATTTTCATTACCTGATGACGCACTCTTGTGTTATGATTCACACTTGACTGTTAAGGGTGCACTAAATCCATGAACCTTACACACTACACATTTCTACACACTTAGTGCATTCACGACAAATATTTATATCACACATTCATAATGACACATTACCCTATGATGCACTCTAGTTACACGATTCATACTTGAATGCTGAGGGTATAAATGTAAAATGAACCTCACCACACTCACGTACTCAATAAAATTTATGCTTTGATGATGATATCTTTCTAGCGCATAATTCAAACCATTTCCCAATGACACACTCTTGTTTTATGGTTCAATCTAAACTGCAAAGGGGGAATTTATAAATGAACCCGATCTCATGCATACTCATTCACATTTTCTTGGGGGGAATGTGCAGATCCTATCAAATTCACTCTGCATTCCATTCCCTCTCACCCATCCACAACATACTACATATCTTGCTTGCAAATTGTTCTTGCTTACTTTTACTTGCAAGATACTTTGATTACTATGTTAGTTTGATACTTGGTATTTCATTCTATTTTCCATATACACATGCATGTTCACTTGTCTTCTAGTTGTGATCGAAGACTTTACCAAGAGATCATTACATGTAACATGGATTCTTGGCAATGTAACTCTCACCAGACCCGCAACAGGATCCCGTGGGCATCTACTTTCGTATACATTACAATGTTTATATTGCAAGAACTCTTTACTACTATGGTTATTTGTTACTATTTTCTTGCTATTATTTTCCATTGTTTGTGGGATATTCCCTTTGTCTTATATGAACATTGTGTGTTTTTGGCCACTTCAGCCTCGATTGTCTTACGAAATTGTGAGTGATGTCTCATGTTTGTAAGCCACTTTTCACAGTCTACATTATCTTCTTACTTTATATCTTACAACTTATCTTCTATATGCATGTTTATCTTGTTTTCAATAACATTTGTTTTCAACCACTTTTTTTACATGTGCGTTGTTTTCTACTAAACACACTCCCTCCCCCTACAAGGATTTAGTTTCAGTACAGTGTTTGGTCCTCCTTTGGGCCACATCCTCTTTATGATGTCTCATGCACCCCAAACGAGGGTGGCATCATTGGGTGAAGAAATCACCCCATACAGAATCTCACAATCACATTACATCACATTTTAGTACCGGTACAACATAGTCTTCAATCTCAAGAATGGCCCAAAACCTTACTTGGGTCTTCAGTATAACACATACACTAGCTCCCAAACATAGATAGTAGTTCCTGGGCACCCATGACCCTTCCTGGGTGCCTATGACCAGGGGGTAGTTACATATTTTTTCTTAGTTTGGAACAACTTAGAACACATTTTATAGGATAGTCACAGTCCTTCAACATTTGGCATGCATGCATTCTACCTTATTTTCTACTTTCACATTGGATCGGATTTGAACAAACCATCTGCAATGGTGTTTATACTTCAGGAAGCAGTCAAATTTTGGAGAATAACACTATAAGTTTCTCCCTACACTTCTTTTGTACATGGAATAGTTGGTGTGAGATCGCCTAGAAACTTGCACTTAGCACAACTAGTGTGAGATAGCCCTACAAACTAGTGCTTCAACAACATCTTCAAGACCCTTTCTATTTCTTTCATTCATCACGGATTAGGTGCACATGTTTCTTTTTCACATTTTTACATTCTTCTTACATATTATATATGTGTTTTGATCAAAAATTTCATATACACGACTTTGACTACTCTTTTACTCTTCTCTGTTTGTAAGCCAGTCCTTATGGGAAGTAGTAGTCACATCATAATAACATCAAGTGACATCAACAATAGGTACAATGAAAAATTTACACATACAATTTCATCCCTCTGGTCATCAGTTTTAACTTCCTCTTATCTAGCTTCCTCTTATGTAGACACTAAATCACACACTTTCGGTATATTGCTAGGTCTTGATCACATACCATTATTTATATTATTTGTAAGTGATAAAAGTATGGATTGACCATTGTCTTTATCATTTTTTCTTTCTTTCTATTTTCGTTTTTTGTATTACATACCTTCTTTCCCAGTCTGACTTTTGACACTTCATTTTTTCTAATTCTGGACACCAACACGCAACTAGGATGCCAGTACCCCCATCCCCTCTAGGGTCTCCCAACATCTTTATATCTTTCTCACATCTTTGTGGTCCATTCTAGCTATTGGGCATCTTATTTTCTTGGTGGTCAACCTTTTAGTGGTTAATTATAAAATTCAAGAAAGGCAATCATATAAATACAAAGTTATGTGACCATACTAAAGGATAAAACACTAAGCATCTACTATCATCACCAAATTTTTTATCCAAAGGCATTACAAGAGCATCAAAGCATCCATTTAAGGGACAAGGAACTACATTCTTATGCATACACTTCATAGGAGGGGAATTTCATTTTCCATATACACATCTATCTACATTTTCTACATCTAGTTATTGCTCCCTATGAAGTGAAACTAACACAAGATCCACCTAGGGCATGATTCTACACACACACACACACACACACACAAAGAACTACATGGATTATAAAATGTAGTCCAACACCTGGATCGTTAGTTCACTTAGTCAGGTGACCATCGAGGTCATTCTAACTCCCCATTTGCATATTTTTCTTTTTATAATTTGATGTGTTTTGGCGTTTTGCAGGTTCTCTTTCTCTTTATAGGTTTTGGGTGAATAGTATTGAAATTCTTAGCCCCTGGTCATATGGTATGGTCATATGAGGGCTTAAAGCTTATGATTCCTACTAGTAGGTGCTTAACTCCACCCCCCTTTCATTTTATTTGTGTGGTGAAGGAAAGAGTATTTTATTCTATTTTAGTGGCAACTAAAAATAAACAGTAGAGCATAATATTGAAAAGCTTGTAACTTTTGATTGGTAACTCCGTTTTGAGTGTCGTTTTTTAAAAAAGTGCTTGTTTTTCTATGCTCTTTCCATTGAAAATATTTATTTTGAGAATTGCACTATAATTATAAAGTGCCATATTGTAACACGCACTCATTATAAAGTGCCAAAATTTGAGGGGGCTCTTGTTGCATTGCTTGGGGCTCTTGTTGTATTGCTTGGTTCTTCCATTTATTTTGGTGATTTTTTTTTTGAGGATGACATCTACTTCTACATTAGATCATGTTGAGCCATTAGCAACACATAATTACCACACATGGAAACTAAGAATGGAAACAATAATTAAACGGAAAGGATTATGGGCTTTAACTTCTAAAGAAAAATCAATGTTCATTAGAGAAAATGAGAAATTTCAGTACCAGTGTAAATTTGATGAGTGTATGGGTTTGATAGGAACTTATGTCAGTGACAGTATTTTATTTCATTTGGAAAAGTGTGACTCTCCTTTCAAAATATGGGAGAAATTGGAGGATTTATTTGGTAAGGTGGATCATATAAGAGCCATGCAACTTGAAATTGAGATCACCTCTCTTAATCCTAAAGATTTTCCAACAATTATAGACTATCTTACTAAGTTCAAGCATTTGTTGACATAGTTGAAGGGGAGTGGAAGAGATAAGAAAGATGAAGAGTGTGTTTACTTGATTTTATCCAAGTTGAGAGGACCATTCCAAATTTTTACTTCTACCTTTTTCTCTAGCATGGATGCCTTAGGTGACACCTTCAAAATGCCTAACTTAGAAACATTTTGTGAAAGAATTACTAGGGAATAATCCAAATTATCTCACCTTGAGTCTTCCACCTCTCAAAAGCCATTAGTTGCATCTAATCCTAAGGGCAAGGGAAAACCAAACAGTAAAACCAAATCCACACCTTCTCGATCTCAAAATTATCCTAAACCCAAAGAAAACAACTCAAAACCCAAGGAGTCTTATAAATCCAAGAATAATTCTAGCCATTCATGCTCTTTTTGTGGGGGTAGTAATCATGAATACAATAGGTGTTATAAGTGAATGCAAGCCTTAGAGGATGCAGTCAAGAAACAAAAAATTTATATCTCCACTCCACCTACTTCTAATCAGCATGGAAAAGCACTTAATGTTGTTGGAAGATCTCCATCACCACTTGCAGAAAATTGGGTTATAGATTCTTGAGCTTCTCACCACATGACTTCTTCCAAGGAGTTTTTTGTTTCTCTAGGTTTGAGTTTTACTTCCAAAATTGAGGTTGGAGATTCTTCCTTTATTTATGTTCAGGGAAAAGGTGATATACAAATTGATGGTGGCAGTATCCAAGATGCACTATATGTTCCTAACATCACTACAAATTTGCTTTATGTATATCAAATTTGTCATTCTGGTAAAGGAACAACAATGAATTTTACACCACATGGAGCATAAGTATGAAATTTTTTGGAGCCTCATTCATTGGTTTCTCAGGGTATTGTTGATCATATTTCTAGACTATATCACTTGAGGGTTTTGATGACACTTCTTCTATAGGGACAAGATTGGTTTCTCATTCAGATTCTGAGAGTAAGCTTTGGCATGATAGATTTGGACATCTCAATTACAGATATTTGAAGGAGTTGAGCACTCATGGTATGGTAGATGGTCTTCCTAGAGTTTCTTGTCTTGAGGGAGTTTGTCAAGGTTGTGCATTAGGGAAACAACACCATGATCATTTTCCTAAGAATTTGTCTAAGAGAGCTTCTTCACCACTTGAGCTTGTGCATAGTGACTTGATGGTTTTTCCTACCCCATCTTTCAATGGAGCTAAGTATGCACTTACATTTATTGATAATTTCTTGAGCCGTACTTGGGTTTATTTTCTCAAGTACAAAAGTGATGATTTTTCACACTTCAAAGTCTTCAAGGTTTTGGTCGAGAAATAATCTTCTAGTAGCATAAAGAACCTTCACACTAATAATGGGGGGAGTACTTCAGCAATGAGTTTTCTAAATTTTTGGCAACTCAAGGAATTATTCACTAGCATTCTATTCCTCATACTCCACAACAAAATGGATTAGCAGAAAGGAAGAATAGAAATTTGAAGGAAATGGCTCACTGTATGATGCATTCTAGAGATATACCTCCTATCTATTGGGTAGAAGCAGTTAATTGTGCTAACTATATTCAGAATCGTACACCACACAAAGCACTTGAGCATTTGAATCTAGAGGAAGCTTGGTCCAACACTAAGCTAGATGTCTCATTTTATCGAGTCTTTGGGAGCCATGCTTGGGCCTTTGTGCCAAAGAAGAAAAGGAAAGCTTTGGATAAGAAGATTAAACCCTTGATCTCTATAGGGTATTATGAGGACATGAGAGCTTATCATCTTTTAGATCCTAATACACATGATGTTCTTTTTCAAACACATGTTTAGTTTGATGAGCATTTCACTCCTAATGATTTTTCATCTTCTTCCATTCCTTCTTCTTCTTCATCTCATCTTGAGGATCCTTTCTTTAAGGAGATTGATGAGGAGGTTATAGATGTCATTGAGAATCCTATTCCCACTGATGTTGTCACTATGCCTAAGTGGGCTTGTACTACAGTTTTTGAGGCAGCACCTTTCATAGAGGATCTTCCACCCACTAAGAATCATCACGCACATTCTACAGGTTCTGTAATTTTTTTTCAGGTAGTTTCTGAGGATCCATAGTCTTTTTCAAAGGCTCATGGGATACCGTAGTGGGATGATGTGATGGCAGCTGAGTATTATTCTTTGATGAAGAATCATACTTCAGATTTGGTATCTCTTCCTAAAGGAAGAAATATGGCTAGGTGTAAGTGGGTATACCAAACCAAATACGCAGCTAATGGGTCCATTGAAAAGTATAAGTCTTGTCTTGTTGCAAAGGGTTTTTCACAAGTCGAAGGTATTGATTACTCTAAGACTTTTGCACCCATTGCCAAGATGGATTCTGTACGCCTTATACTTGCTATTTCTGCATCATAGGGGTGGACCGTATACCAGATGGACGTGAAGAGTGCCTTCTTACATGGAGATCTACAAGAGGAAATATACATGGAGCAGCCAACTGGATTTGTTCAAGATTCTTCTCTTTTTTGTAGGCTCCAAAGATCTCTCTACGGTCTCAAACAAGCCCCTCGTGCTTGGTATGAGAAGATGGATTCTTTTCTTCTATCTATTGGTTGTGTTCATTGCCACTCTAATCATACAGTGTATCTCTAGCATGTTGGTGAGGATATTGTGATAATTGTATTATATGTTGATGATCTGTTACTTATTGATGGCTCTTCTTCCCACATTCAGAGTATTCAGAGGGCTCTTTCTACACAGTTTGATATGACAGATCTTGGGCTATTGCATTATTTCCTTGGTTTCTTGATTTCTCAGACAGATTAAAGGATTCATTTGAGTTAGTAAAAGTACACTCATGATCTTCTTAGGCGCTTTGATATGGCTGATTGCAAGCCAAGTCCATCTCCTTTTCAGTCTAGAGTTACTCTTACATCCACATATCCCACACCACTTTGTGATCCTACATTATATAGGCAGTTGGTTGGGAGTCTCATGTACTTGACCCATACTCGCCCTGATATTTCATTTACAGTAGGGCTTGTATCTCGATTTGCACATTCTCCTCATAGTAGTCATTGGCAGGCTGCTAAGAGGATTTTGTGCTATTTATAGGGCACTTCCCACTTTGGCCTACACTACACTAGGGGTTCTACTCAGTTGTTTGGGTATACAAATTCAGATTGGGTAGGTTCTATTGATGATAGGCTTTCTACTTTTGGCTATATTTTTTGTCTTGGTTGTTCTCCAGTTGCTTGGGCGTGAAAAAAGCAACAGGCTATTGCACTTTCATCTTCAGAGGTAGAGTATAGGGTAGAAGTTACAACAAGTCAGTAGATTCTTTGGCTTTGCTAGTTATTGACAGAGTTTGGATTCCCACAGGATTACCGACTGTACTTTGGTGTGACAACCAAAGTGCAATTCACATTTCTCACTACCTAGTTGAGCACCAGCGGACCAAGCACATTGAGATACACATCCACTTCATTTTTCAACACATTTAGGATGGATTTCTTTGCTTGGAGTACCTTCCGACTCAGCATCAGGTTGCATACATCTTTATGAAGCCTTTTACATCACCTTGCTACCTTGAGTTGTGTGGAATGCTTGGGTTTTGGAAGTTGTTCTTGGGGGGTGTTCGTGAAAACACATTCCTTCTTCTTCTTCTTCTTTCTCTTTCCTTATAAGAGGATGCTTTCCTTCTTTTGGTTTGAGATTTCTTCATGGATATATTGTCCATGAGTACCTCATCAGGCCTAGTTGTCAGAACTCATACTGTGGACATGCCACTTCTATTTTGGCCCCTAGCTTCACTTGAGGGGGGCTGTTAGAGTAGGTATTTACCTTAGCTCATGTTTACCTAGGTATATTATTTATCTTTATTGTATTTATCCTCACCCACTTATGTGTGTGGATATTTCTTTTTATTTATTTATATATTAGGAGATATTATCTAGTTGTTAGGTATAGTTCTTTCCTTGATCTATGGTATTGACTAGTTCTTTCCTAGATCTATAGTATTAACTAGATCCTTGATGTCTAGTTCTCTCATAAATCTATGGACTTGACTAGTTCTTTGATGACTAGTTCTTTCCATGATTTATGGCTTGATCTACGATCTTGATTGGTTCTTAGATTGTTATTCCTTTCCTATATAAGCAAGGTCCATTCTCATTATATTTCATTGAGTTCCAAAATAATATATGATATTGTTGCTCATTTGTTTGGAAAGGTTTATGTAAAGTTATTCTAGTGAATTACTTTCATCTTATTGATTGTGATGTTTGATTAGCATGTGTGTTCTTGTCTTGGCACGATCTGGTTATCGTTCCTTTTAGTTTCATTAATTTCGTGCTTGACATTATAGCAAATTAGCTAATTATTTTACCCTCTCTTTTAAAACTAGGGTTTCATATTTTTCTATCTTACTTGTTTGTGCCAAATTTGTACTTTATTGTCTTTACCGAGGATGTTACATAATCTAGATTTTCTATCTATTAGTTTTAATATTTGTTAAATCATCTACTATATCAAGAATTGCATTTTGGGACTATATCCTTCACTACATAGGAGGGTTTATTCTAAATTCCATACCACACATCTTACATTGGGACAAATTAGTTTTATCCCATTATTTTTTGTATGACTAGCACTAGGGAATCATAGCTTGAGGGACATTTTTCTAATTATACATAACACTAGAACTACATTGAGTTTTAAATGTAGTGCAACACTTAATGAAAACAACATTAGGGTGAACTTTGAAGTCATTCTAACTTAAGCATATGCATATTTTTATTCATCTATTATGTGTTTGAATATTGTGTAGGTAAATAGGGTTTCTTTTATAGGTACATGGGTGACTAAGAAAAATTACAGAAAACTAAAGGTGACAAGGAGTGACATATAAAGAAATAGGACCAAAGCTGCTCCACATACACCATCACCCAAAATAGATGCTAGCACCCAGGTGGCCTTGTCCTCTCCCAAGTGCTTTTGTACTTGAGATTGTCACAATATATAATTAGACAAAGAGTTTATACAATCCAAAATTTTCCTTTCTAACATGTTCATCAGACCAAAATCAATCTAGACCTAATGTTACAAGTTGAGTCATCTTTATCTCCTATCTCTGACTCTTTCTTGTAGTTCTTTATCTAAATCCTCCATGTTACTTTTATTTTATCTAATCAACAGTGTCATTACTTTATATTTAATTTCATTAAATCAGTATACTCCTTTCACTCTCAAATTTTTGTAACTTCTATAAAATTACTACCCCGATTGTTGATGCTGTATTTGGATGAATTGTCTCAAAATGAAACTCACAAAATCACTTCCTTTAATAAACTTGTAATTTTCACCATCCTCCAAAAAAATTAAAAACACGTACCTACAAGAATTTAAGAAGTTAATACAATAAAATACACATATACAAATAGAATGCATAACACTGATAGTAACAAGTGTGGCATAGATATTTATAGAATATAAAAAATTAATTAATATATGTCAAAATTTTCTTCATTTTAGAGTATGAAGAAGATTCTTAAATCATCAAAAATAATCTCCAACACCTCTCAAACCCAAGTGAAGATCAGGAAGAGGTATTGTTATCACCGAATCACAACACCCTATGGTTCTCATAAGTGTGTGTGTGCTTGAGCTCACAGTGTGACTGAATGACATGGGTAATATCTCCAAGTTGTGAGACTTGCTACTTGAGATAGACCTCCAGAGAAAATTGGTTCTTGCTCCTAAACTACCTATCACAATCTACTCTAATGTAGGAAAACTATCTAATCCTAATCTAGCTTTACAAGGGACCAGGGAGAGAGAGTGCATGAAAACAAATCCTACACTAAAGCGGTGATACACCAGAAAAGAAGGGAATGAGGATAGCTTTCCAATGTGTGAAAAATAGGAGTGAAATGCATACTAGAAGGGGTGATAACAGTTCTCCAAAGTCTAGAAAAATGCATTCACAACAATATTTCATACAAACACAATGATAATGGATCCATGCAGAGCATAAGATAGACACAATATATCTACAATGAGGTTAAAGAGGAAAGGAGAATGCAAATTAACATAATAGGGGAAGATACATCTAAAAACTTGTATTTATTGCTTCATGATATGCATAGTTCAATCTATCACAAAATAAGGGCCTGGATCACCATATAAGGAGACCACTACAAGGGCCTATGGTAAATTGGCTTCACAATTTTTTTTTGATAGAGTTCTACTCAAAAATATCTTCCTTTACAGTGAGCCCAACACTCCAATTTATAGAATTCTGAGGGGGGAGAGAGAGAGAGAGAGAGAGAGAGAGAGAGAGAGAGAGAGAGAGAGAGAGAGAGAGAGAGAGAGAGAGAGAATATCCTGAAATATTTTTTCCCACCACTTGCGAGATATCATAAATGGATTGGAATTATGGTATGTTTCTTGAAAAATCCACCCATACTGTCCCATAACTTACATCAGAGAGAAATTTCTGCTCATGCTTCATTGAATACATCCCAGCTACCAAATAAAACACTATTCTAAACCTGGCCACATTTTTAGAGAAATATCCATCAATTATTCATAATTTTCTTGATTTATTTATTTATGTGTGCTGGTCTCAGAACTATGATTCCAACGGTACTAATTTTGTGCATTTTTGTTGAGAATTGCAAAAGATATGACATTCTAAGTGTAGGCAGATGTTTTGGGTTTGCTAGGGATTTTTGTCATTTAACGGGACTGGGTATTTAATTGCATGGAGCTAGAGATGTTTAATTTATTTTCACATATCTATCCTCATTAAAATTAATAAATCCATTTTTTTTGGCATAGAGGATGTCGTGCCCATTTTGAAAAGTCAAATTTTGTGAAAAACCAAGCTCTGGGTCAAAAGTTGTGGCTGTTTGAAGTTCGGGGGTTAGGAATTGACTTTTCCTTTGTATTGCAGCTATTGTGGGTTTTAGAGGAACTCATGTCCCATGTGTACTCAGACGGTCTGGGCCTCCTTTCTCCGAATCACCTAATTTGGGCCCTCCTGTGCCAAGTGTCCCACAATTGACTAGGCCGTCAGGGCCATTGACCTCTACTTTTACCGCATCCCACTTGCCTGCGGTGATTTTAGGTTTACAGGTCCCACACGTACCGATGTCCTAGTCATCCTAAACTAATTTCTCTGCTCCACCTGCAATGCACTGACTTATGGAGATTTCAGGTTTTTGGGTCCTGAATGTCTTGATGTCCCGTGGACCGCCTGGGACAATTTTTTCTGCCTTAACCACTTCCTTTACAAATCAGCCATTTCACCTTTTTGGGGCCCGACTGTCTCACTGTCCTGTGGACCACCGGGGACAAAAACTTCCACATTTTATGTAATACACTAAAATAAGCCATTTTTTTTTTCATATTTTTGCAATTTTTTCTAACTACTTGAAATTTTTCCTTGGAAAGGGAAGTTAGAGAAGAGCTAAAGGGACCCCTAAAACCTGATTTTTGGGCATCGAACCAATTATACTTTCTCAAACCTAAATAAATTATGTAGGTTATCCAAATTTACCTCGAGGGGTGAATTCAGGAGAATGGGTATTTTTACTTTTTTTAGTTGATAATGTGAAGAGAAAGGATCTGGATACCATTTTTCCACTCTCATCAATATTCATGGTCTTTGCAAATTTTTCCTAAATTCATTAATAAGGAAAGTTACTTTTCTAATCAGTATCTTACTTTTTTATCTGTCTTTCAGCTTGGTTAGTTTAGGAGTAACGTGGATATGATTTTGGCATAATAAGTGTTTTGCACACTTTGTATATTTCACTTGAAACATGTATGATTTATATTTTATACATAGTTTTTGTGAGATTATTTATATCTTGTGCACATTAATATGAATTTTATCTCTAAGAAAATTTTAACCAATCATTCTTATTGATATCAGAAATCTAGTTTTAAAGGCCTCCAATTTGGATATAGAGTTTAAAGATTATATTTAGAATATTATATGTAATATTATTTAAGAACCAAAATAAACTTTAGAGATCCTCTAATGCACTTCAACACTCCTCAAATGGACTCTGTCTCCTCAAGTGCACTCCAAAACTTTGCACGTAGACTCTTGTACTCTTTTTCCAAACTCTGGTGCTCATTTTCCAAACTCTGATTCTCTTTTTCCAGAATCCCACTTTTTTATCTAGAATTTGGTGCTCCTAAAATGGACTACAACACTCCTTAAATAACTCTAACGCTTAACATGTAGACTTTGGATATCTTTTTATAGTCTTCAGAACTCTTTTTCCAGATTATGGCACTCTTTTTCCATACATCGGCCCTCTTTTCCCAGAAATCAATGCTCTTTTACCAGACTTCAAATATCCTCAAATAGACTCTGAAACTCTTTAAATCTACTCTAACTCTTTATAGGAAGACTTTGGTACTCTTTTACTAGACTCTAGTACTCCTTTTCTAGACTTTGACGCTCTTTAACATCATTTTGTAAGCCTCATAAGCTCAATTAAAGGCCTATTTTGTCTAATTTTGGTTCTATACTATGTTATAATAAAATTTTGATTCTAAGTGGGACCTACAAAAATATTACATACATATAATAGACCCCACTAGACCTTTGCACACCCTTTCTCATGATCATTTACCCTAGAACATACAAATTCCAAGCCAAAAAATATTTAATCCCTTTTAAAACCCAACTTTCCTAAGGAAATAGGTTTATCTTATAGTTATGAGAAGCCATTAATGATGAAATGGAGTTAGTCAAGGCTTGCGGAAGGGTGAAATTGTACCCCTTATGTTTTCAATGTCATTTTGATATCCATGTTTTCTTGCATGGGCCAAAAATACTTTATTTTCACTCTAAGAGGCAAAATTGGAAATTCAAAATTTTGAGCTGCCATTTTTGGAAGGAAACCATTTCTAGAGATTTATAAGCTCACCTAGCACCTATAGACACAAAAATTAGATCACCCTATTTCCTACATGTGTGTACGCACCCTAGGAAATCCCTTTGTAATCCTACAAAGTCACTTTACCCATTTAATGACTTGCATTTACCATTGTACCACCTGTAACCACTAACAACCACATGTAACCACAAAATAAACAAAATAACCCATACAAGCTTAAACCCTAAAAAACTCCCCATGAGCCTAAACAACCTAAGAAACACTATAAACCTCAAAAAATCCTAAAAAGGAGATGATTGAAACCAAATTCAACCATTCTCCTCAAAAAAGACAATAATTAGTGTTGATCTCTTGAATTAGTGCCAATCAGTGTGGATCAGTGCCGATCCATTAAAATGACATCGATAGTATGTAAATCAACCTATGTCATTACCAAAGGATCTAAAAAATTACATGTGACAGGGATGAATCTTGGACTTGCATGTTGGACATTTTTAGTGTCAAATCAGAACCTCATATTGACATAATGAAGTTAAAACATCTCACTATATCATTTTCCATTTGGAGAGGTTTCCCTCTTAATCTAATCACCTGAACCATAATTTATACAAAGGTGTGTCCTTCTTATGAACTCATAGATTTTATATTTAGGTTTAACAATCAACATATAAGTCTTGAATATTATTCTATTATTATTTTCTGTAAGAATTAGTATTATTTCACATTTTTGATTCCACACACAACGATTGACATTGATTGTGTGGATTGACACCAATCTACCATATCAAAATTGATTCCTATTAAAATACCAAACTTATCAATCTTAACATATTTTGATATAGTTGCCCAATATTTATAAAGCACGGCTAATATCCTCCTGTTTGTAAGCTTGGTTCTCTGTTAGATGACTATTCCAGGAGCATCTTATGATCCCAACAACATCTATGATCTCCCCATATTTTTTTAATTGTTTGTGTGGGAACAAACTGATATCAACCATGAGTTGATCATATGTGTCATCATCCTTATGCCTAATCTGGATGACATTGTTGAACATCTGGATCTTCTTCTCAAGCACAGTGATGAGGCTAAACTCTACTATGACAACATTTTCAATCCACCTGAGCCCATCATCAAGGACATTGATTGAATCCAAGCATCCAAACATTTTCTATCCATATTTGTTATCTAAATTAGTTTCTATTATCAACTGTAATGTTACCATTGATTATTTCCAACTTAATTCTCCAAAAGTGAGTTGACACCCATTGAAGGAAGCCCTTTAGTTCCTAGGATTGGCCTTTAACAAGAAACTCAACTCATAATTATCTAATATATTCTTTGTCAAGTTGTTTACTTATGTATAGGTTCCTAGTTATTTAGAAGAGGAGATTCATGTGCACATTTGGATCTTCCATATTTCATCATCCTCCACGTAGTTTTCATTAAAACTTTCCATTTTTGAGTTTTAGTGGTTTATTTCATAAAGTAAAACTGAATCCTAAAATATGCTAATACATCTGACATGCGCAGTGGGACCTAGTCCCTTTCGATTAAATCCTACATTTTCATTAAGTAAAATCCATTTTGTTTTTACTTTTTGCAAGTTGGCTAACATTTCAACTCGATCTCCCTGACGAATTTCTATAAAGTGTAAAGAAAAAAAGAGTAATTGGTGAATAGAAATATTTATTTTCCTCTCGTTTCTATTCTCCTTTCATTTTATTTTCAGCATTGAATTTTGTGTATTTTCCTCATCAAAACAAAGTTTTATTTTGGACTTAAATGAATTTTCATGTTCATTTATGCTTCATCATCTAGTCTAGGTAGGGGTTAATATCTACGTTTGCTATCTTTCCTCCACACACTACTAAACCACTTATAATCAAATCTACATTCTAAAAATCCCCTTCTAGGCCTACCTACTTATATTTCATTGGTGTTCTGGATGAGTATAAATAATTGGTGGGAGGTATATTGACTAAGAAACTAACACCCTTATTGTTGCGGGACCATGAAGTGAGGAGATAGGCCCCAATAACATACCTTGTACTGAAACCAAGACATATTTGGGCCTCACATACCTTCGAGTATCTCAGGGACTCCAACTTAAACATGCCTTAGAACAACCTTAGTAGGACTAATTCTTAGTACCTTCTATAATTCATATTTTATTTTTACACATTTCTAAAACTAATTAAGATAATTAAAAAATTATTTCATCAAATAAGTATATTTCATTTATTGTGTGCTTGTTCTCTCATGGTTCTAACTCAACAACAGCCCCAAATCCAAAATATTATGGATATGTCAGACCCACTAAAAAAATTTGTAAACACAACCCAAGAACTATCGTGATCTCCTAGCATTTGATTACACACATCAGAAACTCCCAAACCACCCATCCCACAATTTTTTTTCTAATCGAGATTCTACCTTTGAAGAACTTATGAATAACAATCATGTCACCCTTAGTAGTTACCTTGCTTCATATGCTATCTATTTCCCCATCGCAACCTAAAACCTTGACAAGACATTATTTTTGTTACTTACAACCCCATTTGGTATGTTGATCCCACCTATCAGCTAGTCATTAAACAAGTTACTCCATATCATGTCCTTGGTCATATAGAAATATCCAAATCTACCTTATCAACCCCTTTAATCAACTATGACATTAATACCATATCGTCACAAAACATGGTTAGAAAAAAAGGATCCATGTCATCTGCTTCTTCAACCAAATCTCATAATTCACCGTGTACAACCACCCCACCACCTACAGTTAGCCACATGGCTTCTACTTCTCTAGATTTTACTTCTCCCCCTCTTGACAGGATCCTTTGATGTCCCTCATTCGGCAATCTCCTTGGTCACATCCCAACCCGTGAGCTTCTAAAAGTCCTTATGCATAATCTAAAATCTAGTCTTATCCATCCCTACGTCCTTAACACCTATCAATATGTAAGTGTTATCACTAGCACTCATCCCTTCTTACAGCCAGTGTTTACAATTAGTGTTCCATAGTATGGTTATATCCCACCTCAAAAAAATCCACAACATCACAACTCCTTCTCAACACTTCTATCCCCTAACCTTATCAATATATATACTCTTCATCCCAACCATTAGTTTCCCATCCAACTTATAATGTGCCAAAAAACCTTCTCCCTTTTCAAAATCCTCCTTTACCATATCAAAAATACCAATAAAATCATTTTATCTACGTATAGACTAATCCTTCCATAATGAATATAAAACCCCCTCGGAATGACCCCATGAAAGCTTTGATGAGTAAAATAGAAATCCTAGTAGTTTCTACCATAGAACCCAAAAACATATTCTCCTATGAACATATTTACAACTGTATACATGAAAATCTTGCACAAGTAAAAGATAAGCAAATGATAAATAACAAATCTTTCTCCAAGCTTCTCTTGTAACCTTGATGATGAAATTTCTGAAATGCACACACACTTGTTGAATTTCTTCTTATTTTTGGATTGTGGATGCTCTAATTAATATCCAAATGAAGAAATGACAATGCTATGGGTAAATTTAGACACATGGAAGGCTTTTCAATATGCAGGTATCAAATAGAAAATTGGAATAAATTTGTTATAAAGCTTCCACATATTGTTTTTGAGGGATATGGCTTGTTATTTATAACTGTAGGAGAGTCCTTGGAGTGGTTGATGATTCATAATGAATTTTTAATGCATATTATTAAAATAGCATTGGAAGATGTTATAGAAGTTTGAATGGATTGATTATCCATTGAGGGGAAGTAAATTTTTAGTTTCAATAAGTTTGCATCCTGGATGGTGGTTATACATGTAACTTTATTGCTTCCACCTTTGCAGAATTCTATAAATGAAGTTGAGTGGGGTGACTAGGATAGTGAAGTGGAGTCCAAGTGGAGGAAGAGTAGGAAAATAGATTTATTTCTATTTAAATAAGTAATATAATATCTTAAGGGGTGCGAGTTGGAAATTAACTATTTAATTAAATAAATATTCAATTAAATTAACTAAAGGTCATAGGAGTATAGTGTAAGTGTAATTATAATTAATTTAATTAATTATAAAGAAATGTAAGCATGATAGAATTATGTGATAGATTTAATTGAATTAAATATTGAAGGGGTGAATACTAAAATTATGAATGAATGAATGAATTAATTAATTCTAAAGGGGATGTGAATAAATGAGGATAGGCTAGAAATAAGTATGTATTTTATGGTGTTTACATTTTCCCCTCATTAAAGTGATATTATGAATTAATATCATTTTAAATATAGTAGATGCATGTAGATCAATTAGCGGAACAAAGGAAAGTCGAAGAAGCATTTATATGCCCTAGTAAGTGTGCATGTGATGGAGCATTGATATTCCCCAGTGAGTGTGAATATTAAGGGTATGACCCTTAATCGGATGGGTGATACAACAAATCGGTAGATAACCGCTTAATAGGAAGAAGGGAAAAGGTGAAGGAGTCAAGGAATAGAGGGAAGGGATTATGCTCGTAGCATGAGCTTGCATTTAAAGAGTGAAAGTTAGAGAAAACTTATTTTTTTGTTACATGAGAGATTTATCACCTTGATTATGAAATAATCATGATTTTTAACCCGTTATGGGTGTAAACAAACACATACACATCAAACAAAAGTTAAAAAAGGAAAACAAACCCAATATACACAATAGATGTATATACCATAGCTATGAAGAAACCAATATGGGAACATAATATGTCTAATTGGTAAAAAAAAAAGAGAAAACAAACCCAATATACACCATAAAATTAGGAATCGTGGCTATAAATGAGGCTAAACGATAATGAAATAATTACAGTTGGTCTAGAAATAATAACAACGATGCAACACAAATTTAAAATAAATATAATTAACTATGCCTTTAATGTGTTCCATAGTGATAAGTGAGAATATTTGAAAGCCTCTAAGCAACGATATATGTAAAGGGTTAGTTTTAGACCAAATAATGGTGTAACTACTCATCTTGATACTCTTATTTCATCCACATGGTACATTGTTGATGATAACCTACATCACTGGGTTAAATATTGCTAAGTTCATCCTCAACCACATCATCTACCACTTTGGAATCCCGAAATATCTTATTACACATAATGGTACATCCTTTAAGAACAACAATGTGAAGGAGTTAGCTAAAACATTCCATATCCACCTATAATGGGAAACTTCATATTACCCACAATGCAATGGCTAGTCTAAAGCTTATAATAAAATAATAAAATAAATATTAGAAAATATTGTTGACAAGCATGGTCAGAATTAGCACACATAACTATGTCCTACCCTCTTAGATTATTGAACATCATTATGCACTCCAACTGGAGCCACTCCATTTTCCCTTGTCTATGGATCTGAAGCTATATTACCCATATAATTTTATCTCCATTCCCTTTGTGTTTCACTCCAACACCTGTTGCATGAATAATATTACCACCAAGCACATCTTGAAGAGCTAGAACCCCTAGATGAAAGGCGTGTATGTGCCTTGGATCACCTAAAATTCTTTCAAAATTAACTCTAACAAAGCTACAACAAGAGAATTAAACCAACACAGTTTGATATCAGTGACCTTGTTATTAAATAGAATAAGAAGAATACTACCAAATAATGAGAAAAAAGGAAAGTTTAAACCAAATTGGTTAGGACACTATATTATTATTGCCAAGTTTGGATCTACGACATATTAAATGTCTAAAGAATATGAGAAAGATATTAAAGAGAACATGCATGTGGTTCATCTGAATAAGTTCTATTCTTGATCCTCTAAGAGTATCCCTAATGTTGGGGGCATATCAACAGTCATTTGTTTCATCCCTTCACTCTGTTTCACTTCATGACTCATCCCACATCATCTTGTGTTGTGTGTTCCTCCAAGATTGGATGTGTGTCTCTTTCTATGTCAGTTTGTTTCACCTACTTCCATTTGTATTCCATCTAGTGGTATTCATTATTATTTTTCATTTATGTCATTCTTAATATGGTTTTAGGAAACCTTTCCTTTTGGATTGGCATGCAAAAATTCAAAAAAAAAACACATAAGTTTAAAAACACTTGCAAAAATAAAAAACATTTCAAAATATAAAAACATTCAGAAAATGTTTCACAAAAATCATAAAATAACTTTCAACCCATTTAGACAATATCATTTTTTGACCATGATCCTAATGATCATTATAGATCATCCTATAAATGTTTTGTTTCTTACCCTTGACAAGCATTGTTTTGCTTATGGGTAAGACTATCAATTAACCCTTTACATGTATCCTTGCTTACAGAAACTTTTATTTTCAATATTTTCCTCATATACATCCTTGCTTGGAAATCCAATCAAATAAATTTTTTAGGTCAAACCTCAATGGGATCTAATAAGAGTGTCACGAGGAGTAGTTACTCCACTCTTTGGTATGACCATATTCCCTTGCATATATCGTAGATTCGAGGCATTCACATATTCTTGTTCTTCACTATGGAATGTATGAGGATGATAGTTAGATATAATTTTTAATGGTTGTATTGCATCATTTATTATGTATGTGGTTTTCTTTCCATTCTTATACACTTCTTTGACCACTTACTGAAAGTATGATAGCTAGGCTCATTGTTAGCTTTGTTTAATTTTTATTTTTCAATTGGGTTTATTCCATGTTTGTTTTGGACCAATCGTTGGTATCTTGTTATCATCTTGGCTCATTCTTAGCATTTATTGGTTATTTTACCATCTCTTTTGGGCTTGTGTGTTAGTATTTATTGCAATTCTTGTGATATTTAGGTGACTTATTTTTATTTTGGTTCATTTTACTTTGTAGTGTGGGATTGTTTTCAAATTTTTCATTTTTTTACCTATTACATGCTTTCTATAAGAATCTTGAATCCTTTGTAATCAGTGTATTTATCAAAATTTATGTGTATATAAGGTTTTTTGTGCATCGTATATTTTTATCATGGACCAATTGCAGGTAAATTATTAACATCTTAGTTCATATATAAATTTGGTGTAGTTAATTTCTAGTAATAGTGAATTTGTTTCACATACTTGTTTTGTGTTTTTAAACCACTTGTAAGTATTGTGTTATCATCCAGATTTATTGAATAAGCCATGGTGTTTTACTTCTGCTATGTGTAGATAGGTTTATTGGAATTTCTTTGTATTTATGCTAATTGTAAGTACTTTGTTAACATTATCACATGAATACCATTGTTACACATATAACATAATCATATATCCATAAATCATCATACATCAAGCACAAAAGCTAAGCTACAAATATACATGTTAAGATACACCTAATCTTGATACCATCTATAACAACGACATCAAATAAATAAACCATCAACATATACTCTACTATATCATCATGTAATCATGCATTTAACTATTTCATATTGTAATAAAAAATCTCATCATCATATTTGGTGTAAAATTTCCATACTATATACATCAATAAATGACAATCTCAAAACATCATATACATAAAAAAAATTCATATACACTATATCCAAAATTTTCATATACATATGTCATAAAGGGAATGGATCTAAAAAATTGTGACTTCATCACAAGGCATATACAAAAAAAATATATAGTGTCTCATCAAAATGAATCATCCCTGATTCTCTCCCACACTAGTATTTCGTGTTCTATCTGTAAGAGGGACATCTTCACTGATCTCAATGATATCGATGGCATATGTGACATGGTGGACCAGTTGTTTGATATTTGACTATACACTGGAGCTTTCCTAACCTCAGGTACTATAGCCTCATATAGAGATCTGTAATAACCTACCTCCCCGAATGTAATAATAATATTTGGAATCACATCTCCAATACTACTTGTATGCGAATGAGAGCTTCATACTCAAAAATATTGTTGGTACATGGGAAGTTGAGCCAGAAATATTGAGGGATAATATCTTCTGTGGGGGTGATAAGAACTAATCCTACCCCTAAGCCATTAAATATTAATAAGCCATCAAAATATATGTGTCAGACGATTCTTCATTGTATAAAACAGAAGCATCTGATAGATCAAGACTTAGTGGTTCTATTCCTAATAGTGGTGCTTTGGCTAGTTGATCAACAAGCACTTGTCCTTTAAATTATTTCTACTTTACATAATCAATATAAAATTCTCTAATTTATATGATGCAATTGGCCATCCTCTTAGTAAGTGTAGGTTTTGATAAAAGGTATTTGAGCGGGTCAGCTTAAGATGTAAGCTTTATTTTGTTATTCAAAAGGTAGTGGTGGAGTTTTTGAAGGAAAAAAAATAGCTACGCATGATTTTTTAATTTGTGGATAATTGAGCTCATAAGATATCATTGTGCAGCTAAGATAATAAAATGTTATTTCTTTGTGATGTAGGTCATATTGAGCTAAGAGCACACCCATAGAAAATTGAGTGGCTGAAATATATAGTAGAATGGGTTCACCTGGGGTAGGTGGTACAAGAACAAGTGGTTTATCCAAATAATCCTTGACTAAGGAAAATTATTGTCGAAAATCAAGTCCCCGGTGAAAATCCACATCTTTCTTAAGAATATGGGTGAAGGAATGACATTTATCTGTGAGCGAGAAGATGATCAATGAATGGATTGAATCTTGCATTATAAGCTGCACAACTACTTGAGGCTCTTGGGAGGAGGCATTTCTATAATAGTAGTGAATTTTTTTAGATCCAATTAAATTACTCTTCTAGAAACTATGAAGCCCAATATCTTACTTAAAATCACACCAAAGACACATTTCTTTGGATTTAGCGTAAGCTTATAATCCCTTAATCACTGAAAGATACGACATAGGATTTTTGGATTCTTTGCTCTAGTATTATATTTCCCAAGGATATTGTTGAGAATAAATCCTACCTCAACAAATTAATTGAATAAAAAAGAAAATAAGACTTACCTAACCTCATGATGATGGGGTTTAGAGATACCTGCAGATGTTGAAGTTGCACTCCTTATATAAAATGATGCATGTTCCTTTCCTACAAGAACATCTGAAAATAACAGACACTAAAAAAATATGATTAAAAAAATATATAGTGGATTTCCTGGAAAATGCCAGTCCTCATAATTTAAAGGAATTCCTTGCAAGGATGTCAATCCTCTTTCAAGAAATTAATCAAATAATGATGAAATAAATTGAAAACGGATGATAAAACAATAACAGGTGATATAACTAATCAATGAAAAGGAAAATGTATCGAGGTGGTCCAAGGCTATATGCTGGTCTGATGGTGGTTCCTTATCCAAAGGGAGTTTGGGAATCATATCATGGCTCAAAGGAGTGAGGATGTAGATAAATATGTGAGCTAGATGGTAAATTTGATTAAGATAATTGATAAAATGTTAAATATAGCTCAAAAGAGCTTGATAAGATTGGAAAGACACCTGAAAAGGTAAAATGATGATAGATGATAGGATCTAGATATATGAAAGGAAGGTTTAGGGATAAAAATATGTTTTTGGTAGGAATTGCCAACGATTGGGGAAATCGTCAGCGATTGGTTTGAAAATCATCAATGATTAGACAATGAATCATCAACAAGTTTGGAAATCATCACCGATTGCAGTGAAAATGTACAGGTTGATATTGGGTGAATATGGGACTCAAAAGGGATGCTAAAAAGGTTGATTTAAGCTTAGATATGATTCATAAACACAATG
The DNA here is from genome assembly GCA_019776745.2 of Taxus chinensis. Classification (NCBI taxonomy): domain Eukaryota; kingdom Viridiplantae; phylum Streptophyta; class Pinopsida; order Cupressales; family Taxaceae; genus Taxus; species Taxus chinensis. The sequence goes on from CM034146.1 coordinate 103,333,960, forward strand.
AATAATTGAATAAAGAAACATACCTTGTCTAATTTTATGAATGAAGAAAACAAGGTGATATTACCTGAGAGAGGAAAATTGTTGATGCCTGGGCATATGAATGACATCCGAAGATTGAAGAATATATTATTGATGATTTAAATGTTGTTTGGATGATCTTTGGCCCTATGAGGTGTATATGACACAAGAGAAATAAAATATGAATTTCTAGGGTAATGTACACCTTCCACTTAACCTCAAATGGAGGCCTATAGCTCATTTATATAGAGCTGCAAAAAACCAAGTAGAATCACTAGCGATTTTGGGAATCTCTAGTGATTAGAGTTTTATGGAAAGAAGTTTTACAACCACCTCCCAAATCAAGGTTTTGGTTTATGATTTCAAGGATTGAGTTTTTTGGTTTGTTCAGGGATGTGTTGGACTAGCTAAGGAGATGAAGAAATAGATAGGATTTTTTAAGGATTTTCCTAACTTATCACTTAGGAATATTTCTAGATGATTTGTTAGGATTTTACTATTATACGAAAGGATAATTATGAGATGATAGGATATTGATTTTAATTAATTGAATAATGATGGGTTTAAGATATGGGGTGTTGATATATTTAATTAATTAATTGAGTAAGGATGAAAGGGATGTTTGATGTTTTTAATTAGTGGGACAAATATGTGGATGTAATATAAGAATTAGGTTATGAAATATTGATGTATTTATTAATTCATTGAATAAAGGTGAGGGGTGAAGATTTTATCTGAATTAGTATGAGGATCAGATGTGATAATGAAGGGGGTATAGTGGACTTTGACACATGAATTAGCAGTGTTAATTTTAGGTGTCTATAGATATCATTAACATAGTCTTCCAAAGTATCATGTAACATTTCATAGAAGATGATAGTCATAGCCTATTGATAGGTTGCATCTAAATTATTAAGGACAAAAAGCGTGAATTGATAACAAAATGTAGCCCAAGGAGTAGTAAAGGCAATTTTGTGCTGGTCCTCTTCCGCAATATTTATTTGATTATAAACAAAGAATCCATTTGTGAGGGATATCATTTCATGGCCTACAATAGAATCTACAATCATGTCGATGCTTATAAGAGGAAATTATTCCTTAGGAAATGCATTTTTGATGTCCCTAAAATTTGTGAAAATATTCATGCCTATTGGTATTTTGAAAATAGGGACTCTATTGGAGATCCACTCTAAATAGTTGATATGTCAGATAAAACCACCAACTAACAATTTCGCTAGTTCTTCTTTAAACAAAAGAGCAATTTTTGGATTTTTGGATTTTTTTTAATAAGCTTGTTAGAATTATGCACAACTAAAAAGGGATAAAAACTTGACATGTCTACATAAGACCAAAAAAGACATCCACATATTGTCTAAGGAGTATTGTAAAGGTTTTCTTCTCCTGTGATGAAAGAGAAGCCCCAAGTTTGACGATTTTAGACACTTCCTCCATACAAAGGTTGACATCAATAGTCTCTTCAAATAATAACTTAGAACTATCTTCTATACATGTAAGAACATGAAGAAGATTTAGCTCTTCCTCTATTTGTGTTTCAAGATTATCCATTGTAGATTTTTCATGTTGTTTATCCAGAAGTGCCTCAAAGAGGTTTTTACTATAGGATTTATATTTCTTATTATTTGGTTTTCTTGGAGGTATTTGGGCATCCTTTTCTCGTTGTTGACCCTAAAAATCAACTTGTTCTCTAAATTATGTGTAAGAATCAAGCTCAATAGAGAAACCTTTCTTATAATACCCAACAGGAATATAATCAAGGATCCCTATAAATTCTCCAATAGCTTTCTTATTCTAAAAAATATTGATTGGTACATGTCATTGTTGATCCTAATTAATAATGGATGGATGTATAAGGTTTATTTTAGGGATTGAGGGTGATAGTATCAGGAAAAAGGTTCGTAAAAGTAAGGTCTTTGTAAAGACTATAAAGGGACTCTCTTTCTCTATCGTAACCAAAATACCTATCCTCACATTCAAAGGAGTTGGCATTGAATTATTTAGGAGGAGACCCATAGGGTTGAATATAGATGCCACATCTTTCCATCTTCTTGTGTGCTGAAAGAGGTTCCCTCACGCCTTATTTGTTGATGCCACATCTATATCCTTGATATCCCATGACATACATCATTTTTAAGGGATGACATATTCATATGATTGGTAATAGGAGGCATTCCTTTCATTAAAATATTTTGACGTAAAATTACTTCCCAATATTTCATCAGCTAAGAGACCACCATTGGTAAATGTTGATGCCAAATCACAACACCCGTAAATGTCTTCAACTCAATATGTTGAAACTATCATTTTGATTACATAACATAGAGCTTTTACCAAAGTGTGGGACTTTGCAATCAGGAAATCTCTCTAGATTAAGGCTAGTTCCTATTCCTCTATTCTGATGCACACATCCAAATTGTAGAGGATCTACTCTAAAAACTACTCTAACTTGCCAATGAGACAGGGTTAAAAATATTACAAGAAATTTAACCTAAACTGAGAAAGGTGATGCACCAAAAGGAATGCTAAACACCTACTTTGCATGTAGATGGAAACCACAATCAGATTAAGGAGGATGAAAACACACCACATATCAATCCACTAATAAGTATCCATTAACCATTAAACACAAACCATTAAAAATGTAATATTACCACCATGCACAGATAACTAGGATTGTAATGAGAGATCACGAAAATGTACTGGAAACAAGAGAGGGTTGAGATCATCCACATACTTATATTATTGCTCCATAGATTAGATACAGTACATTACAATGGCCAAGAGGAAATATTGCATTTACAATTTAGATGGGAGGTTTTAACTCCACAAATTCACTTACAAAAAAAAAGAAGAAGGGAAGGTGCAAAGAAAAATTATCCAATATTAGAAAAATTCCCCTCCTTACAATATATAGGAAGAATGAGAGAAGAGGGGAGAGAATAATTCCAATCCTTGCTTCAACCACCCTAAAATTAATTGAATTCACCTAAAATAATGATGAGTGCCATTGCAAAACCCATGATTCATTGTAATTTTCCTTGTTGGGCAAGAAAGGAATCCCATACCTTCATTATTGTGGTAGGTGAGAAACCTGGGACACTCTCTAAAATGGAGGAATGTATTTTTAATTTTGAAGAATTTAGTCCCACTCAAATTAAGATAATTAGTTTTAGTTGAGTAGATAACCCTATGAGCTTTCCAAAAATTCCTTTCTTGTGCAAATTCGAGCTCCCAGTCAAAAGTTATGGCCATCTAAAGGTCGAGGGTTCACTTTGCAAAAAATGTGAGTTCTTGATCTTCCTCTCCGAAGGTCTGAAATGCACGTAACCTCCAAAATCCCAAAATTCAAAATTTCTAACATTTTAGTTTCAGAAGTTGGGTTAGTGTTCACCTATTTAAATTCTTGAGAGTTCCAAAACTCTGAAACCCAAAAGTCTGAAATTTCAGACTTTCAGAACTTTTCCTTTTTGGAATTTTTGTTACTGAACTGTTCATTGGAAAATTGGCTTGAGAGTTCTGAAACTCCAAAACCTGAAAGTATGAAATTTCAGACTTTGAGAATTTTAGAAATTTTCCTTTTTGTACTTTTTTCCTTTTTATAATTTTTTCCTTTTCAGACTTTTTTCCGAAATGCCAAATGCCCGAAGTCTAAAAACTTCGTGCTTGGGCCTCCATTATTTTCTCTCGAGCTCTGATATCCTTTGACACTCCCTTGGCCTTTCATTTTCTGAACTTGCATTTTCAATTGCCGAGCGCGCCTACAACCTAATTTTTGGAATCAGAATGCAAGATCTTATGGCCAAATGGATCACTCCATCTTCTCCCGTACAAGGTCGTGTTTGTTCAATTTTTCCTAAGGGGAAAAATTAGATAACAATTTGGTGACTCACTAGACCACTTTCCTGCTAGGTTGAAATATCAGTTGCTTTTAAGTATCCATTGGGCATGGAGTCATGAATGATATCCTGATATTGATATTATGCTTGAAGATTGAACCCGAATTGTAACTTGTTGATCCTGAACCTACCCTGTTGCATGCACTCTAAATTTTCATAAGAAAATCTTGAAGATGAGATTTGTGAGAGTAGAAAATTGTCTTGACCTGGAGAATTCACCTATCCTAGAAATGGATTGTCTTGAAACCTAATCTTAGTTGCTTTGATAGTGATCTCCTTTGAAATTGGAAACTTTTCCTACAATTATGAACGCTTCTCTATTACAACATTCATTTGGAGGCACATTGAACTTCATAGTGATACAACTTGAGAGAAATAAAACCTATGCTGAAGCACTTAGGGAAATTGAAACCTAAACTACAACAAGACAATGTGCACACACACTTAGAGGAATTAAAATCCTATGCTAATATTTATAAGGGTGAAACCTTTTTTTTTAGTATTAATGTTTAAGATAGATTCCATTAACTAGAATTGGAAGTTCCTCTCTGTTCAATGTAGAAAATTGGAAGGCATTGCTATTGTTACATCCTATGACCATGTAGGGGCCACTCCAAATGGCATCAAACATGGAATTTCTACTCGGTTTTGCCCAATCTTCATCCCACTTTAGAACCAGATCCTCTTCCTGAAAGGTTCTTGCTCTTGCTTTCTTATCAAACCATCTTTTGACTAAGGCTTGATCTTTCTCTATGATTTAAACTACATGTCCTATGATTTCTTCCAATTCCATCAACTCTACATACCTAGCCTCAATTGGTTCAAACTTAGACAACTCTATCTACTTCATGAGCTCTAATGCAGGTAGCTCTAATGATATAGGCAAAACTGCCTCCTTACCATACAACATATTATAAGGGGAATTACCTTTTGACCTCTTTGGCGTGATCATATCAACCCATAATGCTGATTTAAGCTTTGTATTCCATGTCCTTTGGTTTTTGTCTAGAGTCCTTCTGATGATTTTTAGCAAATTCTTTTTTGTGGACTCCACTTGTCCATTACCCTGTGGGTAATAGTTTGAAGAGGTGCTCAAGTAGATCCCATTCTTAACATCCCATTCTGTGATCTTGGAACCTAGGAATGCTAATACGCTATCTAATATGATAGTGGCTAGTACTCCGAACCTAGTCACTAACCCTTCATATAAGTCTAGTATGCTAGACTCGTTATCTTCTTTGAGTGCTACCACCTCGGTCCACTTGGTGAAATAGTCCGTTGCCACGAGAATCCACTTTTGGCCTTGGATTGAATTAGGATTAATGACCCCAATGAAGTCCAATCCCATTGCATGAAGGGTTGGTTGATTTAAATTGGGTGCAATGGAAGTGTTACTAGTTGTTTTTGTAAAATCACAGCACCCTCGAATGTCCTAAGTCTGAAATGGGGCATCCGGTGTGATTTCACAACAATGCACCATCTCTCAATCTATGGGATTCACAGAATTGAAATGGCCCTCCAGAGAAAGCCAACTTCTTCTTCCTAAACTACCTGCCACAAGCTACTCTAGTGTAGGAAAAACTAATCTATCCTAATCTAACCATTCCAAGGAGATAGGGAGAGGGAGAAAGTGAAAGGGAGTCTAAACTAAATTGGTGATACACCAGAAAAGGAAGTGGGTGGCTGATCACAAATCCAGCTACCTGAAATGGAGAGAGGTAAGAAAAGGAGAGGGTGAACAAGATGCACCACATACTAGAGATAAATTTCACACAGAACAACACTTCGAACCCATTAAATAAAGCTCCCAGAACTTGCAATAGACATCAAAGTATGCACAGTACACCCTGCACTGATGAGAGGAAATAAGAGGTAATAAAATAAGTAAAGGATGGACAAGATGCATCAAAAATCATATTTTATTGCTCTAAGAGTTCACACAGTACATCATCGGTGGGAAAGAGGTAAGAAAATTCCATTACAGAGCCATGAGAAGAGGCTTAGACTCCACATTCTACCCTAAGGAAGAAAGAGATACGGGGAAGGATAGAAACAATGACCAACCTTTTTAAATACGCCCCTCCTTTACAATATATAGAAGAAAGAGAGAAGGAGAGAGGGAAGAATTTGGAATCTACTTCAACCACCCCTGGAAGAGCATTAAATCCACCTACAATAGTGATGATTCTCGCTACAACACCCATGCCCCTGTCTCTATCCCTTACTAGGAAAGAACTGAAACCCATTCTTCATCATTGTGGTAGGTGGGAGACTTGACGACCTTAAAAATGGCAGCCTGAAACATTAATGGAGGAAAGCGAGAAGCTGGCATCGAGAGCTTTCAAAAACATCCTTTTCATATCAAAACCAAGCTCCTGGTCAAAATATATGGTTATCTGAAGATCAGGGTCGCGGGCTCACAATATTTAAAAGAGTTCATCCATGTAAGACCCATATGGTAGACTCGCACATCTTAAAGACTCAACCCCTTCCTCTCACTCTTAAAGTTGTGCTCAAATGATACATGGTAGATTTCGTGGGCCTACTTAGTTTCCTCTATATTCTTCCTGAGTCCCTTTTGTTTGGCGGGGCCATATGTCTAACCTAAGACATGTAGAAAATTTGCGCTTATTTGGAAACTGCCCCCAAATTTTACCCATTAAAGTTGTGCCAAGTCGACACGTGGCACCTTCCTTTGGTCGGTTCTGAGCTTGGAATTTTCAATAGCCAACCTTACCTTTCTGGACTCTGACCACGTGGTAGGTTCCCACTCATTTGGGGACTTCCTTTTGGGTAGTTCCTTTGAATTTTTGCCAAAGAGATACGTGGGGGCTTCTACCATTCCTTGTATACTTAACTGATTTGGGGCCGGTTCAACTTTCAGGATCTGATCATGTGGCAAGTTAGTGCTAGTTCAGGATATTTCCTTGGTCCATGCATTTTGAAGTTGCACCGATGATACATGTGGAGGCTTCTACTTCCCTGAGACTTTTCAACTGCCGAATCTATCTCCTTTTCAAACTTGGGACATGTGGAAGCTTCGCACTCATTTAGGTTTTGTCCCTTGGGTCTCACTTCTAAAGTTACACCAATGAGGCATGTGGAGGCTTTTGCCGACTCTCTTATACTTAGTCAATTAAATGACTGGCTCTATCTCCCTTTTTGAATCTGACCATGTGGTGAGCCTGTGCTTGTTTGGAGACTTCCCCTTGGGTCTCACTTCTAAAGTTGCTTCGTTGAGGCATGTGGCACCTTCCGAGGGTCTACAAATTTTTAACTACAGATGCGACCCTTTGTAGACCCTAGACACGTGGAGGGCTGGTACTTGTTTTGGGAATCGCATTTGGCTTTGACCCTTGAAGTTGCACCGATGAATCACATGGAGACTTCCATCAGTTCTTTTATACTTAGCCAATTCGGGCCTACTACCCATTTGACTTCTGTCGGATCCTAGACATGTGGAGAGTCCGCGCACATTCAGATACCCCTACTTGGATTCTATCTTTGGATTTGTGCTGATGAGGCACATGGCACCCTCTGCAGGTCTGTTCTTTACTTTGTGGTTTGGCTAAGTCCCCCTTCTTCCCATTTAGGAACAACTCGTCGGACCTTAGACACGTGGAAGATTCACACTCCTTTGGGGTCTCTATTTTTCTGTGCCTTTTAGAATTGCGTCAAGATTACACGCTTTTCCCCGATTTAACTCGTATGCGGATAAGTCTAAAAACGTTGATCCCTTTCTCCAATTTTCTCTTGTTAAGCTTATGGTTTCCTTTGACACCATTGGCCTCCTTTTTTGACCCTGCTTGGACTCCATTGTTGGATCGATTGCGAGCTCGTGGGTCTAAACCATCCCTTATATTTTCTTTTGTGCAGGGTCATGTTTGATCAATTTTCCTGGGGGGGGGGGGGAAATTGGGATAACACTAGCCTTTACTTTCCTGTGAATAATGCACATTTCTTACACATTTTGATCCAAGTATAGTAGTCATTGAACATTGTGGGCCAATAATAACTTGCCTTCATTATCTTGAGAGATGTTACCAAAGGGTAAAAATGTCCTCTGGCCTCTCCATCATGAAAATCATGTAACACCTTCTCAATTTGATCTGTTCCAATGCATCCCAGTAGAACACCATTGATGTCTTTCTTGAATAAAACACCATCAACACACACATATGGGATGGCTCGTAATCTGAAGTATCTCCTCTTTGCTTTTCTCATTTCTAGGGGGCATAGTTCTGTTTGTAGGAAGTGTATCATGTTATGAGTCCAAAAAGTAGTGGGCACATCAACATTTTCCCACTCTTCACCATCATGTAGTACTAAGACAACTTTATTTTTATTACTTGCTTCAACATGTTGACTTGAGGCTAGATGTTCACATAATCCTTTTCCATGGACCAGATTAGTGACTTTAATTTAAATTTCATATTCCATGACATGAGTGATCCATCCTGCATGTTTCTCATTTAAATATTTTTTCAAAAGGAAGTCCTTGACTCCTGCATGGGAAACTAGCAGTTGGATCTTGTTGTTTGAGACTAGGTGCTTGAATTTATTTAATTTCCTAATCACTGCAAGGACATGATTTTCGATGAAAGAGTGCCTAGTTTCATATTCCTCTAAACCTTGGCTGAAGAAGGAAACTAGTTGTTTAGATCCCTCTTTGTTTTTTTGTACTAGGATTACAGAAATCGTTTCCCCATCACTAAAGGCATAGATCATGAAATATTTGAATAAGTCTGGATTGATGAGAGTTGGAGCTTGGGATATAGCCTCTTTTATAGCCTTGAAACTTAATTTTCCTTCTGCAGTCCACTTAATTTCCACACTCTTATTTAACATTAGTGTTATTGGCTTCATAAGAGTGGAAACATTCAGCACAAATCTGTGAATAAAATTGATCCTTAAGAAGATTTGAAGAGCCTTCTTATGAATTAGCAAGGGAAATGCTTGAATTGCTTCAAATATTTCTGGGTCGATCATAAATCCTTCCTTTGACAAAATATGGACTTGGAGCTTGCCTTCGTGAGCCAGGAATATGCATTTTTTGGGATTCAATGATACCCCAAATCTCATACATCTTTGAAATACCTATCTCAGATGAAAAAGGTGATCCACTGCATTTTTTGAGAACAAAGTGATATCGTCAAGATATATCAATACTATTTTTCTGATTAGCGACTTGAACACCATATCCATTTCCCTCTGGAAAGTGGCTCCAACATTTGACAATCCAAATGGCATTTTCCTGTAGGTGTAGGTTCCTCACTTAGTGGGGAAATCTATTTTGAACTAATCATCCTCTTTCACCACTATCTAATTATACCCCAAGTATCCATCTAGGAGAGAGAATCTTTCTGAGCCAGCTACCACTTGCAAGATTTGTTCCATTGAAGGGAGTGGATAGTGGTCTTTGAGTGATTCTCTGTTTAGGTCTTGAAAGTCCACACAAAACCTGATTTCTCCATTCTTTTTTCTGACTGGTACCAATTTTACAACCTAGATTGAGTGTTTGATTGGAAATATAATTATGGACTCTATCAACTTGTTTAGCTCCTTCTTCATGAAAGGATCATTGTGTGGGTTGACTGGTATTTTCTTCTACCTGATGGGCTTAACATCTGGATCCAGATCTATTGTATGTTGTGCCAATTTTGGATTGAATCCTCACAGGTCCTCATAGATCCAAGTGAATACATCCAAAAACTCTTGGAAAAGTTGTATGAACTCATACCTCTCCTGCTCAGTAGCTACTTTTCCAATTTGAAGTGTTTTTCCTTCCCCAACCAAAATTGGCTCTGAATATTCTCCCTTGACCTACATGTTGGATTTATCGTTACAGAATTAGTCATTAGGATTGAATATGGACTCTAGTGTTGCTAAACCCTTTGGAAGCTTGTTTATCCATAGCTGTACCACTTGATCCCTATATTATTGCTCTAGTTTATCTTGATTCCTAGCTGAGAATTAAACCTCTTCTTACAAGAAATTAACAATCGGTTAGTCATTCTCAAATACCTTCCAACTTGTGTTATTTTCTGGAACTACTGGCCTTAAAATCACATGGATGTGTGGCTGCATTTTATCTCTTTTGATACTATCAACCACATCAAATATTTCTCCAACTGTTGTGAGCCTATCCACAACTTCATTTTTTTTCCTAGGTATGGAATCAATGTTGAAATCTCTAAAATCCTCCATTAGGTCCCATACCCTATTCTTGTAGCTCTTGAGTAGGTTATTCTTTGCAGTATGTTTTCCCCTAACTTGGTTAACAATTATCTCACTATTATTAAATACTTGCAAATTCTTTATGCCTCTTTTCCTGGCCAAATGAAGTCCATGAATCAAAGCTTCATATTCAGATGTGTTTTTTGAATATGTAAACTAACATCTGAAAGCTAAATAATACTTGATGTTTTGGGGTGAAACCAACATTGCACCACCTCCAACACCTTGGTTGATTCTTGAACCATCAAAATACAGTTGCCAAAATTCATTGTCATTTTTATTTGCTGGCTTGGTGATGTAAAAAATGGGTGAATTTTCTCCGTGTACACAATATACACCCAATTAAGATTCTTCAATTTCCTTGTATGGGTCAAAAGCTTGTATTTTGTTTGCCCATTCATCTAGATTTAAATATGGAATTCCCTCTACCTTAGTGCTAATTTATAAATGATTTGAACTTTCTTCCTAATCAAAGGCAGAACAATTTGCATTGATAAGACTTGGTACATGAGGCTCAATGTGAAAATTTGCAATTGGTTTAGATCTGATGATCACCTTGGCTCCATAAATTTTCCTGAAAATCATGTGTGTCCAATCTATGGATAGGTATCCACCAATTTTGGTAGTGAAGTCCCTTGATAGACATAGTGTAAAGAGTGGTGGAAGGTCAATTAAAGACACATCCTGTAATACTTTGACAGTAGGAAAATATTATAGCGTAATATTTAAACCTTTGATGATCCCAACCATTCCTAATTCTATCCCATCCCATTGCACTACTCCTTTCAGTACTGGTTCATACTTCATACCTAATTGATCTGCTATTTTTTTAGGCATCAATGAGCTACTTGCCCCTGAATTGATCATGCAATTGTGCACTAAGTGGTTCCTGACAATCAATGACACATAGAATGGTGGAGGATTCAAAATTTTTGTTGGTTGACCCCTGCCCTGTTGCACTGCATTAGTGAGAACTTTCTCTTATCTTTGGTTTGATCCATTTGAGACAGGGCAATTGGGCATTGTAGCTTCTAACAAATATCATTGTCTTGGGATTGCTAATGACTCCCACATGGAAATGTTTACATGTGTTTTCTTCATATGATCGATGATGTTAAAAGGGGGTGGATTATATTTTTGTTGCCCCTTACTTGGCACAATTTTTTATAGAGTCTGAATAGGCACATGTGTTATTGCAACAGGTGCCTTAGCAAGATTTTGGATGTTCGAGGCTACATTTGGTCTACTAACTCCTTATTATGTAGGAGTGGGATGAGAAACTATATGATTATATATTTTTCCCTCCTCTATGTTTCTCTTCTTTGACCTTGTGTTGACAACCACACCTTGGAAAGGTGGTTGGTTAACTCCATAGAAGTCTTTTATTTTCTAATTGACAATCGTAGTTTCTGTCAAAGGTGCATCTTGTTGGGTTTCTTGCTATTGATTTCCTTCTTGAGTTGGTTCCTGGGACACACCAATGATTTGTACCATCATAGCCTTATTCAGTGCACCATTGAAACCCATTGATTGATTTTGAGGTAGATTGTAGGGGTAACACCATTGGTACTCCTATGCCATGTTGTTCTATGTTGGAACCAAGGCTCTTGTTGATGAAACTGCATTTGGATCATATGGTCAGAATGGCCTGGAAACTTGAGGTTTTCCCTGGTTCAAATTTTGATTTGCAACCTCAGTTGGTGGTCTATTTTGCTGATATGGGGGCCTAGCTTGATAATGAGCTTTAGGATGATACAGTCTAGAACTCTGATCTTGCTGCCTCTTGATGGCCACTAGCTCATTTCCTTGGTTCTGTAGTTGTTTCATAACCTCATGCAATTATTTTGAAGTGATTGAAGAGGTAGAAGCTTCAATATTACTTTGATTTCTAGGGGATGGAATGGGATTCAATTATGGCGTTTGACTAGTTGTTGCGGTTCCCATGTCTAGATAGAGAGGTATTGGTGGCCTTGGTGTTAGCTTACCAACTTGAATCAAACAGTTCTTTGCTATGATGTTTATGTCATAGGCTTCTAGAAGTGTTGCTCCTCCCATTGATTGGATCATCACAGCTATATCATAATTTATAGGCTTAAAAAAGTAAAAGAATGCTCCTTCGGCTATTGGCTTAACAACTGTCGGAATCTTGTACCATGTCTGTTGGAATTTTTTTTTAAAATATGTCATTTTCTCATCAGGATCCCTTCTGATTGTTGTTAATTGTTCCAATAAAGACAGATTGTATTCCCTCTCTTTGAATTGGTTGCAAAGAGCTGAACACAGTTGGTTCTAATTCTAAATAGACACTATTGTTAGGCTCCTAAACCATTGTAAAACTTTACCTTTGAAATATGAAGATAAAAATTTGACCGTAATATTCATTTCATTGATTTCATGAATTACACAGACATTGGCGATGTCCTAGATGTGGTCAATGGGAGTAGTATGATTTTATCCTATGAAATAGGGAATATTCTTTAGTGCTACAGCTGGAACCTAATTGTGAGCATTTAGGGAAATTGGAATACTACCCGTGAAGTTGACAAAGGGATTCGGTGGTGGTTGTTTTTGTAGATGTGCCATTATGATTGGCATAAGAACCTTGGTTGATTGGAGAAAATTCCTACCAAGTGGAGGTTTATACAAAGTCCTGTTAGGTGGAGATGGCGATATTTGTGGTTTTCTTCCTCTCCTTCCTCTTCCTGGAAATAATTACAGGTAGAAAAAAATTCCCTCTTCTCTAGCATCATACCTAGTTCAAATTATTCTCATGTACTTCGGAAACTTGTGCTACTACACCATTGAATTATATCCCTTCAAAGTCACCAAATGTGTTGAGAAATAGGCCTCTAGAGTTTAAATTTCGCCAAGTTACACATCAAACTTGAAAAAATAAAATAAAAACCTTGAAGGACTTGTATATTTGATATTCTAGAGGTTAAAATTTGTTTTGGAATGAAAGTCTTGAAAACCCAAAAATTCAAGACTTCCGAAAGTCCAAAACTCCGAAACCCAAAATCTGGAGATAATGGAATATCAAAAACAAGAAAAACTTGTTTAAGGTCATATTATCGAGTAACGGTATGAAGGATTTTCATTTCCTATGAAGAAAATATGGATATATAAGTAGAATTTCCACCTTCATGTGGTTGAAGAATATCATGATCTATGTGAGAATTTAGGGCTTCTAATTTTAAGTACATGACTAAATCAGTGGAAGGACATTCATAGTTAACCTGCTAATAACCAGCTAATGATCGACAATAAGAAAATGGTTGTGGGTCACTATGAATGATAAGTTCTCGTCCTTGGAAATAGATATTGATGTAGTGATGAAAATTTTATGGAATGAATTGCATGACATGGATTCATGAATGAATGATGAGGATGTTATAGGGAAGATCCAAGTCAATGACGTGGAATCTTGTGTCCTACGTGATAGGCCCAAATTTTATAGGAAATGTGATCATTCCATATGATTTTCACTTTGCATTTTAATAAGATTTGATAGTGATCACATCAGGATCTAGCTCATCTATTATGTGTCACAACTGTTTCACAAGTTTTTCTGTGTAAATATTAAGACTGGACCCATAGTCCATAAGCACCCTTTTGATCTTCTTATGAGTAATGATCAATTCTATATATGAGGGAAAGTGTTATTTATGGCTATCAATTAAAATATCATTTGGGCTAAAAAAATATGTTCAGATGGAGTGATTTACATGACCAAGGCTTGGAAGCATGAAACATCAATGTCAAAAGGCATTCTTAACTTATGGAGGGCCTTATAGAGGATATTATTTATGAATAGTATATATCTTGAGAAGATCCGAGATAGAAATCTTGGTGGTTGTATTCTCAAGTTGTTCAAGGATATCGTAATGACCATCCAAAGGAGTAGATAGAGGGGGTCATGACGTAGTAAGAAGAGTACATCATGTTATAAAGGAACGCTCCTATGATTTGATTTTTATTGTATGGATGTGGGTGTTGATGGGATGGACATAGACAATGAGACAATTAAAAGGATTGGAGGTTTGACCAGTAATGTTTTTGGTACTCTTTCTTTGAGAGGATTGACCTCGATCCGATTTATTTTTCATATTCTTATTCTTTAGGAATAGTTTCTTGTTAATTACTAACATATTATTAGATGTTTTAAAGATTTTTGTGTGAAGCTCAATGTCTCCTCGATCTAGGAGCTATTGAATGAAGTGTTTAAGCTTCATACATCTATCTATAACGCTTCCTTTAAAACGATGATACACACAATATTCATGGTATTTGTACCAAGATAGATTAGGTACATCTTTGGAAAAGGGTGTATTGATAGGGAATGTGACCATGTTGGCTGAGTCTAATTACGTTAGGATTGCTGATAGTGACTTCAGTGAGTGGAGTGTATTCTCTACGTTTGAATGGATTCAGATGGTGCACACATGAGTTTCAAATGTGGTTTGTTTTGAACTGTCTGTACATGTTTGGAATTAGTGATTCCATCACCTAAGAAATTCTTATTTTTTTGAAGAATTTATATTTGTCCATAGGTTTTGAGTTGTGGTTGTTTCTTTGAAAGGGTTTCAAAACCCCTTTAGTAATTAAAGATTTTCCAATTTGACGACCATTTTCGATAAAATATTTAAATATGCCAACACAATGCATTTTCAAGTGGAAGGCTATCTCAGGGTGTAGGTTGAGTACAAAAATACTGACAAATTGTTTCTCTAGGATAAATAAAGGGAAATGAATAGCTAACCCTCACCATCATTGTAAGAAACCAATCAATTTTTTATTGTGTCTTTGTTTTTTCATTACAAAGGCCAATCATAGTGACGTCACTTTCCATATTGAATGAAAAGTGGTGAAAACAATTCTTATCCAAGTCTAAAAAGGTAGTAAAGGACCCCTTAAGGAGATGGAAAAATCATTCAAGTACCTAGCCTTTGAGATTCCTAGGAAATAATTTAATGAGGTAATTATCGATGTATAATACTTCTTGGAAATAAAAGGAGAAGTCGTTGACATGGTCGCGAGGATCACCTTTTACCTTATATTTGTCAAATATAGGGAAGTAAAATCTTGGTGGGAAAGGCATACACAACATTTCCCCATTGAAAGGGTAAGGGAATAGTTGTTGGAAATAATATTTCTTATTACTCCCTTGATTAACTTCTTGTAAATCAATGAAGGCATCTTTCATAGATTGCCATTCTTGGTCAAAATATTGGCTATGCGATGGCGTGACCGGTATATATTTGTAGTTAGATTTAGATGATATTCCACCATAATTTTCATTATAGATTTCAACATTTGTGACTCTAGATTTTTCAGTCTTAGGAGCTCTATCTGTATCTTGATTTACATGAGAAGCTAACTTTTATATTTGCTAACTAAGGGTTTTCGATGCATAGTGGTGTCCTCACTGCGAGGCTCACAATATATTTCCTTGTGTAGGGAGATTTCATCTTACACTTTATCAAAGGAATTCATACTAACAAAGGGTATATGATGATGGGTTCAATTTGGAGACATATCTACATCCTTCTCATGACATTTAGGATGAGCAGATGTGGAGGCTCGTTCACAATTTGAAATTTCCTCATTAATCCTAATAGGTGGTGGAGGATTTATTTTCTTTGTTTCAATCATATGAGGAATAAAGGTAGGCTAGAAATTTTAGGGAAATTTATTCCCCAACTCAACGAGTCATAACAAGAATTGATCTCTATTTTTAAATAAATAGTTTTCTATATGAGTGGAGGCAGATGTAAAGTGATTTTGAGGTATCTCCTGATCACTAGCACTATGGTAAACAAGGTCTTGTTACTCCTTAGAAGAGGAAAACATAGGATTTCTAAGGGGATTAAAATCACACTTCCTATGACCAGCCCAAGTCTCAGGCACCATGACAAAAAATGTCCCTTGTAAAGATATGTGAAATGTCTAAGTGTTACAATGGATCAATGTTACGTTGATAAAATAATAATTATCTAAGTATATGGGATATACAAAAAGGAATATCTAGAGATATCTATGCCAATGTGGATAGTGTAACGACTACCAAGTAACAAATCTCTAAGCATCAAAGATATAAAACAAGAAATATATAGAGAAATCTATGCAAATGTAGGTAACATGACAATGTACCATTGACACTAAAACCAAGTTTTATTAAAAAATAAGGTGCAAGTATAAAATGGGATCATTATAAGGTGAGAAGCGTAACAATACAATGTTAATACTTTGATCAAGTATAAGGAAAAAAGATGTAAGCATCGAAAAGGGACTGGTACAATGTGATCAAGATAATAATGCACTTCAAAGACTGAAATCAAGTTTTTATAAAAACAAGGTCTAATTACAAAAAAGGGTTGATATAATGCAAGTAACGTAATAATACAATGTCAATACCTAGATAAAACTTCAAAGAAACAAGATCTAAGTATAGAAAAGAGATTAGTACAATGTGAGCAGTGTAACGACTGCAAGAGGAAACTATACTAGGGGTGAACTATCCCAATGTTGTATAAGACTACCACAAAAAATATGAATACGTATCAACACACTTTCAACACTTAAATCCTAATTTTTAACAAAAAAATAGATTTAAGTGGGTGAAAAAGTAGTGGACATAATTTTGGAAGCACTTCAGATTTCTCTCTTTTAGCCAACAATGAAAAAAACAAGGGGATGTACGAGTGGTGATTAAAAATACTTGTCGTAACTTTGGTAGAGTTTCACCTCTTTCAAACAACAAGGTTTTAACTGCAAGCAAGTTTGAATAAGTATGATCCATGATGAAATATATATGATGTGCAACTTCAATGGAGTCTCACCTTGTTAGAAAAAAGTTTATGACTATGAGAAAGTCTTGATTTTTAATAATTATTTGAAACACAAAGTTGGATAATGGTAAAGTTGGCCCCAATTCGAAATGACTCCCTAGGAATTTTTTCTCAATACTCGCTAGTGACTTTTCTAAGAGAGGTACACTTTTCTTGAATAAATCCTAGACAAAGGATAATCACCCCATAATCAAATTAATGAATGAGGCCTCATACAAACAACATTTATCACTCCTTATAGGAATTTCTAGTCAAGAAGGTGGTGGGGAACTTCCCATTTTGTCAACAAGTTCCCTCAAGGTGATGACTACTTTGGGGTTCCTATGATAATCCTCATAATGATTTTTATGGATTATGCCAAGATACTTCCCACCGTTAAAGTGTTTGGGAAATAGCCTTCTCAATCTCACTTGCAAATACAATGTGAATGAATGGTGTGTTTTTATTATTGGTCTTAATGTGGTTTTGCATGTCATTAGAAATTTGCACACACTATAGTTAGTATTTGTTTTGATTCCTTTCTTTGATGAGTGATTGGTCCTACACACAAATGTCTAGTAGTTTTTCCATATAAAAATAAGATCACAGTTGCTTTTGATTCTCAAGGTCACTCGAAAGCGCAAGAGAAGAGCATACACAATGTTGAATCCAACTAAGTAGAAATGGGAAAAATGTACTAAAAATAATAAAATGCTTTCAAAAATTGATTTTTAAATGAAAATTCAAATGATTAGTTTTATCCATGTAAACCAAAATTTTAGAATGAGGATCAAGGTTATTTTTTATTCTCAAGGTCGCTTGAAAGCACAAGAGAAGAGCATAAACAATGTTTTATCCTACTTTAAGTAATGAAAAAAAAAACTAAATCAAAGCAATTTAAGTGTGAAATATGATTCTTTAATTAAAACTTGTAAGTTGGAAGCCAGAAAACCTATAAAAACAATAGGGAAATAAAAAATTATATTATGAAAAACTTGGAAAATCGAGCCAAAATCTAGAAAATTTGGAAATTTTCAGAAATTTGAAAATTGTAGAAATTTTGGAAATTTTTGAAAATACAAAAAATTTGGGTATGTTTAGAGCATGGTCATGAACCTTAGCAGTTAGTAGGGAGAAGACAGGGGCTAGAAATAAGGCTAGTAGCTACTAGGAGGAAAATAGGGGCTACAAATGAATCCTAACATGGTCAAGAACCATAACATCCACTAAGGGTAAAGGAACGGGATAAAAATGAGTGTTAACAAGATTTTGACAAAAAAATACAACTGAATTTTTTTGGGAAAATTTGAGAAAAAATATAACAAATAAAATTAATTTTTTCAAAGCATTTGGAACATGGGTATGTACCCTATCAATTGCTGGGGAGAAAGTAGGGGCCAATTGAATGCCAACACTTAGAAAAAGACTAGAAGCTAGCAAATAGACAAAAATACTGGATGCTTGTACTTGCACAGGACCTGCACCTGCACAGAAAAATGTTAAAATTCTCCCAAAAAGGAAAAAACTCAGATTTTCCTCATCAAAATTAAATTTTGATTACAACCCATTTCTTGTATATCCTCAAAGAATGCACAGAAATACCATATATCTATATAGATACTTAAAAAATAAATATTTTCATGACATTGAAAAAAAATTAGGATGTTTTTTTATTACGGGTAAATAATTTTTTGAAAGGGACTATACCCTTGTACAAGAAGGCTCAAATAGCCAGAATTTAATAATGGAAGCATAATAAAATGATAAAAATCAAGATAGAACATAAACATCATGTTCATGCCCAAATTGATTCTCCCTCAAAGTCTGAGCAACATCACAAGTTTTGGCAGGAAGCTTAGAGACATATAGATCATGGTGAGTTGTTTTATAGCCGGGGATGGGATCTACTTACCCCTTTGTCACTCAAATGTGGAGAAATGGATAGTACCCTCAAGAGGATTTGATCTATCCTCACTATTTTAGGTTGTGCCTTTCAACCAAGGTAAGAGAACCCTTTTGTAGCCTGTTTCTTATGGAGGAGATTGAGATGTCCTTCCTAATGAAGTTGTTAAGGAGACCTTCAAGAAAATATGATCAATGCAAAAAAATATAACACTCATGAGTTGTCACTCTAGATAGTGGAGATATTCTCTAGGTAAGGTTTAGGCTATTAAAGACATTTGGAAACCTGATTGTTTCTGCATGTTTTGGTAGTAAAATTTATGCATTTGTATACACACATGACAAACAAGGGTAGTATGGGTAAGATTGGTTGTTTTTAAATAAATTTTGGTGGGAGGTGAGGCAGAATGAGCTTGATTTTCCAAATCTCTAAGAACTCTTACAAAATGGAAAGTCTAGACAACATAATACTTCAGAATAGCTAAAATGTTGCTTTAACCAGAATATGTACTTCAATGGAGGCCTAGATTAGCATTTTTCCACACAATATATGAGATTTTAACATGAAGGCTTGAGTTAGAAGACCCAATAAAACATAAAAATCTAAGATCAATCACGCTTGATGTACACCCAGAGGCTTACAAACAATCTCTGTCAACAAATGAAAGAAAAGTGATTTTAAATCGTTTATTTCACTTCCAGATGAAAGCTATTTTGAGAAATGAGATTATAGATTCCACTAAACTGTCACAAGGGTTGAGACCTATGTGATTAAGATATATTTTGATACAAGATTGCAATAGGAACAAGAAAAACTATTTGCAGACATTCAGAAATGAAAAAAACACATTTTACTCAAGATCAACATAGAATAACTCGAGTTTGATTAAATTTATCAGCAGAGGAAAGTTTATAGAAAAATCTCAGATTTTGTCAATGGATTTACACTTGCAACCACCTTTAATAGATCAAACTTAATACAAAAGAGATATACAAGCTTCTCAAAAGACGAGCTTTGTCAAATTTTCCTCTTAGAAATTTTATTCAACCTCTAACACTCCAACCATTTGCATGATAAATTTGTACCATTTATAACATTTAAAAAAGATGCCTTTCCCCCCCAAAAATATAGACATTGAGTGCCACCAGTGTTTTCCATGATCATGATCGCGATTCCCAGAATCAGATCTGTAAAAAGTTACCAGGTGCTCAGGGGGGCATATCTCTTCGAATATCTCCTGCATTCAACTCCTTCATCTAGAAAATCACTCCTCCTTAAATTTTCCAACCACTTCCACCCCTAATTTGTCAAATCGGGTTCCTTGCGTGCTCGGGAGAAGAAAAATAGAAAATCAGATCGATCCTAATAGTCAGACCATTTTAATAGCGAAAGACATCTCCAGATCTCCTTCACCAAACTTAGATATCAAAATTAACTCTCCTCTTAGTTTGGCGTGTAGGAAATACTAAGAAATCATGAATACTCACACTTCCAAGAGCATTTCAATAAAAATGGGGGGAAAAGCAGATTTAGACTCACAGTTTTCATTGATTTTTACTTTGAATTTGGGCTGTCCATGTGGAAGATTCAATTTAAGACATGCCTGGGGTTTTTATTTTGACTTTATACCACTTTATGAAAAAATGGAAAAAATTCCCATTTTTCTCTATGCCTCCACTCTTGAGAAATGAGCTCGACACATGCTCTAAGGTGGGTCCTAAAGGAACCACGACCAAATTCTGCCATTTTACCTCTTTTTTGGAAAAAGGAAAATTTTCCAAGTTTTCTCCGCAGCTCCACCCTTAAAAATGGGCTTGACACATGTCCCAATGTGGGTCCCATCAGAACCACACTTTCCTTTTCATTTTTAACTCTTTTCTCCTAAAAGGAAATTTTTCCAACTTTCCCTCGAGATTCTGCACCTTCGCTGTTCACTGGAGCAAGCTTTGACCTTTCCTTTATCGAGATTGCAGGCCATTTTGATGTTTTAATCTTTTGAATATCAAGGGGAAAAAAATCAAAGTTACCCCTGATGGTCCGCCTCCCCACCCCTTTTGAATTTTCAAACTATCACACGTCACAATGACGCATCTTGAGATGGTTCTTAAAATTTGAGACCTTGAAAGAGCACGGGCTCGCCACGTGTCTTGGCTTGGAAAATTTTGTCTGAAGGATTTGAGCTCCATGGAAGGCGCCATGTGTAAGAGTCTGAGACAATATCTTTTGGCCACTTGAAAAGTATAAGCAAAGTGCAAAGTGAGCAGAGGCATCCAAGTGTCCTCCTAGCACTTCTTTAAAATGAAACTCAAGGGCCGATGCCCAAACATACATGGTTCCTCCACGTGTCCCAGACCTCCCAAAACCTTTGGAAAAAATACCAAGTATGGGAAGATCCAACAGAAGCCTCCACGTGTCTCCATGGCACAATTTCAAAATGGTGCCCAAGTTTGAGACCCTAAATGAGCACAAGCTCACCATGTGTCTCTGTCCCGCCAAACTGTATTAGCTGCATAAATTTTTTTCTAAGTTTGGGAAAAGCAACAGAGACCTCCCGTGTCCTAGCCCGGCACTACTCCAAGGCTAAACCAAAAGATAAATCTTCAAATGAGTGCCACTCCTCCACGTGGAAAAATTTATAAATGGAGGCCATTCATAAAATTTCTGATGTACCATGCCGAGTCACGTTCAACCAAAAGAGGCCACATTCCCTGTCGATGCAAGGATGAAAATTTGACCAAGAGAAACACCCATCAAACTGTAAAATGTAGAAAAATGACCATTTGAGCCTGGAGATGAAATTTTTTCCAAGGACAGAGGATTTAGAAATGTTACAAGGCTCAAATACGCTCTTTAGAGCTACATCCATTCATTTTTCTTCAAGTATTTAGGGCAAAAATGAAAAGGGCAGCAAATCCTGACCATGTGAAAGATGGAAAGAACAGTGAAAGCCCAAGTTTTAGAATGAATAGAGAACGGGAGACCCAAATTACAGACCCATTAGAGGATCAAAGAAATGAGGAGACAAATATGGACCCATGCGTGATTATCGGCCCAAGGAAAGATAAATAATGGCAAAAAAAGGAAAGTAGAGACTTCCCAAACACAACACAGGGGGATAAAATGTGACAGAGGCTATAAATCAATGGATTTTCAAAGGTAGAATGGGGTGAGACTGTTTTGAGCACCAACATCGGCTCCGACTCAGGGATGGGTAACTCCCTGTGAGTGCCAAAAGAACAATGGGTAGACCAGGTGCCAAAAATATCCATTGGGCAACAAATTCATCTTGTAGAGTAAAGAAATAGAGCCATCTCCCAAAAATGAAACAGAAACCATAAACCAGTAAAAATAGGTCACCAAGGACCAGAATGAACAAAAAATACAAAAGAAAAGAAACAAACAACCAAATATACACTGTACAAAATATTTTCACCTTGATTCTGGGGAATTAATACAGGAAATGCTTCAAATGTCATGCCATTAACTGGAAATTCAAGAAAATCACCATCCAAGAAATCCTTCAAGAAGAAGGTGTGTTCACCAATTATAATATCAATGGAGTAAGGACCCATCCATAATGAGTCAAATTTTCCATGCTTTCCCTTATATTCATTCTTGCTATCTCATAGTAGCACAAGATCTCCAACATTGAAAACTATGGGAGTGACCTTCTTATCAAATAACTTCTTCAGCTTTTCTCTAAACTTCACATGCCTCTGGTGGGATGCCCTCCTCTCTTCATCAAGCTCAACAATCTGGTTAATGCGAGCATCACAAGGACTTACCTCTTGATCCTCCAGCTATTGAATGAACTGATATGAAGATAGTTGCATATGAAGGGGCAGTAGGGCCTGAGTCCCATATACCAACTCAAATGGACTCTTTCCAGTAACTCTTTTAATAGTGATTCTATCTTCCCAAACAAGAAACTTCAACTATTCACCCCACCTTCTCTTGTTTAGCTCCAAGGTTCCTCAGATAATCTTTAGGAAATTTTTATTACTAGACTCAGCTTGTCCATTTCCTTGGTGATTGTAATTAGAGGCATATGTCAAGTTGATCCCATAATCTTTGCACATTACCACCAGAGGTTTACCTCTGAAACTCATGGCATTATCATCTACAATCTTGACTAACACCCCAAACCTGCAGATGATATGGTTCAATACAAAATACATGACAATTTAGTGTGTTGCCTTCTTGGTTGGGATTTCCTCCACCCATTTATTAAAATAATTAGTTACTAAAAGAATCCACTTGTGGCCAACACTTGAAGGGTTTGAAATCTCACCAATGAAATCCATTCCCCATTGCTTGAATGGAGATTTGATTGATACAAGCTACAAAGTAAGGGAGCTTGAAGCTTTTAGTCTTCTAGAGAAGTGATAACAACTCTCACATATTCTAACAAAAAGATTTGTATCCTTGAAGAGAGTTGGCCACTAATAACCAGCCCTCAGGATCTTGTGTGTTGTGACTCTTGCAGTGTAATACCCCCCATAAACTCCTCCGTGGAGATCAAAAATTATCTTGGGGGCTTCTTCTTCAGTAATATACCTTAAGAGGACTCCCTCTAGGTTTTTAAAGTTAACCCATAATTAGTAATGAAATATTTCGGGGAGTCCAACATAAGATCTCTTTTCTAGTTCTTACTTAAATACTCAGGGAAATATAAGTGTCTGAGATAAAAAATCACATCATTATACCACTCAGAACTCATCAACCTTTCAAAAGCATCTACCCTTTCTCCTTTTACCTCATTTACCTCAATAGTTTGCAAGTTTCTCTCAGCCATAAGCTTATCCAAGCCCAAACATCTCACAAAATTTGTGGTTTGGATATCCATATCATATTCTTGCAACTTGTTCACCCACCCGCACCTTTTCTTGAGACTTCCATCTCTGATAAAATGTCTTTTACCATGGTGTGGGGAGCATAAAAAATAATCTTAGAACTAAAAATGTAATTCCTGAAAACCTTTGTTTCTTTTACCAAGGCAAAGGCTTGATTCTCCATAATAGTGTACTTCAGCTCAGCCCCTTACAAGGCCTTACTGAAAAAGGGAATTGGGCTCTCAACACCTTCATCATCCTTCTGCAATAGGACATAAGAAATAGTGTTCTCTGAAGCAAAGGAAAATAGTTGGAAAGGCTTCTTATAGTTTGGAGTTGCCAAAATAGGGGCATGCTTTAGTGCCTCTTTAATCCCATTGAAATCTTGGATGATAGCTTCCTCCCACTTGATGACCTGGTCCTTCTTTAACATGGAAGTGATTGGAATGGTCAACTCAGTACATTTTGATATGAATCTCTTGATGAAGTTTATCTTCCCAAATAAAGACTAAATTCCTTTCTTGGTCCTTGGAATATGGACCTTGCTGATGGCCTCTACCCTCTCTGGATCAATCATCACCCCTTCTTGTGACACAATGTGACCAAGAAAATTTTCCTTTTGCACTCCAAAATGGCAATTATTTGGATTGAGCGAGATGCCATATTCTCTACACCTTATCATCATCTTCTCTAAGTGCAGCAAGTGATTACTTCTTTTCCTGGAAAACACAGTTACATCATCTTGATAAACAACAATAAAATCATTGATGTAACCAGCAAAAGCAACATCCATTGATCTTTGAAAGGTGGCTCCAACATTCATCAAACTGAAGGGCATCTTGACATATACATAGGTTCCCTAAGGATTAGTAAAGGATTTCTTGATCCTTTCTGATTCCTTCACCACAACTTGGTTATAACCAGAGAAACCATCTAAAGTGGAGAGTAATTCAGAACCAGTCACTAATTGCAGCATGTTTTCCATATTTGGTAAAGGATAATTATCCTTCATAGATGCTTTGTTTAGATTATTGAAATCTACATAGCCTGATATCACCATTCTTCTATCTTATTGGTACTAGGTTTGCAACCCAAGAACAATACCTTATGGGTTGAATAATCCCTCCATCTCTTAGATTCTTCAGTTCCTCTTGCATTTTATGAGATAAGAGTGGATTGATTGGCCTCTGTTTCTTCTTGAATAGCTTTGCATTAGAATTCAAGGGAATCTCATGTTGAAACAAGTCCTCTTTGTATGCTTTTGGTTCAGAATAAGTCCAAGCCATGCAATTCTGATACTTTTTCAACAATTGGATGTATGAATGCTTCTCCTCCTTGCTGAGATTGTTTCCTAACCAAATTTTCCTTGGCTTCTCCTTTGTGCCAAGGTCATTCTCCTCAATATCCCTTGAGGCTGCCATGCATCTATTAACAATGCGATCAACATTATCAAAATCGGACTCAAGAGCAACTAGCCCTCTAGGAAGGTATTAGTCTTTAGCTGGATGATGCCCTCACCAAAAAAGGTTTCCTTCCCCTTTGTTGCACATACCAATGGCTCCAAATCAATGCATTGATCATAAAATTCTCCCTTGTTCCGTAGAAATCTACTGATATGAGCATCATCATCAAATACGTGCCAGTGTTTATGTTGTCAGAGATAGAGGGTCTTGTCAATATCTCCACATCATATTCACAATATGGGGACATTACACAATTGTCAAAATGGGACCCCAACACTGCAAGTTTATCTGCTAAGTTGTTGAACTTCCTATTATGATGCACAATGTTGAATGAATCAAACATCTCAATGAGATCCCAAACTGCATGCTTATATTGTTTTATCCACTGATTTTTTGTGGGATACAATTTTCTAACTTGTATTACAATTAATTTTGAGTCTCCTTTGAAAATGATGTATTTGACACGATATTTCCAAGGAATTCTTAAACCCAACAACAATGCCTCATACTCAGAAATGTTGTTAGTGCACTCAAAGTTGAGTTTGAAGGAAAAAACAATTTTTTCTTGACCTAGAGAAAGCAAAACAACACTAGCACCATTCCCAAACTTGGAACAAGCTCCATCAAACAATAGAGTCCAAGGAGAGCCAACTTGTTCAAGACACCTGCATTCTTCAATCTTGTGATCTTTTCCATCAGCAAATCCTACAAATTTATCAACATCAACAATTGTGTACAAAACTTCATAAGATGCATTGTTGGGATCTTCAATAAGGTGTAACATTTTATTTTTCCCATACAACTTGACAAGAATTCCCTCAACCTGACAAGAATTCCCTCAATTCCCATACAACATGTCCATTTGGAAACTCCCATTAAGACTTACAACCCATTTTCTAAACAATAGCATGCCCCACTTGGCTAGGCAGCCAACAATTACAACATCAAGTTTTAAATTTTTACCTGGGTAAGCTACAAGTTGCACCACCAATCCCTTCACACATCCCACCATTGGCACTTCTCTAGAATCCATGGAGTTGTAATTCCATATGCTTCAGTTACTTTAATATTCAGCTCATTCATGACTTCAAGAGGCATGACATTTCATGGTGCCCCTGAGTCAAACATGTAGTTATGGAGTAATTTTTCCTTAATGATTAGGGTAGTCAAGAATGGATCCACATTCAGCTAATAATCTACCAAGGATGTCCCCAAATAAACCTCAGGTGGTTCATCTAGCCCTTCTGATGCTGGTGGTGCATCTAGTTCTTCAATTATTGGAGGAGTCTCCGCAATGTTTATGTTTCTTCCTAGGGTAGTATTCTATTCTTTCAATCCCAAGTATTCAAATGCTCTCTTTTTGTGCTTAAGGATCCTAAGCAACTCAACAATTAGAACTGAGATCCTGATCTAACTCAAGACTTGGGAAATATCATAAGGGACAAAATTTGGCAAGGCAACATTGGGAGGAAGGTTGACAGGCTCATTAGATGGCACATGATTTTTGATAGCTTGAGCATGAGGAGGGGTATGATTTTTGTTCGGGACAATAAGAATCTTGATGGATACATCTTTATTAGGATCCTCTTTAGGAACATTTGAAGGAAATGGAGTTTTTGGCTAGGCCTACTGCCTTGTCCCTTTAAAAACCCTACTTCTTGTGTTGTGTTTATTTTCTTGAGCCATAACAACATTCATCAACAACTACTTGTCCTCCTTAGATGGGATGCCTCCTTCATGCTTATTTATCATTAAAGCCCTAAAATATTCAAATTCATTATTGGGCAATTCAAAATCTTGTACAATATCTACTTCTAAAGTATGAGAGGGAGGAATAATAGGTACTCAGTGGATGCAATCCCAAAAATCAGCAGTAGTTCTGGAACTTATTACTTTAGTTGAAGTTTCCCCTTGTTGTGAGCTTGTGGAGGAACCCATCATGAAAAAATCATCATCATTATCATCACCATATTCTTCCTCTTCCTACTGATCTTCCTCACATGGAGCATGGGACATGAAACATTTGTCACACCAATCAAAGACATCTGTCTCCTCCACTATAGCAACTTTGGTAGCCAAAGAATTAGGTACCATTCTATTTTCCCTGGCCTAGGACTGCATATTTCCAAATCCAACAGGTCCCTTGCCTCTATGATCAGATCTTTGGTGATTTGTAAACTTGTCTTCGCCCTATTGTTTGTGTTGAC
Organism: Taxus chinensis; assembly: GCA_019776745.2. Taxonomy (NCBI): domain Eukaryota; kingdom Viridiplantae; phylum Streptophyta; class Pinopsida; order Cupressales; family Taxaceae; genus Taxus; species Taxus chinensis. The sequence continues at coordinate 103,361,361 of CM034146.1, forward strand.
TGTGTGAACTCTGCCCAATCCCTTTTTCTGCCTGGGATAATTCGTATGATATTTCTTTGATAGCCCCTGCCAAAGTTTTTACAACTTCCTCCAAATCAGTAGCCTTACTTGATTGATGCTTTTCTGGTTTGATTAGTTTTACACCCTCCATTTTTGGAGGCTTTCCAATTGCCTTGATGTTGTTTTCAATTTGCAGGGCCATTGTGAATGCCTACCTAAAATTAGTAGAATTTTTATCCCTTAAGTAGTAAGCAACCATTTTATCAAATTCATCTGAATATTTGATCAAACATGATTCATCACATCACCTTATCCTAAGAGGAAATATCCTCAAGGTCTTATCAAACCTTGTGTTGAAATCATGTACTGACTCATTAGGATTCTTCTTGATGTTTTAAAATTCTGACAGAAGAAACCTAGGGTCAGTTCTATCACCATACTGCAATCTAAATGCATTCTTCATCTCTATCCAAGAGTCAATGGAATTATCTGGAAAAGATTTATGCCAGTCCCTTGCATCCTCTTCCAGAGTATGGATAAACAGTTTGATATATACATCTTCATGTTCAATATCAAATTCTTCCATCATATTGAAAAAAAGATTTAGATGTTGATCACCAGTTATAGTGTTGTTTCCTTGGAACTTGGGTAATATGTTCCTTACATCCTGGGGAATTGCATTTGGGTAACCAGCCATCCTTATAAAATTTATAGGACCAAAGATGTTTACAAAAAATGGAGGTCTAGGTGGGGGTAGGGCCATATTGTTTTGAGGAGGTGACCCTGGAGGAGAGATAAATTGATAAGGGGCAGAGGGCATTTGAAATAGAGGAGTATAAATTTCAAAATGGATATCCCCTACAGGCCTTATTTCTTGGAAATACCTATCAAATTTTGAAAAGACAGGGACACAATGAGAAGCAAACTTTTCAAAATCAAATGAAGACTCCTCTCTAGTTGGAGAATTCAATTCCACAAAGAGGCTACCTGATTCAGAAGCACTTGAATGGAAGTATTCAATAATAGGCCAATCACTTTCATCAATGTAGACCCCTCTTCTTTTCTGATGATCTCCCACAACTCTCCAAGATTTTATTCCTTCTGATTTTGCTTTTCCTAGCTCAAGAAATAATGTCCTAGTAGGATCCCTAGTAAATAAAGAACTTCTTCCCTCTAGATTTGCAAAGGTTAGTAACAAAACTTACTTTGATAGAGTTTTAAGACACTGGTCCTTATGAAAACCAAATCAACAAGGAGTCACCACTAAGGAATTCCACCTTAGTTGTGCAAATGCACTAAAATATGATTTGTCAAATGTCTGTCAGCACTAAAAATGGAAATGAAAGATCTTACTTCCCTTTACCAAAATTTATCAGTGAATACTAGTGCAAAAACTTGTAGAGACTCGAAAAGTTGCATACAACACCAAGGTCTGAGTATGAACTATAATCCCTGGCAACGGCGCCACTTAGGTGTTGGTACCCAAATTGATTCTCCCTCAAATTTTGAGAAGCAACACAAGTTTTGGCAGGAAGCTTAGAGACAGATAGATCATGGTCATTTGTTTTGTAGACAGGGATGGGATATAACTAACCCTCTATCACTCAGATGTGGAGAAATGGATAGCACCCTCAAGAGCATGTGATCTATCCTCACTATTTTAGGTTGTTCCTTTCAACTAAGGTAAAAGAACCCTTTTGTAGCCTATTGTTTATGAAGGATATGGAGATGTTCTTCCTAATGAAGTTGTTAAGGATACCTTGAAGAAAATATGATCAATGAAACAAAATATAACTCTCACGAGTTTTCACTCTAGATAGTGGTAATATTCTCTAGGCAAGGTTTAGGCTATGAAAGACATTTCGAATCCTGATTGTTTATGCTTGTTTTGGTAGTAAAATCTATGCTTTTATATACACACATGACAAATAGGGGTAGTATGGGTAGGATTGGTTGTTTTCAAATAAATTTTGGTGAGAGGTGAGGTAGAATGAACTTGATTTTCCAAATCTCTTAGAACTCTTACAAAAATGAAAGTCTAGAGAATAGAATACTTCAGAATAGATAAAATGTTCCTTTAACCAGAAGATGTACTTCAATGGAGGCCCAGATTAGCACTTTTTTAGACAATATATGATATTTTAACATGAAGGCTTGAGTTAGAAGACCAAATAAAAAATCAAAATCTAAGATCAATCATGCCTGAGGTACACCCAAAGGATTACAAACAATCTTTGTCAACAAATGAAAGAAAACTGATTTTAAATTGATTATTTCAATCCCAGATGAAAGCTCTTATGAGAAATGAGATTACAAATGCCACTAAACTATCAAAAGGATTGAGATCTGTGTGATTAAGACATATTTTGATACAAGATTGTAATAGGAACAAGAAAAATTATTTACAGACATTCAGAAATGAAACAAACACATTTTTCTCAAGATCAACACAAAATAACTCAAGTTTGATTAAATTTATCAGCAGGGGAAATTTTCTAGAACAATATCAGAGCTTTTCAATGGCTGTACACTTGCAACCACCTTGAAACGATCAAACTTAATACAAAAGAGATATATAGGCTTCTCAGATGGCTTCTCAAAAGACACATTTTGTCAAGTTTTCGTCTTGGGAATTTTCTTCGACCTCTAACAATCCAACTATTTCCACGATAATTTTTTTCCATTTATAACATTTACAACAGACCCCTTTTCCCCCAAAAAATCCATACATTGAGTGCCACCAGTGTTTTCTATGATCACAATCGTGATTCCTAGAATCAGATCTGTAAAAAGTCACCAGGTGCTCAGGGGGTAGATTTCTTCAAATATCTCCCGCATTCAACTCCTTCCTCTAGAAAATAACTCTTCCTTCAATTTTCCAATCACTTCCACCCCTAATCTGTCAAATTTGGTTCCTTGCGTGCTCGAGAGAAGAAAAAAGGAAAATCAGATCGAGCTTGATAGTCAGACCATTTTAATGGCGAAAGATGTCTCCAGATCTCCTCCACCAAACTTTGATATCAAAATTAACTCTCCTCTCGGTTTGGCATGTAGGAAATACCAAGAAATCATGAATACTCACAGTTCCAGAAGCATTTCAATAAAAATGGGGGGAAAATAATATTTAGACTCACAGTTTTCATTGATCCTTTTTGAATTTGGGTCGTCCATGTGGAAGATTCATTTTAAGATGGGCCCGGGGTTTTTCTTTTGACTTTATACCACTTTATGAAAAAATGGAAAAAATTTCCATTTTTCTCTGCGCCTCCACTCTTGAGAAATGAGCTTGACATGTGCCCTATGGTGGGTCCCAAAGGAACCGCGGCCAAATTCTGCCATTTTACCTTTTTTTTGGAAAAAGGAAAAATTTCCAAGTTTCCCCCGACATCCCGAACCTCCGCTTTTCCATTATGAGCAAAAATACGAACAAGGCATTAATTCACATGTCCTAATGTGGGTCCTATCGGAACCATGCTTCCCTTTATCATTTTTAACATCTTTTAACTCCTAAACGGCAAAAAACTTCTAGGTTACCTCCAAGAGTCTGCAACGTTTCTGCCATTGTCTGGACCTAAGAAATAAAATTTCCTTCCCTGGCTTGTGAAACACGAGATTTTCACATCTTTTAATCTCCTTTTAATCCCAAAAGGTAAAATTTTCTCTAAGTTACCCTCGATGGCCAGCCTCCCCATCCCACTTTTGACTTTGAAAACATAGCACATGTGTCCACCTTTGATTTGTTGCGGGCATCTTAGAGCTACTTTCTTTTCATTTTAGACTCTTTTTTCCAAAATAGCCTCAAGGCATCAAACAAACATGTCCTTTCCTAGCAACCAATAGGAGGTGAACACGATATGACTCTCTCACGGTAGGCACCATGTGTAAGAGATTTTCTGCTGCCCTTTCTTGACTTTGACTATTTCAACATGCCACGTAAGACCAAGTGAGAAGTGCAATGGGGCCGCGGGACCAAATGAATCCTTTTGCCAAGTAGCTTTAAAAAGAAACTTAAGGGTTCATACAAAAACCCATGTGCGGTTCCTCCAAATGTCCCAGACCTCAAAAATTTCCATGTTTCTGAATGAATAACCAAGTATGGGAAGAATTTGATAGGAAAATGATGCTCGTGTCAAACCATGGAAAAACATCAAAATTGTGCCCAAGTTTGATGACCCTAGAATGAGCGCGGGCTCACCATGTGTCCCCTATTTCACCAAACTATATTAGCTGCATAAAAACTCGAAACAAAGTCCAGATAGAAAATGCATTTTGAAGACATCTATTTCGATCATAGTCCGATGGACTTTTCAAAGGCATACAAGTACCAAATTGATCAATCTTCAAACTGAGTGCCACTCCATGTAGGACAAAGTGGAAAAAAATTGGTAGAGCTATTCATAAAATTTTGGAAGTAAAATAGTTGAGTCACATCTAACCAAAAGAGGCATACATGGAGATTTATTTAAATTAGATGGAAAAAAACAAGTTTGTGAACACTTCAAATGCCTTTCAAACCGTAAAATTCAGAAAAATTTTCAGACCATTTAATCTTGAGAGGTACGAATGTTTCTCAACAAGCAGACCAAAGGGAAAAACTTCGATAGAAAAACTGCAAGGCTCAAAAATAGCTCTTTAGAGCTACATCCATTCATATTTCATCGAGTATCTGGGCCAAAACATGGACACAGGAAAATATATCCCAACTATGGAAAGTAAACAAGATATGGGAAATATGTCAGTTGATGGATGGAATACAATGAGAATATGAGTTGGTAGGATTCACATCCCCCTCGAATGAATGGAGTTGTATGCAATGAGGTTTATTTAGTATTTCCCCCTCATGCAATCAATCGGCCCAATTAACTATTAATACGATAGTGCGTCATCAGGAAATGGTCAAGATTGTGTATTGTGCACTATCTCAGATGTATTGAATATGTATGAAAAAGTGGTGATAAATCAATGTGATTTTCAGAGATAGAATGTGTGCATGACCCTTATGAGCACCAAAAATGTCATAATATCACGAAAATATGACCTACACAAGAAGTGATGATTTATCCTAAAGTGTATATCACTACAAGATGAACTATCCAGGGAGTCGGTGATGTAGCAACTAAAGCGTACTGCCACTGACATACCAACATCAATGGAGTAGGTGCAACCAGTTTAGCAGTGAAATAGCATATCGTCACTAACCTACAAAATATCAACAATGATATGAGGTTGATTGAGAACCATGTTCATTCTGTCCATGATGGTCTTATTTTTGTGCACCATTGTCCTACCTTTCGAGACCTAGTCAAAAGTATGCACCATTTCAGAGTAGAGTGCATTTCCATAGGGTAGTGCAGTGTAGTGCGTCTGTTAGAAAATGTAGTATGTGAGTATGATAAGAGATCTTCCATGCTACCACTTGAGAAAAATGTGTAAATATGCAATGTATAGTGTCAACAATGTAAGTATGCATAGAAACAAATAATAGTGTGAAATGATTCAGAACCAGTGTCAGTATATAGGATGAGTAATATATGATCCTCCTAGACATCAATCAACACATAGGATTGTGACACATATGTGATGATTTCCACTATTATAGTTTGTATCAATATGCTATGATATCCCAATATTTGCAACAGTGTTATAAAAAATGATGTAGAATGAATTTTTTAAGACATATGACGTGACATGTGTGACATGGGAAAAAATGTGTATTACCTATTGTACAGTGTGTGGGGTTCAAATGTGTAGTATGATCCCTCAACATATAAGCTAAGTACTAGAACCTGAAGCACTAAACTAGTGTGTCATTGGGTAATATAGGTCAATGCATAACCATCATGATAAAGCCATGAGTATGAAAGATTATGATAATAGTTTGATATATGATTACCATCAAATGTATAAGAGATGTGTTGATTGTTGAGATGGGGGGAGATGTGTGATTGTAGATGCTTCCCCTAGTGAGTTGCATGCTGTAGATGGAAGAGATTCATAGTTTTTCATCGCAATGACGTTGAATATAAGAGATTCAATCAATTTCAGGATAAAATCCTACTCAAGTATAATTGGAGACATGATAAGAAATAGACACTCAGGTGTATCCTACAAAGAACTCATTGCGATGTATAGGTGTAGAAAATCATGGCATACTCTTCAAGTTTCAGATCAGATTCAGGGTAGCTAAGTGGAAAATCCATGTTCAATGGACCAACAAAAAATAGTCGGACTCATAAGTCTGGAGCATGAGCAAATTACCTATGGAGAGTACAACCAAAATGACATCCAAGATAACTCTGAGAGTTAGTGTAGTTATATTGTACTATCAGTATTGGCTAATGATAGTTTCACAGAAAAAATTACGCGTCCAACTGTGCAATGGCCCTAAGTCCGTGAGAGGTTCAGGAAACAAAGATAGTCACTATCAAATACATGAAGGCCATATGTGACTATGCCATAATGTGACAATAACTGTTCGATAGAGATGTGCGTGAGTGAGTTGGTCCTTCTTATGTCCTTTTAAGTGCTTGAATACAAGCTTCGACGCCTTAAAATCTCTTAGTGTGAAAATAGTATCTCGCCTTAAGTACAATCAATTGGGATATTACTCCCAATACATATCTTCTCCTTAATGGTTCCCCTTAAGCGCCTGCATGTGAAAGGCGTGCCTTCCATGCCTTCCTCCTACATGGCCACTTTGTTTCATATTCCATCATGTACTTCTTGTGCACCCATTTGCATTCTTGTCTTCAAAATTGGCTAAGTCCCTACTCTTCCTCTTGCACAGTTGCTTGCATCCTCTCCCCTTTTCTATCGTTGCGCTCCCTCCTTTACTTGGATGTCTACGTAACATATTCCCATGCCTTCTATAGGTATTCCCTCCTCCTGTGTGTGCGCCTATGTGTGCACCTTCTCTCTGTTTCCCTTCCACACCTTGTGTCTGACTCCCGAACTTCAAAAGGCCATAAATTTTGATCCAGAGCTCCAATTTTCACAAAATTGGACTTTTCAGAATGGGCATAAAGATATAAACATCAAAACAGTTTCACCAAATATATTACCATATGAAAATCTATCAATTTAATAACCTCATTACATTCATCAGACTCATTACAGACCATCACAGTAGTGCAGACTGAAAAGTCCATACATCATAACTGGATTTTTTTCCATAATCAATCTGTTCCTAGACCAAGGATACAATGTAAGAAATCATCCCCCAATACATTCTTCTCCTACAGATCTTCTGCCCATTCATCTATGGAACTCTCCTATCATTTGGGTCTAAAAATACGAGATGTCCCACTCTTTCTCATTCTTCATAGTCTAGGTTTCCTTTGTTACTTGGCATTTTTGCTATATATAGGCCTCTTCAACAACCAACTGAATTCCTGTAGCTCAGAGGCTATGGATTTGATCGCCTTGTAACATGTCTATAGTGGTCCATCCATGGGAGCAAAATTTCATCTCTAGGCTCAAATGGTTATTTTTATGCATTTTAACAGTTTGATAGGCGTCTCTTCCGGTCAAATTTACATCCTTGCATAAAAAGGAAACGTTACTTCTTTTGGTTTATCAAGTGTGATCGAGGGGATAAATTTTTAAAAGTTCCCAAAACATCCCTAAATGGTTTCAGTGCAGAAGATCATCTCGAGAACTTTCCAACGACTGTGAGAACTGCGAAAAATCTGATTAGTTCTTTTAGCTACTTAGATATGGCTTCTGGTCAAAGTTCGGATGGGCAACAGTGGAAAGTCAACTCTAGTCAACTAGTTCAATATTGGCTACTTTGGCAAAAATTTTGCACTGTGACACATGCGGCCTTGCCAAACACTCGATTAAAGAAAATTTCACTGGCAAGGAAATTTTCCTATTTGGGAGACGACAAGTGGACTACAAGATTACCGAGTTGATTTGATGTGGCTAATTCGGGGCACTCTTGTACTGGGTCGAAATTATATTGGTAAGGCCAAAACTTGTCCATATTTGCCAGGAACGATTATCATATTGAAGATGTGTTATACATTAGTATGGTAAAAAAAATAATGCCGGGAGGACATGTGGAGGTAATAAAACCTACCTAACCACGCTCGGACTTAGGAAATGAAGCGTTGTTATGGGGCTAGGTACCATTTGCGTGGATTCCACGTGACACGAATGTTCAGTGGGATCAAGGTTTAGTGTAAAACCTTATCCCTAAAATTTCCTAAACCATGGCGCCTATTTGGGATTATATCCCATTAAAAATGAGCTTTTTAACGACTATAAGAATCTGCTCCCACAGCCGAACACTCTTAGCTCAAGATTTTGATCCAGTCAAAGTTTGGTCAACCGGAAGGTCAACGTTCGTCAAGCATGTCCAAACTTGGTGATGTGTAATCCCATGTTCATAATTGGCTAAGTGGCGCATTTGGATATGGAATTAAGTCCCTTATAAAATGCAGAATCCAGGGAAAAATATGAGGCCGCTGGGATTGTGACATCCCTTCTTCATCGGGTCAAAGACCAATCCTCGTTGACCAACTCACCTAGGGGCTTGGGCGCACTTATAAAATGGAGGGGCGCTTCAACCGCTGTGAGGACTAAGGTATGTCATCGCTGACGTGGTGGGTCCACAAGCCACCACGTGGCTTGCCACCACTCGTCGAATTCACTCGATTTGCCTATCGAGGGTCGACAAGTGGTACTTATTGCCATATTTCATTATAGTGTGGTCAAATTTCATAGTGCTTTGGTAATTATTCATCATGCATTGCCATATGGTTCCATGTCATACGTTTTGAATTGACCGAGTTCTTACTATGTTTGCTCGGTGTTATTTCCTTGCACAAACTCGGGACAGGACTTTGGAACTCAGAGGATTACCCACATGGTATTGGGATTTTCAATATCCTCATTGAATGACTTGGGTGGTTCCACAATATCTAACAGCTCAGCCCATATCACGGGCTGTTAGACTTAACCAATGCAAACCGCCCAATTCGGTTGGGATTAGAATGCACTATCTAGCTCGGCCCATATGGAGTGGCCGACACAATCCCCAAACCCAGAACCCACATGACAACGGTGGGTAGAAGAATGCATCCAGCTCACAAGCTAAAATGTGGGGAGGACGTGACATCTATAGTCACGTACTTAGGCCATGAAGGATTAGGCTTAAATGCCTATACTTAAACCATAAATTATGTCCTTTTAGCGGAGAATGTGGGATTTTTATCCACCCAAACCAAATAAACTCGCGGCCAAAAAAGATGGCCGCTGGGTTTTGAACCCACTGACCTCATCCTTTCTAAAGTACCCATCCGCCCAACCAATTTGGCTACAGAGGCTCACGGATGAGATATAGACAACACTCAGTCGCTACAATTTAAACAACACTCGGGCAGGTCTGTGTAGAGGAAGCTAAGAAGGACCAGATTCTCAGAGAACTCCATTTTTGAAGGCTGTGCACTCAGATTGGGCATTTGGAGTAAAAAGATGAAATGTAGAGAATTCTGAGATGATTCCAACGATGTAAGGTTTGATCTTTTTTGATGATTTTTAACCTGTTTTTGGAAGCTTTGAATGCAGATTTTAACAGGGATCTTCAAGACAGCTAGTTGGAAAACACGAATTTCAATGCACTTCTAGTCCGAATTGTGACTTGGTGTAAACATAAAAATTGTTTAGAATTCAGATCTGATCTCAGACATATGATTTGTTTTCATAGATATGTTTTTAAATCTCCATTTGTAGGTGTTTTTCTAACACTAGTTGTAGAGGAGATCACATTGTGAAAACACTGTAGGAGCCACGGATCGTTCTTGGGATAGTTTCTGCTATTTTTCAGAGTTATAGGGACATTGATCAGCTCATTTGCAGGTTGTGATTCATTATTGATTGTTTGTAAGAGTTATTGTACTTTCATTTCAATATTATTAATGGATCGGTTCAATCTGAACCCGGGGACGTAGGAATTTCCGAACCCCGTAAACAATCTCTGTTTGTTATCTGAGTCTTTTCAGTTTTTCTGATTATTTATTTGCTATACCCAAGTTTTCTGCACTTCTATGGATGCATAATAATAAAAATTTAATCAATTTTTGGAGTTTAGAATAGTTAAAATTGGTTAAGAAAATCACAATCTTTGGAAACTTTTAAAAGTGATGAAAATACAACACACATTTTCAGATCACATGTGGTGAGCCCGCACTCATTCAAGATCTCAAGTTTTGGGGACCATATCAAGATGCGCCATTATGACGCATGGAATTTTGAAAATTTAAAAGGTGGGGAAGTGAACCATTGGGGGTAACTTGGGTTTTTTGCCTCTTAAGGATTAAAGTATCAAAATAGCCCGCAAGCCCGACAAAAGGGAGGTCAAGATTGGCTTTGAAAAATTAGAGGGGTGGGGAAGCGGACCATTGGAGGCAACTTGGATTTTCTGCCTCTTGTTACTAAAAGGTTTAAAACATCAAAATGGCCCACATATCCGACAGAAAAATAGTTAAAATTTTTCCTCGATAAACATCAGAGGTGTAGACTTCCTGGGGAAATTGGGAAAATTTTCCTTTTGTGGAGAAGGGAGTTAAAAGTAAAAAAGGAAGCGTGGTTCCGCTAGGACCCACATCAGAGACTAGAAGTGGAAGGGTGGACCTGTGGGGAAAATTTGGAAAATTTTCCCTTTTCCAAAAAAGAGGTGAAATAGCAGAATTTGGCCGTGATTCCTTTGGGACCCACCTTAGGACACATGTCAAGCTCATTTCTTAAGGGCAGAGGTGTGGAGAAAAATGTGAAAATTTTACAATTTTCCAAAAGTTTCAAAAGGAAAAGGGCAACCCACAGACCTGCTCGAAATTAGATCTCCCATGTGGATGGTCTAAATTCAAAAGAGAAATCAATGGCAGTTGTGCCTCTGTATTTGATTTTTCTTCCATTTAAACTTCAGAGCTCATGGGGTTACGTATTCTTATGGTTTTTTTATCATTTCTTGGAGTCTCTTGTGTTCCAAATGAAGAGGAGCATTAATCTGGTATCCTAGTTTGTTGGGGAAGGTCTATAAATGTCTCTCACCATTAATATGCAATCTGACTGTTAGATTCGGCTTGATTTTTCTTTCCTTGGCATGCGAAAGACCTATTGATATCTTGGTTTGGTGAGAAAAATCCGGGGATGTCTTTTACCATTAAGATGAAATTAGACCTTTGGGCTCAATATGATCTTCCATTTTTCTCCCCAAGCATGCAAAGAACTAGATTGGATAGATTAGGGGTGGAAGTGGTTGGTGAGTACAGGGAAAAGTGATCTACCAGAGGAAGGATTTGAATGTAGGAGATGTTTGAAGAGATCTACCCCCTGAGCACCTGCAAAATTTTTACATATATGATTATGGGAATCACGATCGAGATCATGGCGAGCATTGGTAAACTCAATGTCTGTGGTTTTGGGGGGAAAAGGATCTATTGTAAAATGTTATAAATAGGCATGATTTTTCTGTGAAAAGGGTTGGAGGTTGGAAGGTTGGAGTGTTAGAGGTCAGAACTGATTTTCTAAGAAAAAATCTTGATAGTACCCGTCTTTCTGAGAAACTATCTAAAGAAACCTATTTATCTCTTTTGTGTTAAATTTTATCATGTCAAGGTGGTTGTGAGTGTACATCCATTGACAAGCTCTGAGATTGTTTGAGAAACATTCCCCTACTGATAAATTTAATCAGACTTGAGTTAATCTCTTTTATTTTTGGGAAAAATTTATGTTTGCTTCATTTTTGAATGTCTGCATGTAGTTTTTCTTGTTCCCATTTCATTCTTACATTGAAATTGTGTGAATCACACAAGATATTATCCTTGTAATAGCTTGGTGGCATTTGAAATTTCATTTATCAAAAGATTTTTCATTTGATAGTGAAATATACAAATTTAAAATCATTGTGAATATTAGCATGACTATAAGATTGTTTGCTAGCCTTTGAGGGTATCTTCAGCATGATGAAACAGAGATTGATAATGTTCAGTCAAGTTTTCTAATTTGAGCATTCATTTTGGATCCTTGAAGTTTGTGTTAAAAGTACTGATCTGGGCCTCCATTGAAGCACATATTCTTGTTAAAGGAACATCCTGGCTACTATGAAGCATTCTACTATTTGAGCTATCCATTTTTGTAAAATTTCTCAAATATTTGGTATAATCAACTTTATCCTACTTCACCTCCCACCCAAATCATTCAAAAATAATTAGTCCTACCCATACTACCCATGTTTGTCTTGTTTGTATACAGATGCACAATTTATATTAGCAAAACATGCAGACTCAGGTTTTCATTTTCTTTAGTGTCCTGAACCTTTGTTAGAAAATATCTCCATTATCTAGAGTGATAACTTGTGAGAGTTAGGTTTTGTTATATTGATCATATTTTCCCCAAGGTCTTCATAAACACTTCACAAGGAAGGAATTCCCCATCTCCTCCATAAACAACAGGCTACAAAAGGGTTCTCTCACCCTGGTTGAAAGGAACAACCATAAAGTAGTGAGGATAGATCAAATCCTCTTGAGGTTGCTATCCATTTCTCCATATCTGAGTGACATAGGGCAAGTTAGATCCCATCCCCGGCTACAAAATGACTCACTATGATCTATCTGTCTCTAAGCTTCCTACCAAACCCGTGATGTTGCTTAGACTTTGAAGGAGAATAAATTCAGGTACCAACACCTTATTGGTGCCATTGCCAGGGACATAGTGGTTACAGTTCATATTTAGACCTTGGTAAAACACTTCTTATATGCTTTAAGTGTTGTGTGTAATTATTTTAGTTTCCACACCTAGTGTGGTAGCTTTCATTGATAAATCTGGTTAAAGAAAAGTCAGAATATTTCCATTTCCAATTTCTAGTGTTGACAGACATTTGACAAATCATATTTAGTGGATTTTCACAACTAAGGTGGAAATCCTTGGTGGCGACTCCCTATTGATCTAATTCTTAATGAGTACCAGTGCATTAACCTCTGTCAAGTGATATTTGTTACTAACCTTTGCAAAACTGGAAGGAAGAAGGTCTTTCTTTTCTAGGGATTTTGCTAGGACACTATTTCCAGAGCTAGGAAAAGAAATGTCAAAAGGAAGAAAAGCCAAGAGTGTTGTTGGAGATCAGTAGATAAGAAAAGGGATCTCCATTGATGAAAGTGATCGGCCTATTATTGAAGACTATCATTCAAGTGCTTCTGAATTAGGTAGCCTCTTTGTGGAATTAAATTCTCCAAATGGAAAGGGGCCTTCATTTGATTTTGAAAAGTTTTCTTCTCATTTTGTCCGTCTTTTCAGAAGTTGATAGATATTTCCAAGAAATAAGGCATGTAGGGGATATCCATTTTGAAAGTTGTACTCCTCTGTTTCAAAGGCCCTCTACCCCTTATCAATTTATCTCTCCTTTAGGGTCACCTCAGAACAACATGGCCCTGCCCCCACCTAGACCTCATTTTTTTATAAACACCTTTGGTCTTATAAATTTTACAGGGATGGTTGGTTACCCAAATGCAGTTCCCTAGGATGTAAGGAACATATTACCTAAGTTCCAAGGAAACAACACTATAACTGGTGATCAACATCTAAATATTTTTATCAATATGAAGGAAGAATTTGAGATTGAACATGAAGATGTATATATCAAACTGTTTATCCATACTCTAGAAGAGGATGTAAGGGACCAATATAAATATTTTCCAAATAATTCCATTGACTCTTGGACAGAGATGAAAAATGCATTTAGATTGCATTATGATGATAGAACTGACCCTATGTTTCTTCTGTCAGAATTTGAAAACATCAAGAAGAATCCTAATGAGTTGGTACATGATTTCAACACAAGGTTTGATAAGACCTTAAGGATATTTCTTGTTAGGATAAGGTGACGTGATGAATCATGTTTGATCAAATATTCAGATGCATTTGATAAAAAGGTTGCTTACTACTTAAGGGAAAAAAAATCTACTAATTTTAGTTAGGCATTCACAGTGGCCCTGCAAATAGAGAAAAATATAAAGGCAATTAGAAAGCCTCCAAAAAGGGAGGGTGTAAAACTAATTAACTCAGAAAAGCCTCAAACAAGTAAGGCTGTTGATTTGGACGAAGTTGTAAAAAAAATTACAGGGGCTGTCAAAGAAATATCATAAAAATTAGTCCGGGAAACAAAATCTATTGGGTAGAGTTCACATGGTCAACACAAGCAACAGGGCCAAGATAAGTTTAGAAATCACCAAATGTTTTATGATAGAGGGAAGGGACCTATTGGATTTGGAAATATATAGTCCCAGGGTAAGGAAAACATAAGGGTACTTGATCCTCTAGCTGCCAGAGTTGTTGTTGTGGAGGAGATATATGTCATTTATTGGTGTGATAGATGTTTCATGCCCCATGCCCCATGTGAGGAAGATAAACAAGAAGAGGAAGAAACTTATGATGATAATGATGATTATGTTTGCATGATGGGTTGCTCCACAAGCTCACAACAAGGGGAAACTTCAACTGCAGTGATAAGTGTTAGAAATGCTACTTATTTTTGGGATTGCATTCACCGGGTACCTTTTCTCCCCCCCTCTCATACTTTAGAAGTAGATACTATACAAGCTTTTGAATTGCCCAATAATGACTTTGAATATTTAATGGTTTTAATGATAAAGAAGTATGATGGAGGCATCCCATCTAAGGAGGATAGGAAGTTGTTGATGAATGATGTTGTGGCTCAAGAAAAGGAACACGACACAAGAAGTAGGGTTGTCAAAGGGACAGGGCCTCAGGCCAAGCCAAAAAATCCATTACTTTCAAATGTTCCTAAAGAGGCTCCTAAGAAAGATGCATATGCCAAGGGCTTTGTTGTCCCAAACAAAACGTGTACCCCACCCCATGCCCAAGCTGTCAAAAATCCTATGCCATCTAATGGGTCTATCAAACTTTCTTCCAAAGTCACCTTGCCAAAGTCTATCCCTTATGATATTGCCCAAGTCTCGAGTCAGATCAAGATCTCAGCTCCAATTGTTGAGTTTCTTAGGATCCCTAAGCACAAGAAGAGGGCATTGGAGTATTTTGAACTGAAAGAGGAGAATACTTCCCTAGGTAGAACATAAACATTATGGAGGCTCCACTAGTCATTAAAGAACTAGAAGCACCACTAGCATCAGAAGAGCTAGATGAGTCACCTGAGGTTTATTTGGGAACATCCTTGGTAGAGTCTCAGCTGAATGTGGATCCATTCTTCACCACCCTAATCATTAAGGATAGATTACTACACAACTGTATGTTTTATTCGGAGCATCATGCAATGTTATGCCTCTAGAAGTTATGAATGAACTGAATATCAAAGTAACAACCACATATGGGAAATGCATTGCCATGGATTCTAGAGAGGTGCTAATGTAGGGATGTGTGAAGGGTCTGGTGGTACAACTTGCAGTTTATATAGGAAGGAATTTTAAGCTTGATGTAGTTATTGTTGACTGCCTAGCTAAGTACGATATGTTGTTGTCTAGAAAATAGGCTGCAAGTGTTGGTGGGAGTGTTCAAATGGATATATCCTATTGCCACCATCCCGATTGAGGGCAGCCTTGTCAAGTTGTATGGGGAAAAGAAGATTTTACACCTTATTGAGGATCCCAACAATGCATCTTATGAAGTATTGTACACAAGTGTTTGTTGGTGTGTGTGACATGCCTAGTCATCATCCACATCACCTGGTGAGTCATCTCGCCTTGCGAGAGTCATAGGTCATAGGACGTCAAATGAAAAGTGTTAGATTCTATCATAGAATCTGTCATTGTCATTTGTGTCAGTACGTCATAGGAGTTACATTCCTTATTTGGAATTGTAAATCCTCCCTTAGTGGCATCATATGCGTTAGTCACATCATATGCGTCAGTGGCGTCATTGATATTCTTTCCTTGTACAGGCATTGGGGTTACACAACACCCTTATTTGTATTTCCTTTTTTCGATCTTTGAGTATGAGCAGACTTGTTTTCTTATTTGCATATTCTCTCCATTGTTCAAATCTTCTTGCTTATTGCATTGGAGCTTGACATTACCATTGGAGTGCAACTTTTTTGTGGTGCATTATTTTTGACATCGGTTCTCGCGAATCCCTCTTTCATGGTATCAGAGCTGGTTTTGGTAAAATGTGCACTCTTCGTTTATCAGTTGCTTATTACTTCTAGTTTCTTCATTTTTCCTCGAGCAAGTTTTTTCGATTATTACTTTGGAATCAAGTTAATCTCTTTAACAATTTGCTCTTGGAGTTTGTGCATTTTTGGGGGTTTGTGCATGTGTGCAGGTTTGCATTTATTTACCACCATATTTCATTGTTTTTTGGTAAACATCTTGGTAGAAAAATGCTTGATCAGAGGTAGGCCTTTTTGACTTTATTAGGTTTTCAAATAAAAGTGATTTTTAAAAAATAAATAAATAAATAAAAAATATGTGTTTATCGGCCTGTTATCTACCTCCCTCTCATGCCTGGTTATTTTATTTTTTCCCCCTACATTAGCTCCTTGACCTCGAGTTACGTTGCATGTTTTGAATTTTAAACCTTGCATGGTCGAGCCATCCTTTGCATTGTTTGAAGCATTTTTCCTACAGAGTTGGTGAGTTTCATACTCATTTATGTCGTGCTCAGTAGTTCTTGCTTCGCTTCCCTTGTTGGCTTCTCTGATCCGTGGGTTTTTCTTTTATCTGCACTCTGGATTTTTTCACTACCCTGTTCTCACCTTGCTGCCTTTGGGGCTCTGTATATTTTTGTATAAGCCTTGGTTCATGGAACATTGAAGTCAATCTGCATTTGCATATATTTGGGGTTCTTCGCTTTCCCTGTGTGCTCATTTTTTTCTGGCCTTGGATCTTCCCAAAGCTCAGTGGGTGTGGAATCTACTACCCTGCAAGCCTTGAGTGCTACTCCCTATTGTTTCCATCTGCCATGGGATCCTCCTCCTTGCTGAGCCACAACGTAGCTATCATTCCGTCCTTCCCATTGGTCGTTGACCCGTATAAAATCCCCCGCTTCTACTCATTTTCTTTTACTCTTAAAAAAATATAGTCTTTTTTAAGTCGTCCGTTTATTAATTTTTTAAGTCGTCTTTTTTCAAATTCGTGGAAATCTCATTTTTTTAAGGTAAGAGTTTTTTTTACAAAAGTGTGGGTGATGTTTTATAAAGTGGGAAGAATTTAATTTAAGTGGTGGGCATTTAATCTCTAAAAGTGCTTTTATTAAAAGTAAGGATTTTCTTTTAAAATAAAGTTTTAGAAAAAAGGGACATTCGTGGGTTTTTTAACACATAACATTAGTTAGGTTTAAAGGGTTTTTAGATCTAATTAATTGTTGTTTTTAAAAATAAAAAGAAAGGTCGAAAAATTTAATTTATTTGGTATTGTAAATTTTTTTTGGGGTATTTTGCTTGGTTTATTGTCCTTCCTTCAAGTGTCGAAGACGGAGGGTGAGGTCTAGGGTTGACAGGAGGCTAATCCCCCCTCATAATAAAAACAAACCCTATCTAAAATTCAATACTATTTCCAACGAGTATACATACGACACCCTTTGCATGCGTTTAGGGCACTTTTTTAATCCGTTTGTAGGATTATTAGCATTTTTCGATCAATTGTGGGAATTTTTTTTGCTTTAAATTTTGACTCGTTGCTCAGTTTTGAGCACTTCTTTAGTCAAAGTTGCATGTTTTCTCACACTCTAGATGATGGGATTATCAGTTTTGTAAACACACTATTTTATAAAGTGCTGCATTCTTGGGGTGTCTTTGTATTGCTTAATTCAGCTCATTTTGAGCTTTGTTTTATCCCTTTTATTGCTTGTGGACTTGTGAGTGCGTCTGCCACAGTCTTATAGCAAAGGGATTATTTTATGCGACATGAGATGCTATTTCTCACAAGGATTTCTCTTCCCCTTCTTGTTTTCACTCATTCTTGTGCTTGTTTACGGTGTCAAACTGTTGTGCCCAACAAACCTTGATTGTTGTCTCCACTCTTGTGCGTTATTACGCTGATTGCAAGGTGAGTGACAGACTGGTTCTCGACACATAGTTGCATCTGATTGTAATCAACACACTAAACTATAAAGTTCCTAACTCGGGGGGTGTGATATTGTTCTAGGGAGGTTGTTTCCTTTCTCTCTCCTTCCTTCTTCCTTGGTTGGTTCTATCTCTTCATTATGGATATATCTAAAGTACCGGTGCTCACACCTTTTAATTTCTTTGAATGGACATCTAAAATTATATTGGTTTTGTAAAGTAAAGGGTTATACCATGTCACCATGTGGTTAGAGACTGAACCTAATGATGAACATGAAAAATCTAAGTGGTTCAACCATTGTGATGAAGCCTTAGGTCTTCTTTGTATGTCCATCTCTCTTGACTAGCTCTTCCACATCAAAACTTCCTCGACACCTAATAAAGCATGGAAAATGCACGAAGATATGTTTGGGAAGCAAGATGACATGAGAGCACATGAGTTGGAGATGAACTACTAGGGTTAAATCCTAGTGAGTTTGAAAACCTGCAGGCTTTCTTCTCAAAGTTTGTCCACACTAGAATGCTTCTACAGGAATGTAAAGTGGAAAAGAAAGAGTCTCAATTGATCTTATTGATTCTTTCTAAATTAGGTCCTGAATACTTTGTCTTTGTTTCAACTTTCCATGCCATGAAAGTTGCCTTCTGTAGTACTTGGAATATGCCCTCCTTTGACAGTTTTTTGTCCCAACTCATTCGAGAACAGGACAAAATCATTCAAATGGGGACTCTAAAATCCAAGTCACATGCCCTTGTGGTGAATAAGGGTAAAAAAAATGAAAATAAGAAAGAAACAAATGACCAATCTAAGAAAGAAACCAAGACCAACCAACCCCCAGGTAAGCCCAACACCAACACTTCAACTTCTGAGCCTAAAGTGAAGAAGGAAAATTTTAAATGCTCCTATTATAAGAAATCTAGCCACGATGAGCATCATTATTTTTAGAAACAAATTGATCACTTAACTCATTTCCTTGAGAAAATAAAAATAAGTGTTCTTGAATCCGTTAAACCAAATACTCAGAATGGCAAGTCTTCTAAAGTAAAGGAGTCTAAAAATGAAAAGAAGAAAGGTATGGCCCTCGTAGCTAGATCAGCTCCATCATCAACTTGGATTATTGATTCTAGTGCCTCACACCACATGGCTTCATCAGAGGTTGAATTATCTAGCCTTGAACCATGTGGCATGTCCCAAATCATGCTAGGTGATGACACTCATGTGTCAGTTTCCAATAGTGGATCAATAGAGATAGAAGGTGGAACATTTTACCAAGTGTTGAGTGTTCCTAATCTCTCTACCAATCTCTTATCAGTTTACCAAATCACCCACCTTGGTGAAGGAATGTGAGTGGAATTTGGTCCTAACTTGGTGATCATTCATGAGCTTAACTCTGACAGAACTGTGGCTGAGGGAAAGACGGATCACCATTCACGGTTGTATACCTTTTCCCACTTCTCTTCTGATTTGACGCCCAATGCCTTTCTCACTCATGAAAATGAGGTTAACAAGCTATGACATGATCATTTTGGGCATCTAAATTATCATTACCTTGAATAATTGAGCTAAAAAATTTAATGGTCAATGGGTTACCATGAGTTAAGTTTTCTAAAGGTCTTTATGTGGGTTTCACCCTCAGAAAGCACCCTGAAAAAAAATTTGATAAGGGAAAATCCTGGAGAGCTACTCGTCCCTTAGATATTGTTCATAGTGATGTTTCTAGCCCCTTTCCATCTCCTTCTTTCACTAGAGCTCTATATAAACTAACCTTCATTGATGAATTTTCATGTTATACTTAGGTATACTTTCTTAAGCTTAAGTCTGAAGTCTTTGAGCTTTTTCAAAACTTTAAGGCTCTTGCTGAGAAACAAGTGGAACAATCTATCAAGGTTCTTTGAACCACCAATGGAGGCAAGTATGTGAGAAATAGGTTTGAGGATTTCTGCACTTCTGAGGGGATTTATTTGCAGCATACAATTTCTTACAGCTCTTCCCAAAATGGAGTTTCAGGAAGAAAGAACCGAACTCTAAAGGAGAAGGCTACTTGTATGGTTCACTCAAAGTCCCTTCCTCCATAGTATTGGGTTGAAGTAGTGAATTGTGCTTGTTACATTTAGAATTGTGTTCCACACAAGGCAGTAAGAGAGATGACACCATTTGAAGCCTTTTTGGACACAAGCCTCATGTTGAGCACTTTCAAGTCTTCGGATCCAAGGCTATGGCTCGGATTCCCAAGAAGAAATGCAAGGCATTGGATCCACAATCCAAACCTTGTATCTTTGTCAGGTATTCTGATGGCATGAAGGGCTATCGATTGTTGAACCCTAATACTCATGAGCTCTATATTGAGAGGAGTGTGAAGTTTGATGAGTTATCCTTGACTTTTACTTCCACTGAGGTTCTTTTTCCCACTGATTTAGATTCTGACTCATCAGATGATGATGTTGTTAAGTGAGTTCCTCCTCTCCCTACTCCTCCTGATCCTAAAACTTCTAAGTCTTCTGATCCTAACAGTAGTGATAATGAGGACTATGTCCCTTCTCACTTGAGTGAAGAATCTTCTGACTCCGAGCTTGAACCTTCGGGAACTCTTTGGGCTAGGAAAACTTTACAGAGTGCTGGAGATTTAGTTGGAGATCCTTCAGTTGAGAGACATACTCGCTCGAGTTTCATTGGATCCCACTCCTTCTTCACCTTTGCTTCTAATCCATCATCTTTTCAGGAAGCTTCTAAGATTCTTGAGTGGGATTCTGCTATGGATGAGGAGTATTCCTCACTCATAAAGAATAACACTTGGGATCTTACCCCTCTTCTAAAAGGAAGAAAAATCATTCAAATGAGGTGGATATATCGAACAAAGTATGGAGCCAATGGATAAGTCGAGAAGTATTAAGTGCACGACTTGTAGCTAAGGGTTTCTCCCAGGTAGCTGGGGTTGATTACTTGAAAACCTTTACTCCAGTTGTGAAGATGACTTCCATTCAACTGACCCTTACCATTGCTGCTGCTAATAGATGGGAAGTTCACCAGATGGATGTTAAGAGTGTCTTCCTTCACGGGGACCTAGAGGAAGATATCTATATGGAACAACCTCTAGGTTATGTTCATGATCCATCCCTCGTTTGTAAGTTAAATAATTCTCTCTGCAACCTTAAAAAATCCCCTCGGGCTTGGTATGCCAAGATGGACTCCTTTTTACTTGCATCAGGGTTCACTCAGTGTCACTCTGACCCAAATGTGTATATTCTATGGTAGGACGACTCCATGCTTATTCTTGTTCTATATGTTGATGACTTGTTGATCACAGGTAGCTCTTCCTCTATCATTGATTCTGTGAAGATCTCCTTGGCCAATAACTTCTCCATGTTTGACTTAGGATTGCTTCATTACTTTCTTGGGATCTAGATTTCACAATCTGACTTGGGAATTATGATCTAAAAGCTTAAGTATTCTCTTGATTTGCTTTCTTGGTTTCACACGTCTGATTGCAAGTACTCACCTACTCCTTTTATTTCTGGGGTCAAGTTGGTTTATGATTGCTCTTCCCCCTTGGTTGATGGTACCCTTTATCAGTAGTTTCTGGGGAGCTTGATCTACCTTACTCACACTCAACCAGATCTTTCGTATGCTGTTGGGATCGTATCAAGATTTATGTAGGAGCCTTATGAGCTAAATTTAAAAGTAGCAAAGCGGATCCTTCACTATGTTCGTGGCACTCACAATGATGGTATTCATTACTTAAGAGGGACTGAGATAGACTTGGTTGGATTTAAAAACTCAGATTGGGCTAGTTATCTAGATCATCAGAAGTATACCTTAGGCTACAATTTCACTCTTGGTTCAGGTCCTGTTAGTTGGTCTAGCAAGAAGTAGAACGCCATTTCCATATCATAAAATAAAATAAAATACAGAGGAGTAGTTAACGCTACCACAAAAGTTGTTTGGTTACAGGGTATCTTGATAGAGTTTTCCATCCACTTTCAGTGGCCTACCATTATCTACTGTAATAACATGAGCACTATCTTGATTTGTAGAAATCCAGTTCCTCTTGCACGCTTGCTTGCACCCTCTCCCCTTTTATGTTGTCACACTACCTCCTTTAGTTGGATACCTATGTACCCTATTCCCATGCCTTCTATAGCTATGCCCTCCTCTCATGCATGCACCTACGCGTGCGCTTTCTCTCTATTTCCCTTCCGCACCTTGCGTCTGACTCTCAAACTTTAAAAGGCCATAAATTTTGATCTAGAGCTCTGATTTTCACAAAATTGGACTTTTTCAGAATGGGCATTGTTTGTGCTTAAAATAGTTTCACCCCATTTTTCCACTGAAAATATATCAATTTACGATCTCTACCATATTTTATCTCCCTATGTTGTGCCTGAGAAGTCCCTGCCTTCCTTTTATTACCGTAATAAATCTGTTCCTGGACCAAGGATAACGTATAAATCCAGAATTGTTTCCTCGTTTCTCCGTTCATCTGAAAAGGTCTATATTTGGGTGTAAAAACTCAGGATGTCTCGTTCTTTCCATTTTTCATAGTCGGGATTTGTTGTCCTTGTCATTTTTTCTCTAAATAATTGAAGAAAAATGAATGGATGTAGCTTGGAGGAATGTATTTGAGCCTTATACCATTTCTAGAATCTCCATCCTTGGAGAAAATTTCATCTCCAGGCTCAAATGGTCATTTTTATAAATTTTTATGGTTTGACGGGCATCTCTCCAGTCAAATTTACATCCTTGCATCAACAGGAAATTTCATTTCTTTTGGTTGGTTAGGGGATGGCAGGTAGATGTTTTAACTCGTCACTTTTTACTTTTTTGGCAAAAAGGAAAATTTGGTCCCATAGCTCTGCTCAATTATGATTAGTTCTTTTGGTACTTACGTGGCTTCTTCTAATTGGATGGGGTGCAACGGGTTTATTTTTTGAACTTGTTCTTTTTCACTACTTTGGCAAAAAGTTTGAACTTTCCCCGTGGCCCCACCAAGCTCTGATTAAAGCAAATTTAAGTGGTAAGGAAAATTTCTTATTTTCACCCCGAGGGTGTCTACGTGTTCATTTTTGATTTGATGTGACTCAATGGGGCACTCTTGAGCTTTGTGGAAAGTTTTAACCCAAAACTTGTCCACATGGAGGAACGATGCTCATTTGAATATTTGTTTTTTGGTTTGGTTTTAGAGCCGTGCTGGGAGGACATGTGGAGGTTTCCACTGCTTTTCCCAGACTTAGACAAATTTTTATGTAGTTGGTATAGTTTTGTGGAACAGGGACACGTGGTGAGCCCGTGCTCATTCAAGATCTCAACTTTTGGGGACCATCTCAAGATGCACCATTGTGACGCGTGGTAGTTTGAAAAGTCAAAAGGTGGGGAAGCGGACCATCGGGGGTAACTTGGGTTTTTTGCCTCTTAAGGATTAAAGTATCAAAATGGCCTGCAAGCCCGATAAAAGGGAGGTCAAGGTTGGATTTGAAAAGTCAGAGGGGTGGGGAAGTGGACCATTGGAGGTAACTTGGATTTTCTACCTCTTGTTACCAAAAGGTTTAAAACATCAAAATGGCCCGCATACCCAGATGAAAAATAGTCAAAACTTGCTCCAGTCAACAATGGAGGTGTGGACTTTTGAAGGAAAATTGGAAAAAATTCCTATTGTGGAAAAAGGAGTTAAAAGTGAAAAAGGAAGCGTGGTTCCAATGGGACCCACATTGGGACACATGTAGGGCCCATTTTTCAAGGGTGGAGCTGTAGGGAAAACTTGGAAAATTTTCCCTTTTCCAAAAAAGAGGTGAAATAACATAATTTGGCCGTGGTTCCTTTGGGGCCCACCTTAGGACACGTGTCAGGCTCATTTCTCAAGGGTGGAGGTGCGGAGCAAAATGTGAAAATTTTACATTTTTCCAGAAGTTGTAAAAGAAAAAAAGGAACCCACAAGCCCACTCTAAAATGGATCTCCCAAGTGGACGGTTCAAATTCAAAATTGAAATAAATGGTAGATGTGCCTCTGTATCTGATTTTTCAGCCATTTTCACTCCAGAGCTCCTGGGAATGTGTATTCTTATGATTTTTTATCATTTCTTGGAGTCTCCTACACACCAAATGAAGAGGAACATTAATCTTGTATCCTGGTTTGGTGGGGAAGGTCTGTAAATGTCTCTCACCATTAATATGCAATTTGACTATCGGATTCGGCCTGATTTTTATTTCCTTGGCATACGAAAGATTTGTTGATATTTGGGTTTGGTGAGGAAAATCCAATGACATCTTTTACCATTAAGATGAGACTTGACCTTTGGGCTCAATCTGATCTTCCATTTATTCTTCCCAGGCACGCAAAGAACTAGATTGGACAGGATAGGGGTGGAATTGGTTAGCGAGTAAAGGTAAAAGTGATCTACCAGAGGAAGGAGTTGAATGCGGGAAATGTTTGAAGAGATCTACCCCCTGAGCACCTGACAAATTTTACAGATCTAATTTTTGGAAGCGCGATCGAGATCATGGTGAAGAATGGTACACTCAATGTCTCCCGTTTTGGGGGGGAAAATATCTATTGTAAAATTTTATAAATATGCATGATTTTGTCGTGAAAATGGATGGGATTTTGTGAACGTAGAATTATTAGGATTCAGAAACTAATTTCCTAAGAGAAAAATCTTGATAGAGCCCATATTTCTAAGAAACTATCTAAAGAAGCTTGTTTATCTCCTTTGTGTTACATTTGATCATGTCAAGGTGGTTGCGAGTGTACAACCATTGACAAGCTCTGAGATTGTTCAAGAAACTTTCCCCTGCTGATAAATTTAACCAAAATTGAGTTAATCTATGTTATTCTTGGGGAAAATCTGTGTTTTCTTCAATTTTGAATGCCTGCAAGTAGTTTTTCTTGTTCCCATTGCATTCTTACATTGAAATCTGTGTGAATCACACAAGATCTTATCCTTGTGATAGTTTGGTGGAATTTTCAATTTCATTTATCAGAAGAGCTTTCATTTGATAGTGAAATAAACAAATTTAAAATCACTGTGACTCCTAGCATGACTATAAGATTTTTTGTTCGCCTTTGAGGGTATCTTAGGCGTGATGAAATAGAGATTGATAATGTTTAGTTGAGTTTTCCAATTTGAGCCTTCATTTTGGATCCTTGAAGTTTGTGTGAAAAGTTCTGATCTAGGCTTCCATTAAAGCACATATTCTAGTTAAAGGAACACCCTAGCTACTTTGAAAGCATTTTTTTGTTCGAGCTTTCCATTTTTGTAAAATTTCTCAAATATTTGGTATAATCAAATTTATCCTGCTTCACCTCCCACCAAAATTCATTCAAAAACAATTAATCATACCCATACTACCCCTGTTTGCCATGTATGTATACAAATGCATAATTTTTTACTAGCAAAACATGCAAAAACAATCAAGTTTTCATTGTCTTCAGTGGCCTAAACCTTGCCTAGAAAATATCTCCATTATCTAGAGTGATAACTCGTGAGAGTTATGTTTTGTTGCATTGATCATATTTTCTTAAAGGTCTTCTTAATACTTCACAAGGAAGGACATATCCATCTCATCCATAAACAACAGGCTACAAAAGGGTCCTCTCACCCTGGTTGAGAGGCACAACCATAAATTAGTGAGGATAGGTCAAATCCTCTTGAGGGTGCTACCTATTTCTCCACATCTAAGTGACAAAGAGCAAGTTGCATTTCATCCCTGGCTAAAAAATGACACATTACATGCTTTGCTTGCCTCTAAGCTTCCTGCCAAACCTGTGATGCTACTCAGCTTCTTAGGGAGAATCAATTTGGGTACCAACACCTTATTGGAATCATTTCCGAGGAAGAAGATAGTGATTTCAGTTCATATTTAGACCTTGGTAAAACACTTCTTATATTTTCCAATTGTTGTGTGCAATTCTTTCAATTTCCACACCTAGTGCACTAGCTTTCATTGATAAATCTAGGTAATGAAATGTCAGAATCTTTCCATTTCCAATTTCTAGTGTTGACAGACATTTGAAAAATCATATTTAGTGCATTTTCACAAGTTAGGTGGAAATGCACTAAATATGAAATATATATAGAAATGGTGTGTATATATAGAGGTTTGGTATATAAAGATAATTAAAGGTATATATATATATATATATATATATATATATATATATATATATATATATATATATAGGAACCTATTTTGGAGTGATAAGGAACCAATCCATCAACTTGGTAAAATTTTTACTTAAAATAATGGAAAATGATCTGAAATTATTTGTGTCATATTCACAACTCATATGCAGAGATAACTATGTTGCATGGAAAATCAAGATTAAGACTTTTCTAGAATTTGATGATATCTGGAATGTTATAGATGGATCTTTCACCAAGCACCCCATAAACAAAAACACAAGTTGATAGATCTAACTAAAAATAAAATCTCATCATTATGTTTAGCGTAACAATTGAGGTTTAACCTCACATAAGATATTTAAAAATGACCAAATCAATTTGCAAAAAAACTGAAAAAACATTATGTGAAGCACAAAATCAAAATAAAAAGCCTTTGTCTGCATATCCAACTACATAATCTTGAAATAAATTCAGATGATATAATTGAATTTTTTCGAGACATTTTGTAACATTAATATCACTCCTAACATTGAATGAACTTGGAAGAGAAAACACTTGTACCCATAGTCTTGAAATCAATTCAGATGATATAATTGAATTTTTTCGAGACATTTTGTAACATTAAGGGCCTCACGCCTAACATTGAATGAACCTATGGAAGAGAAAACACTTGTACCCATAGTGTTGATAGGATTACAACAATATTATAGAATTTTTCACCACATTAGATCTCTTGGATAAGAAACAACATTTGAATATTTGGTAGACATGTTATAACAAGAATAATCCATGCACAATGAGACAAATAATGAAGACAAATAACTTTTTTCTAACTTCAAGAAAAAGAACAAACATAAATTCTCAAAGAAGCGAAGAAACCAACAACATAATACACATTAATCTCCAGGGTCATCCAACAATAAATGTCATATTTATGGAAAGTGTCATGATATCCAATATTGTTTGTATAATGGATTGGCCCAAGGTTATTCTAGTAATAATCGTAAATAACAACAGTCATCTCAAAACTAACAAAAGTCCCATAGAAAAATAATGAAAATTGGAAGAAGAAACAACAACACAAAGGGATACTTGTTGAGCATGAGTAATACAACTATGAGAATAATCACCCTCATCCAACTCAATATGGTATATTGATTTGAGTAATACAACTATGAAAAGGATATCCTCTATAGTTCTCAATCAATTGAATAATCACCCTCATCCAACTCAATATGGTATATTGATTCAAGATCCACCCGACATATGACTAGAAGAAAGGATTGGTTCATAAACTTAGATCCTCTAAGTCCACCACGAATAACGTATCTATTGGTGATGAAACTTTCTACTAAGTTCAAGGAAAGTGAAATATCATTTTTTCTCTTGAAAAATGTGATTTTATTATTACATTATTTATGTATGTTCATGAAGTCGCTAAGAACCTTCTATCAATCAATTAACTACTAAATCATGATTTGAAGGTTGAATTTGATTATATAAGTGGGAAGAAAGTGTGCCTTGTAAGGGATACAAAGATAAAATATTAAAAAAAATATCATGCATAAGGATTCACCAAGATGATTGAACTTAACTTTGTTCCACGTAGCAATCAAGAACTCATTGTAAAGAATAAAAACTCAGCAAAGTTTCAACACCACATAGACGGGTATGTGAGTTTGGATACCTAGTTCACACTAACCAACATAATATCATTAGAGGACGCAAGTTGTCACAATAGGAAATAAATAATTGGTTTCAACATAGACCTCTAGTTTCACTAACCAACATAATATCATTAGAGGAATTTCACAATTAAATAAATAAACATAACTCTACGCAAGTTGTCTAATAGGAAAGAAACATTGATCGCCATTCCCAAAGAATGTAAATAGAGATGAAATCCTATTAGACCTAGTTCATACATATATTTGTAAAAAATAATTGAAACATCCAATGGATATCAGTATTTTCATCTCTTTGTTGATGAATATTCACACAATATTTGGGTATACTTGCTAAGAACAAAACATCAAGCCTTTCAATTTTTCAAGTAGTTCAAGGAACTTGTTAAAACTCAAATTGGTCAAAAAAATAAAGTAATCTTCTCATATCAAGGTGGGAATTAACCAATAATGCATTCTTCACTTATTTTAAAGAACGTGACATTCATCGAAAAATGACTACACCCTACTATCCACAATCGAATGGTGTTTTAGAATGGAAAAATGCACAATCATGGAAATGGTGTGAATTATGACTGAGGATACAAGTTTGGTGTTTTAGAACAAATGATAACATGAAAAGTATGCACATCTATCATGGAAATGGTGTGAATTATGACTGAGGATACAAGTTTGGAAAAAAAAAACATATTTCCTATAAGAATAAAAAATAATAGTATATTTATTGAACAAGTCACCAACATTTCTACTTGATAACATGACTCCACATGAAGTATGGTCAGGGAAGAAACTATCAATTAATCATCTACTTATTTTTGGAAGAAAATCACACATGTTGATTCCCAAATACAAAATAACTAAATTAGACAACAAGTCCCTTCCTTACATATTTTTTGTGTATGATGAAGACCCAATGGGATATAAAATTCTGGATTAAAAAAATATATCTAGATTAACTAGGTATGTTAAGTTTGATGTAAGAAGTGGATCAAGTTAATTCTCTACAGATTTAAATACAAAAATTATAAAAAAAATGTACATGTGATTAGTTTGGATGATGTAGAAAATTGTAAAAATGGTAATGGGATTGATGGTGAAAATCAAGCTCCACAACTAAATGTATATTAAACTAAATTTATATTGAAATGATGGTGCTCCAATGATTTATAAATTTGATTAGAGGTGAAATGTTTGATGGTGCTCCAAAAAAATCTTCTTCTTGACCAAGAACTCGCATAAAAGTAAGAGAAGAAGTCCAGATTCCCTTAATGACTAGATTTTTTTAAATAAATTAATCCATTAAGGTTTGAGAAGCACTAGAATCAAGACCTTGGAAAGAAATCATGGAGGTTAAATATCAGTGTGTGATCAAGAATATAACATGGAAGCTTGTAAATATTCCACCTAGAAATAAGCCAATTGGTTGAAAATGAGTTTTCAAACCCAAGTAAAAGGCAGATGGTGGTATTGATAAGCATAATGCAAGACTAGTTGCAAAGGGGTATGCAAAAATAAAAAGTATTGACTATGAGGAGACATTTTATTCCATGGATAATATCAAAATAATCAAGATGATGTTTTGTATAGCTTCAAAATTTGGATGGAATGTACACAAAATGGATGTAAAGATTTCTTTTCTCAATGGTAATCTTCAAAAATAAGTCTATGTGAAACAACAAAAAGGTTTTATCACTCCAATAAGGAAACAAAAGTTTATAGACTCATCAAGTAACTATGTCTAGACAACAAAAAGGTTTTATCACTCCAGATAAGGAAACAAAAGTTTATAGACTCATCAAGTAACTATATGGTTTAGAATAGGAACCCCAAAATGGTACATCAATAGTGATGAACATCTAGTGCAAAATGGATTTAAGAGGATTACCTTCAATCCCAATCTCCACCTCAAACAACAAGGGGGGAGGTTGTTATTATTATAGTTTATGTCGATGATCTAGTAATCACTAGAATTTTAGTGATTATGATTGATGTGATAAAGAGAAATTGAAAAGGTCATTTGACATGATAAATCTTGGGATTATACACTATCATATTGAATTGGAAGAATGGAAGAAAGGAAATCACAATTTTTTGAGTCAAATGAAGTATGCAAGGATAATAATCAAGAAATTTAGAATGATATACTAAAAAACTATTACTACACTGATGGAGGTAATGATTCATTTGTCTCAACCAGATCCATCACCTCAAGTGAATGTAACTCTCTATCAACATTTGATTCATTTACTTGACCTATACTAGACTATATATCATCTATGTAGTGAGCCACCTTTCTCAATTCATGCAAAATCCCAAAGAAATTCATTAGAAAACATAAAAGCAGATACTAATGTATATCAAAGGAAAAATTGACTTCAACCTAGAGTACAAAAAGAATGACCAATTATTTTTTTACTTAATATGAGGATTTATACCATGCAGGAAACATTTATGACATGAATTCCACTTATGGATATGTATTTTCATTGGGTCTTTTTCTTATATCATGGGGGAAAGAATCAGAATATTGTTTATTTTTCTTCTACCGAAGCTAAATATCATGGTGTAGCGGGATTTTTTGTGAAGTGATAGGGATATGCCACATTCTTGAAGGTTTAAGAATTCCAAAAAAAATTCCTACCATCTTGTATTGTGACGAAGAATGTGTAATCAAACTTATTTGCAATATAGTATTTCATGAGTGCACCAAACATGTTTTAGTAAAATATCATTACATAGGTGAACATGTTCATCAACATAGCATACAACTCCAATATTTCTTGATAGAAGAATGTGTAGATATATTTACAAAATATCTTGCACATGAAAATTTTGATGCATTTAGTGAACCTCTCACTTGTTCACTTGAGATTGAATTAAGGATGCAATGATAGAATCAATATTTTAGCGTTATTTTATAGTTCAATTCATCCTAAGTCTCAATGAGGAACATGTGGATACTTTACTCAATAGGTGTCATATTAGTAGTATTGTACTTACACTATGTGATTGACTTATCTAGTGATTCTTAATGTTGTGCTCAATTAGAGAAATCTACTCTCAATTCTTAACATTATATTTTAGATCATTTTTGACAATTGTAGAAATGGTGTTTCTATGTTATAAACAACTTGTAGTTGTAACATTTTGAATGAAATTACACGCCTTATACTTCTCAAAATATTATTTCCCTTTGATACCCGATTTTCCTTATTCACCATTTGATCTTCTTTTTACATGACACAATTTGAGAAACATATCTACTCATTCAAGAATTTGGCCACAAAAATCCATAGCTTGCCCATTTTTTCACTTTTTAAGATCACCTCGAGCGGTTAAGCTTCTTTACGAGGACCTATTCTGATACTAATTGTTGGAAGAAAAACCACTGGGGGGGGTGAATTAGTGTGCCAGTAAAACCTTTTTTCATTTATCACTTAGTATTCATCAATAATTCCATTCAACTTAATTATACAAACCATATTAACATTAATCATAAAATCATTACAACATCCGTACATAAAAATGATACATAAGAACACATGAATATCAAATTTAAGTGGGAAACCCTCGTGGGGAAGAAAACCCACTAAAAAAAAGATTTATTACAAAAATGAATAAAAATTAGCTGAGCACCCACCGAAAAAGGAACACCAACCCCTAAGTTTAGTCAGCCACAAACCCCACAAGGAACACCTATAAGGAAATCATTGTTTAGTGTTCACATTAACAGGGCTATTTTTTATTTATTGTAAAGTAAATAGTACTTATTATTTTGGTTACAACATTATTACGTAGATAGGTTATGATAATATTTTGAGGGGTCATTTGTTATAACATCCTCCTTAATCATAGGAGTTGCATCCCTATATAATTGTATGATGTTTCTAGAATTAATTAATGAAGTTCTCTAATTTTGTGTTGTGCAAACTTTGAACTAAACATTACATTTGGAATCAGAGTGGGTTAGTGATGTAGGAGCATTATCATGGTATCTTGAAGGAAAATAAGGATTAAATAAGCCTTTGAAATGCATTGAGCATGTACTAGGAGTTGTCAAAGTTTTCCCTCCATTATATCACTGTTCAAGTTCATATTTGAATGTGCATTGTAATAGTGAAAGTGGAAAACATTGTAATAAGTAGTAATTTTGCATGGGGGGTTCACTTAGTAAAAGTATGGTATAACACATTCGTTTGAAGGGTAATAATGAATACCCTTAACGCTAGTTTTTACCACTAATTATTCAATTAATAATACCCCTTCCCGTTATATTATTAGAATGAAAATACCCAGTATTTTTTCCATGTACCTTACTTGCCCATTTTTCCAATACAATTTTATTTACCCCTTTTTATTTCTACCCTACTATATTAAATAAAAAATATTTTTATTTCTAATCTAATAAATCAAATAGGAACTATATCATGTTTTCCACACAATTAATTTTTTTATTAATATATCTTTTCTCTAAAATGATATTTCGATGTCATTCAAGAAATATTATAAATTTTGTTAATCTTAAACTTTAATCATTTATTAATAGTTATTCAAATAATTAAGATGGTGAAATAATAATATTATTTCTAGGTTAAGAATCTCCTAATTGATATTTCCTTATTTAAAAAGAGATTATAATTTAACTTCATGAAAATACTCCTTATGCAATCTGAAGGTATTTATTTTTAAAAACTAGGGGTCAACTATTTTAGTTTAATATTAAAATCAACCCCACTGCTCCTTAGACTCATGTCTCTAACCTAAACCCAATACCTAATTAAAAATATTAGTAAATTAAACCCTTTCACCCCCTAATGTCTACCGGTATATTGTCTTTGATATTATAAATTTTAATTACCTCAATATGAATGCACATGTTAGGATATTGGCTAGATGATGAAAACCCTGGTTAATTTGTTAAGTTGACTAAGTAAGAAATGTTGAATAGGTGTGTATGAGTTATCTTATCTCCATTATATTTGTAGGAGGACGATTGAAAAGGAATAAATATATTATGTTAACAACATTTAGCTGTTTAAGGTCATGATTGACCAAGAAACTCCTTGTATTGTGCTTGTATAGTGGAGAATATCTTTCAAAAATAGGAATTTTATCTTAGATGAGGACTATTATAGTCAAGTAAAGATCATTCAAGGGTAGTAGAGGTAGAATTTCATCTACAAGGGGAATAAAACATGAATAATGTGTATAGAGGGAGTTGAATTTTGAATAAGAAGTGCTAATCTTGTATAGAGCTTATGTTGTAAGCATTTCTTGAATATGGAATGGATAGAATTGAAATTCTTGAGCTACATAAACGTCCAAATCCTTCTTTATAGTATGTATGAGCCATGTCTATAATGAAAATGCATGATTAAGGGATGATATAAGCCTATTTTGCAAGTTATAGGGGGTTGTATTTAAGGAACAAGACAAAATAGTGAGGTACAAGCCCTCCATATCATTAAAGCATCGAAAGGCCCTTGATTGTTAGGATAGGAAGCTACTACATGTTACAAGGAGTGTAACCACCAATTTTATAAATATTTAAAGTATCTAATATGGGTTATATAGTTGATCAACTACTCTCAAGATTGATTTAGGGATTTCATTAACTTTTGTCTACATTAAAGAGATGAAGCAGGATTTTCAAATTATCTATGTTCTAGGTTGAATAGGAGATCCACCAAATTACAGGGTTATTAAAATCCTACAGGGGAAATTATTGATATCTAAAGTTTTGAGATAGAAGGAGAAATTAAAGTGTACAAGAATGTTAAGGAAAATAATAGAATTTCCATTATGGCTTGATAATCATGACCCTAGTCTTGGTAGATAGATGGAATAGAGTCTAAATGATGATTTAAAATTATCTTAGGGATAATTCTACCAAAATAATGGCATCATACTCATAGGAGACTGACTGTGCATGTTGAAAATCTTTATTAGATCACTATAAAAGGCTACAAGAAAGGTGAGCTGGGTAGAAAGTACAAGGTTCCAGGTCATGTAAGTTTGTGAGCATGTTAAACAAGATAAATAATATCTGAAACTCATAGTCTCAATTATTGAAAGTACTTTTCTTGCATTTTAGAACTAGATATGTGATCAGATAGGGTATGAAGGAGTCCAATATAGGAGTATAATAAGTAATAAAGGAGATAAAAAGGAAATGTAAAAGGAGATGGTGTCTTTAGAGATAGGAGGGGATGAATTCACCTAAAGAAAGCCATAGTTATCAAGGAATCTAGGAATGTGAAATTTATGAGGAGTTTGATTAAGGAGGTTCTAGCATGATCAAAATACAAGAGGGAACCTATTATAATACACCAAAGGACAGAGATCGGGTAACTTGGATTTTATAACTATGTATAAGAAAATAAAATAAAATTTAATTAGGTGTTAGGCTTGAAATAGATGGCTCAGTGTTTTGTACCCAGCCTAAGGAGTCTAGATGGGAATCCATAACTAGAAGATGAGCAATCAAAATAGTGAAAGGGTGAAAAGCCTGAACCTAGACCCTTGAAAGGAAAATTGACCTAAATAAGAGTTTGAGTGGAAGTATTGACTCAAGAATCAATTAATGAGTTCAGGTAAAACATATATCAGGTGTACAAAGATTGTGGATCCTAAGGAGTACATCAAGGCCTTCCTTGTTAGTTAGTTTATGATGACCTTACTTTATGTTATGCACCTTTGTGATAAGGATATAGAGTTATTATTTGGATTTAGAGTGACATTACCTATTCTCTTAAGTCAAGATATAAACATATACATGCTGGATCACATAGGAAACCAGAGGTTATTGTCTTTGTCATAGCAAGAAGGATCCAACTTGGGACAAGAGAGGAGTTAAACACTCAGAGGAAGTGTATATAACAGTGATAATAAAGACTTGAAGATCTGAAAAATTTAAGTATATGACTAAATCATTGTCATTAAACCAAGGAGAAAATTCATTCAAAGGACTACGTGGTTTAGGGTGAGCGATAACTTGATGTACTCATAGTTAAGCTAAAATAGACTCTACAATAGTTAGACTAAGGATTGTTATGAAGTTTTAATAATCTTAAGGGTTAGAATTTTTGTAATATCACCCTTGTCAATGAAAATTTCATACTTTAGATTTAGGCATTATATTATTTGATCTACTAATATATTGTGTAGTCTTTTTGATTCACACATTGTTCTTCTGTATCTAATATAGCTCATAACTATTTCATGAATGTATGTTTGAGCATTTTGGTCTGGTGTCTAAGGTTTGATCCTTCCTTCCAACCATTATAAAATATACTCTGGGACCAATGCATCTCTCTATTATTTACATATTTATTACATTTTTGTCTACTTTTTTTTGGTAATGGCTATAACACACACAAATTACACTGACAATTACAACAAAATAACGTATTTTTACTTACTTTTTTCACTACAAGAAGAGAATCTAAACAACGCATAAGACACTTAAAAAATTCATCGAATAACATAAACATATTCCAACACCATATAAATGTCGATGCCACGCTTTCCCTAATGAACAAATGCTAGTAATGACCCAACCACAAGAAAAGGGACCCAAGGATTGGAAAGACCACACACATCATTACCATGATTACATCTTAGTTACGATTAACATTCCAAGAACATTACTATGTAAGGATAGTTTTTTCATTTTCCACCTACAGGTTCTTAAATTAATTTTACATTCAAATTACAGTTCGACCATTTATATTATCTCTTTATCCCTCACAACGATCTCTGAACTTACATTATTATTTTCCATCTCTCAAAATGCATACAAAGTTCCTAATTCACTCATTCTTATGCTAATTTTATGTTTCTCAAACATTTATTCAATTTTTAAATTTTACCATTACTACGATAGTGCATCTGAAGTGATGTCAAGAAAAAAATCTTAGGATTTGTGGCAGATTTAGATTTAGGATACCTTTTCCCAAAACATTTTTTGATCCCAATATCCTTATTTCCCATTGTAGTTAATATATATTAAAAACTTGTTGAATCCATTCAACATTTCCACATCAAGAAAGTTTATATATATATATATATATATATCTTTTGTTTACTCGAAGTTAGATCACACAAGGGAAAATCATATTCTGTTTAACACAAGAAAATGTTTAATTGAGTTATAAGGACTCCAAGTGGGAAATTATTCCTAACCCTGAATCTTGTTTTTACTCTTATATGCTTCAATCTAACATTGCATTATGGTCTCATTAGTGGCACCACTTTGTAAAAAAAGAGTTACGAAAATACTTATCAAATATATTAAATAATTACATGATTTGAAGCATAAGAACCATACAGGAACCACAAGTGATTTTTTTCAAATTGATATCCCATGTTTCCTCATTTTGATATTCCACATGAGGAATTTATTTTATTTTTTATGTCATAAGTGGCATAATAAGGAATTATGGAATGAAGTTTTCATTTTCCTGATTTCTCTTAAGTCAACATCTTTCAAATCAGATTTCATTTGCAAAGAGTCAATTACAATTTTCTACCCACCAGTTAACCTCCAAAACAACTATGGTTTAGTTTAATTTTGATTTACACTTAGGGATCTACGCCCTATAATAGATCAGATTAAGGTGAAAAAAAACATATTTACCCAATAAAGCCTATGCAAAGGACCCATGTTCTATACTATTACTAGCAAAGATAACAAATTTATCTGAGAGGATCTAAAGAGGTCATTAAAAATATTTTAAGTAATAGTACAACTATTTCACTAGCTCCATTGTGTCATTTGGATCCCACAAGAAAATCATTTGATGAAGAAATTTATTTCTAAATCTAACTTCGGAAGACAAGGTAGTCCACTAGGATACTATGGAAGTGCTAGTTCTACATACTCCAGATAAAGTTTGACCATGTCACTCCAATCTGTCAGGTTTATGAAGATGTCACTAAACATACCGAC
Organism: Taxus chinensis; assembly: GCA_019776745.2. Lineage (NCBI taxonomy): Eukaryota > Viridiplantae > Streptophyta > Pinopsida > Cupressales > Taxaceae > Taxus > Taxus chinensis. Next base: position 103,398,142 of record CM034146.1, read on the forward strand.
TGAGACAATAAAACCATTCTTAGGCTCTTACTTACCTAAACTATGAGGTATCATCAAGTGCAAGGTTCATTCGAAGGTCTCAGTTTTCTATGATAAGGGATTAACACAGGAAGGTTTGTTACGCACGAATTTGAACTAGGGTTGGCTATTTGCTTTGGATTTATTTATTGCATTTTCAAGGTAAATAAAACATGACACCCCAATTAATTAATCATCTATTCTTCACTGTAAATACACTACAAGATATTTAATTCAAATTCATTTAACATATATATATATATATCAACCTTTTTACCATACGTAAATATGAATTAAAATTGGACCTATGATTAAATGCACATTTCCCAAGGTATACCTAAAACTAACATCTCATACATATTACCAAATTTCAAATATAAAATTTTCTGTAACATGGCAATACATTATACATATATACATTCTATATTTACCTATATAAATTATAATAATAAACAATGAATTACACCACACCTTTTCTCCATCTTTCTTGCATCCTACAAAACCAGGTGAGCATGAAATAAGTGATAAATCGTTGGCATGGCATCCACAAAGATCAAGCATAATTAACATTTTTCAGTTTCCATTTACATGAAAATAATAATTTTCATTCGAAATGAGAAGGTTAGAGACATGGATTGATTTCATTTCATTTCACTTCATTTTTTAACCAATGAGAGAGAAAGAGCCAGAGAGAGAGAGAGAAACACTATTTTTCCAAAAGTTAAATTTCACACAAGTAACATGATAGAGTTTTAAATAATTATTTACATGTGAAATCAAGTTACCATGATGGTTTTGTAATCTGATAGGGGTCCTACAAATTTATTTTTATGTTTTCTTGCTAGTTGTAAGAATGTTCAATATAGGCTCAAGGTGAAGAAAACAATTTGAAACGTTGTCCTCTAGTGAGAAAACATACCATGACAAATATTATATGTGTCCTCCTATAAACACAGAGTTCACATGAACTAACGAAATTTAGAATTGGTGAAAATTTTACGATTGGCAGCTAATTTTATGAGGCCATCGGTTGTAATTGACCTAGTTGTAAATGATCAAAAGTTAGCTCGAGGGCTCAGAAAACCACGTCCAAAACTGACATTCGATGGAAGAACACATAACGAGAAAATTCCTAAAAGCTCCCCTATATATGGATAATTCACTAGAGTTGATGGGACTGAGAACTAGAAAACAATTTTCAATGGCGATAGGTTTTCTTGAGCCACCAGTCATAATTGGTCCAGTTTGACCTAGTCAAACTGTGACCAGAGGCCTACAAAATGGCATTTCCAAACTATCAAGAAGAGTGTTTTTCGCTAAACTGAAGGTTACAATTAATTATTTAGTAAAAATACTAGAGGTTTGCAAAGGTGGATAAACATTTTGTTTCTCAGGGTTCAAATGGTGGTTCAAAACGAAAGCCAAATTTTTAGTTTTAACATCTCTTTAAAAGTGCAAAATGGAGTGACAAGGATCCTAGAGAAATGATGAAGAGAGAAAAAATGGTCAAATGAGGCCAATTTAATGCTTGATGTTACTCCATACATACAAGGAACACATACGACACTTGGCATCTCCTTAATGAGGCTCAAAATGTTGTTTTGGAAGTCTCTAGAAATCATGTTTTTCTAGTTTTGTAAGGTAGGAAAAATGGTTGTTTGATTTGAAGACATCATCTAGCTCTCACTAATATCAGCAGTACATGAGCACCTAAATTCGGATATTCTAGTTCATTGTATAAGGTTATTCTAGCTAACCACATTTAATTGTATAATGGTACATAAATTTTTGAAAACTATAAGGTGGAGTTTATATTGAAGGACATATTTAAATTTTGCAAGAAAATAGAGCGAAATTGATAAGAATTATCTTTGTTTAATGTTTCTATGCTTATAATGGAAGAACAATATTACTAAAAGATCCGTACTGTAAGTAGCAACCATTGCAAACAAGGGAATTGGCATCTCTAATAGACTTTGTCAACCTGGTTTTTGATATTTCCACAATTAAACATTTAGCTCAAAGTAATTCAGGATATGATTCCAGCATTGCCTACAATGGTCCCCTTCCATTGTTTAAAGTACTCATGTTATGTTTAAAGTTGCCGGATCCACATCACTTTTGAAGACCCACATTTTTCACATTTGAAAGTTCAATAAAGTTCAACCCATATAGATGGACATAAATGTTTAAAGTAATTGCTTCCAAGGAGAGTCCAAGGAGTCAAAATAGCTACCACATTAATTTGTTATTCTCAAATGGTTTCTAAATCACAAGGTGGAGTTTTATTTTATTTTACATTATTTAAATTTAGCTACATATCCATTTATAAGATTAAGTGGTTTAATTTTCTATCATATTGCAAATGAAGAGCCAAATTTCAAAAATTATAAAAGAAAAGGTAAGGAGACCATGCCTGATAATAATAATATCCACAATGCATGAGGTTCTCCAAGTAGGTTCACCTGCATTACACAAGATTAATCTCTCTTTTAGTATTCCATTAATCCGCATGCAACAAAACCCCTCTATTTTTGGACCATTGAAGAAACATCCTTTCTTAGGATATTTGGATCCTTCCAACCACCCGACCAACACTTATCATGTTGATCTAAGTTTCCACATTTAGTACACATGTCTTATAACAAATCTCTTATTCTACACAAGTTAGAAGCCTACTGGTAGTGAAGAAAGACCTTCTCGTCCTCACACTCCATGGGACCAACAATCAAATACATGTAAGGAACCAGTAGTTCAATCCCCATCTCAAGATCCTTAAAACAACTTGAACACAACTAGAAACCATGTTGAGATGAGCATTAGGAAGCAAATTCAGGTAATGAATAACGTAGGAAGAAAATGACATTGACAAAATATGTAGGGATATAGATTTAAATCTATCAGTTGAATTTTCTTGAAAGTTATAAAGTGTTTTTAACAAACCCACTTCATTCATAACCTACATATCTATACTCATAAGAACACCAGAAAGGGGTTGGGAATCTATCTCTTTACCCGCTCTTTAAATTTTTTGAAATTATTTGAAGTCCATTGTATACAAAAAGCCTACAGTTATTTTTCCATCCACAAGATTTATCTCTCTTTTCCTACACTTATTGCCTCCCCAGGAAAGATGCCCCCCATAGAGGTGTTTTTTCATTATCTTGCTTGTCAGGAACATGCTTCCACAAATCAACGCTGAAAGAAATAAAATAATACAATGCCAAAACCACCCACTGTTAATATCAAAGACATGTAATTTTTCCATATTCCCAGTTATAGAAGGTGTTTAAAAAAGGGTTGTGGAAATGGGTTTTAAGGATACCATACTTAGACCCATGGCATCATCTGCAGGAAAACAAGGATATAAAGAAAAATAATAATAATAATAGATTCTCCTTTTGCTATGGCTATAGGCACTGACAGAACCACTTCCCTTCTACACAATGTAGTGAGATTAAGAATGAAAATTGGAGGCTCCCTTATATAATACTTGCTTTTAACAAAACCATGTTTTACATCCATTTAAGCTAGAGAATTTGTGACTACAACGTTTGACAATAAAATTTCTTTTTATTATGCTTTGATAGATATCAATACCCTGCTCTAGAGATCCCATTTTAGTGCACACTGGGAGGATGTTGGAAAAGGATATGTAATCCAGTTTTACACCTTATAATTGTATTTTCTTAAGATATTTAACAACATTTTTAACAAACCCATTTTCACATATCCTATCAAAAGCTCCTATTGTAAATATGCAATTATTGCTAAAATTTCTAGTGTTGACTTGGGTTTCAATGTGGTTAAAGGATTTGGATCCCAAATAAATTGCACTATTATTTTGCAAGGGAAATGATAGGTTTATAGGTTTTTTAAAGGACATTTCATAGTAGACCACCTAACACATGCCAATCCTTGCCACACTCCCTCCATTAACTCCCTTCAATAAATCCACAACTTCCTCCATGCACCCACTTGCACACCAATGCACTTCTTCATTTTTTAAAACTATTATTTTTGTTTGTGCTTAATGTTGGGCACTACATTTCCCTCCCATTATAAAAAAATATTGCTTGATGTGACACAATACCAAAGCTCAAAGGATAAGCAGGAAGCAAGTCAATAATGACACATATTGTTTAACGAAACAACTTGTTGGTATAACACGACCACAAGGAAATAAACTAAATTTTGCAATATCATAAATTTTAATGTTCTATGAAGATTGACATTTCACTTTTACTTTATTACTTAGTTATTCTTTTCCTTTAAAGTACTTCTTAATCTCAAAATCTTAGTATTTCAATTCTTAGGATTCTACTTTATACATTTTTCATGGTTTGCCCAACAAAATTGACATCAAGATACCACACAAAGACCAAACAAAACACTAATGGTTCACAAGACAACATTATATGTACCTTCACGACTATATCTCATCACAAGAACTCAACCGAACCATGGAAAGAACATACATTGCCCTCACAACACAGTACTTGTCACACATGCTTCTAACCCAAGGTACTCGTAACATAAGAAGACTACAACAACATGGAATTCCCAACATGTACACATACAGGGGTTTCATGCAACTAAAAAATATAATTATAGCTATATAGGGTCAATAATGAAACAACATCACAAGACATAAACCAAAATCTCAAGAGTACACCTAACTCAACCAACTTTGTATGCCTCCTGAAGCATCACAAACAAGTCCATATACCTCCCAAGCATCACAAAAAAAATACATATATCTCCTAAGAATCACTAAACAAATCCATATACCTCCCAAAGCATCACAAAACAACTACATATACCTCCCAAGAATCATATAACAACTCCATATACCTCCCAAAGCATCACAAAAAAAATACATATACCTCCCAAGAATCACAAAACAACTCCATATACCTCCCAAAGCATCACAAAACAAATCACTCCCAAACAACTCTCCATATACCTCCCAAAGTATCAATAATGCGTCCACACAAGTGTCTCTTATACCTCCCTCAAGTCTCTTATGCCTCCCTTAAGTGTCTCTTATGCCTCCCTCAAGCAATAAAATAAAGATATATTTTCCTTTTAGCTCCAGAAAAGAGGTTGGTCACCCTATGGCCCTGGGCACATAAGGTCCAAACACCTCTAACCCAAGTGACATAATAATTCATGGTTTGATAACCAGCTAGTTATATGTAACTTCTTGGGGCATACCCCTATACAATGAAGTGGGTCCATAGGTTTTACCACTCCATGGTGAATCCCATGACCCTATTCCAAACACATTACAAAAGGACATTAGAACCAACATAACAATCCATGGGTTAGAAATGTGTATAAGTGGCAACTATAATCTACCAGTGTTAGCCTTGGGTGGTAGGCTATACCAAATTTTAAACTTACGCACATATCATAACATTATTTACCAGCATAAGAAAAGTGGCAAAAAATGGGCTAGGCTAAATTTTTTAGCCATAGTTAGTCAAATGGCTAAAAAATCTGCATGTTAGTGCAACAACCAAATAAAAGCCCAAAATATAAGAATATGTCAATGAAGAAAACTACTGGTTCTTGCAAGAAAAGAGAAAAGGTTAAATTTACAAATAAAATACGTATAGATAAATAATACATTACAATAACTATGTGGCTTATACGGCCACCAAAGGGGTACTCAATGAGTTTCTGGCACTCATACATCAAGCCTCATCTCAAAAATAATATATCAAATAATACATATGTCATCATCTATGTCTGAATTATCCTGCCACCGCTTCCACAAGGATCAACATAGTCATAACTACAATTAGGTTGAATCCATATGATAACCATATAGGGAGAGAGAAAGGAGTACAAGTCATCATCTACTGAGCCTAAGGTTTCCATGAAACACAATATGCATGACACCCGTTGAGTAAGTGTCATACATACCAAATGAACAAAAGTGGGTTTTTACCCTATGTAAGACTCAACTTCCTATCTCGTACTTGGCTCGAGTGATTGGTCAATGGTACACATTTCCTCACTCCAAACATACACCTTTTACCGATTTCCCTTAGGGTCGGTTAGTGTAGGGTCCACAACATAACACATAACTACATCACGGACACAATGGTGATTCACACACATTAACCATGGTGTCTTACGCATGATATATATACAGGGTATAACACAATCATTATTTTCATGATTTATGATACATCACATTACCACATACTACACCCAAATTGTAAATCATTACACAATAGGGATCATACGTTGACATATGCCCCTAAATCACGACATTAACCATTACATATTACACGAATTATACATGTGAAAAACACAATGTCTAACATTACAACATATAGTCAATTGAAATTACAACATGGTGACACACACGATTCATCACAACATGGTGATGACATCACGATACAATATAATTCACTTTACACCAATTTTTTCATGTAATACATCAATACACCTTCATATCACTTAATGCCAAAATGCTCCAACAATCTGTAATCCACAATAAAATTCTTTTCAAACACAACAAGGCGGTACATCACATGTGAACTATTCATAGAATCCATGAAAAGGAGAGTGAATAATCTCATCACAAGAACATCAACATGATAACAATATGCACTAAGTGACATACACATGTGCGTTCATAATATCAAATGTATGACATAGTTCATATCATGCTTATATCACATTATTATTTCAATCTCTACCACCACCATGTGAAAACCATCGCAACTCCAATATGTCCAAGAGGTTCAAGAACATGAACCTTCGCTCTGATACCAAATGTAATACACAAAAAATTCACTGACAATTACAACAGTAAAAATACCAGAATAACTTTTTTTTTACTTACATTGTTCACTACGCAACACCATAAGGCTCTAAGTAGAGAAAATCAACAACGCATAAGACACTTACAAAAGTCATCGAATCACATAGACACATACCAACACCATATAAATGTTGATGCCACACTTTCCCTAATGAATGAATGCTAGCAATGACCCAACCACGAGAAAAGGGACCAAAGGATTGGAAAGCCCACACACATCATTACCATGATTACATCTTAGTTACGATTAACATTCCAAGAACATTACTATGCAAGGATAATTTTTTCATTTTTCCACCTAGAAGTTCTTAAATTAATTTCACATTCAACTTACAGTTTGAACATTTAGATTATCTCTTTATCCCTCACAATGATCCCCGAACTTACATTATTATTTGCCGTCTTTCAAAATGCATACAAAGTTCCTAATTCACTCATTCTTATGCTAAGCTTACGTTTCTCAAGCATTTATTCAATGTTTAAATTTTACCCTTACTACAATAGTGGATCTGAAATGATGTCAAGACATAAATATTAGGATTTGTGGCAGATTTAGATTCAAGATACCTTTTTCCCAAAACATTTTTCGATCTTGATATCCTTATTTCCCATCGTAGTTAAGATATATTAAAAACTTGTTGAATCCATATAAAATTTCCACATCAAGAACACACACACACACACACATTTACATTTATATACACACACATGTTTTCTCAAAGTTAGATCACACCAAGGCAATTCATATTCTTTTTAACACAAGAAAATGTGTAATTGAGTTACAAGGACTCTAAGAGTGACATTTTTCCTAACCTCGAATCTTGTTTTATTCTTATATGCTTTACTCTAACATTACTCTATGGTCTCATTATTGGCATCACTTTGTAAAAAAAGAGTTACGAAAGTACTTGTCTAATATATTAAATAAGTACATGATTGGAAGCATCACAACCATACATGAACCACAAGTGATTTGTCTTCAAAGTGAGATCCCATGTTTCCGCATTTTGTGATTCCACATGAGAAATTTCTTTTATTATAAATGCCATAAGCGGCATAACAAGGAATTATGGAACCAAGTTTTTAGTTTCCTAATTTCTCTTAAGTCAACATCTTCCAAATCAATTTCATTTCCAAAGAGTCACTTACAATTTTCGACCCACCAGTTAACCTCCAAAATAACTATGGTTTAGTATAATTATGATTTACACTAAGGGATCTACGCCTTATAAAAAATAAGATTAAGGTGAAAAAAAACATATTTATCCAATAAAGCCTCTGCAAACAACCCATACGCTATATTATCACTAGCCAAGATAACACATTTAGCTGAGAGGATCTAAAGAGGTCATTAACAAGATTTTAAGTAATAGTACAACTATTTCACTAGCTCCATTGTGTTATCTAGATCCCATAAGAAAATCATTTGATAAATAAATATATTTCTAGCTCTAACTTCAGAAGACAAGGTAGTCCACTAGGATACTAAGGAAGTGCTAGTTTTACATACTCTAGATAAAGTTTGACAGTTTTGCTCCAATCTTTTGGGTTCATGAAGATGTCACTAATCATACCGACTAAGACGATAAACCCACTCTTGAGCTCTTATTTACCTAAAATAGGAGGTATCAACAAGTGTAAGGTTCATTCGAAGGCCTCAGTTTTCTATTCTCAGTTATGCACGAATTTGAATTAGGGTTGACTGTTTCATTTGGATTTCTTTATTGCATTTTCAAGGTAAGGAAAACATGGCACCCCAATTAATTAATCATCTATTGTTCACTGGAAATACACTATAATATATTAAATTCAAATTCATTTAACATATATATTAAACCTTTTTACCATACATAAATATGAATTAAAATTGCACCTATGATTAAATGCACATTTCCCAAGGTATATCTAAAACTAACATCTCATACATATTACCAAATTTCAAATATAAACTTTTCTATAACATGGAAATACATTATACATATATCCATTCTAAATTGACCTATATAACTTATAATAATAAACAATTAATTACACCACGCCTTTTCTCCATCTTTCTTGCATCCTGCAAAACCAAGTGAGCATGAAATCAGCGATAAATCACTGGCATGACATCCACCTAGATCTAGCATAATTAACATTTTTAGTTTCCATTTACATGAAAATAATAATGTGCATTCGAAAGGAGAAGGTTAGAGATGTGGATTGATTTCATTTCATTTCATTTCATTTTTTAACCAATGAGAGAGAAAGAGCTAGGGAGAGAGAGAAACACTATTTTTCTAAAAGTTAAATTTCACACAACAAGTAACATGATAGAGTTGTAAACAGTTATTTACATGTGACAACAAGTTTCCATGATGGTTTGGCAACCCGACAGGGGTCCTACAACTTTCTTTTTACATTTTCTTGCTAGTTGAAAAAATGTTCAATTTAGGCTCGGAGGTGAAGAAACCAATTTGATACGTTGTCCTCCAGTGAGAAAACATACCACGAGAAATATTATACGTTTCCTCCTATACACCAATAATTCACAGGAACTGATGGAATTTAGAACTGGTGAAAAGTTTATGATTTGCCTAGTTGTAATCGATCAAGAGTTAACTTAAGGGATGAGAAAACCATGTCCAAAAATGACGTTTGATGTAGGAATGCATAACGAGAAACTTGATAAAAGTTACTCTATATATGGATAATTCACCAGATTCGATGGGAGTGAGAACTAGCAAATGGTTTTCAAAGAGTGATAGGTTTTCTGGAGCCACCGATCGTAATTGGTACAGTTTGACCTAGTCAAATTGCAACTGATGGCCTACAAAATGGCTTTGCCAAACTATCAATAAGAGTGTTTTTCCCTAAATTGAAGGTTATAAGAAATTGTATAGTATAGATACTAGAGGCTTGCGAATATGTATAATTTTTTTTTCTCAAGGTTCAAATGGTGGTTCAAAACAAAAGCAATTTTTTTAGTTTTAACATCTCGCTAATAGTGCAAAATGGAGTGACAGGGCTCGTAGAGAAATGCAGAAAAGAGAAAAAAGGGTCAAATGAGGCCGTGTTAATGCTTGATGCAAATCCATACATATAAATAAAACATACCATGCTTGGCATCTCTTTAAAGAGGCTCAAAATGTTGTTTTGCAAGTCTCTAGAAATCACGTTTTTTCTAGTTTTGTAAGGTAGACAAAATGGTTGTTTGATTTGACGAAATCATCTAGCTCTCACCAATACCAACAGGTACAAGCATCTATTTCAGTTACTCAAGTATCATTGTATAAGGTTATGGTAGCAACCACGGTTAATGTTTAAATTGTAAATCGGTTTTGAAAATCACAAGGTGGAGTTTTATTTTATTTTCCTTTATTTAAATTTAGCTACATATCCATTTGTAAGATTATCCAGTGGTTTAATGTTTCTATCATATTGCAAATGAAGAACCAAATTTCAAAAATTATAAAAGAAAAGGTAATGAGACCATGCTTGATAATATTAACGTCCACAATGTTTGAGATTCTTGAAGCAGGTTCACCCACATTCCACAAGCTTCATTTGTCTTTTAGTATTCCATCAGTCCGCATGCAACAAAACCCGTCTATTTTTGGACCATTCAAGACTCATCCTTGCTTAGGATATTTGAACCCTGATAACCACCCCAACCGACACTTGTCATGTTAATCTAAGTTTCCACATTTAGTACACATATCTTATTACAAAGCTCTTATTCTGCACGGGTTAGAAGCCTACTAGTAGTGAAGAAAGACCTTCTCCACCTGACACTACAAGGAGAAAAATTGAAATACAACTTAGGAACCAGTAGTTCAATCCCTATCTCATGCTCCTTAAAACAACTCGAACCCAACTAGAAACCATGCTGAGCTGAGCATCAGGAAGCAGTGATTCAGGTGATGAATAACGCAAGTAGAGGAGGGCATTGACAAAAAGATGCAGGTATCTGGATTTAAATCTGCTAGTTGCATTTGCTTGAAATTTCTGAAGTGTTTTTAAAAAACCAACTTCATTTATAACCTGCATATCTATATGCATAAGAACACCAGAAAGAGGTTGGGAATCTAGCTCTGTACCTTCTCCTTACATTTTTTGAAATTATTTGAAGCCATTTCTACAAAACCAATTTGTGCATAGCCTACACTTATTGTCTCCCCAGGAAAGACGTCCCCCCTAGAGGCATTTTTTCAATAGCTCGCTTGTCAGGCATATGCTTCCACAAATCAACCCTGAAATAAAAAAAATCATACAATGCCAAAACCACCCACAGTTAATCTCAAACTCATGTCATTTTTCCATATTCCCAGTTAGAGGAGGTGTTGTAAAAAAAGGTTGTGGCAATGGGATTTAAGCATACCATACTTAGACCCATGGCGTCATATGTAGGAAAACAAGGAGATAAAGTAAAACAACAATAATAATGGATTCTCCTTTTTCTATGGTTGGAGGCACTGACAGAACCACTGTCCTTCTACACAATGCTGTGAGATTAAGACTGAAAATTGGAGGCTCCCTTGTATAATACCTTCTTTCAACAAAACCATGTCTTACATCCATCTAAGCTAGAGAATTTGTGACTACAACATCTGAAAATAAAATTTATTTTTATTATGCTTTGATGGATATCAATACCCTACTCTAGGGCTCCCATTTTAGCGCATGTTGGGAGGATGCTGGAAAAGGAGATGGAATCCAGTTTTACACCTAATAATGGCATTTGCTTAAGATATTTAACAACATTTTTAACAAACCCATTTACGCATATCCTATCGGAAGCTCCAATTGCAACTATCCAATTTCTGCTAAAATTTACAGCTTTGACTTGGGTTTCAACGTGGTAAAAGGCTTTGGATCCCAAATAAAGTGCATTATTATTTTACATGGGAAATGACAGGTCTGCAGGCATTTTGGGCGGCCATTCCCTAGTAGACCACCTACCACAAGCCATTATTTGCCACACTCCCTCCATTAACTCCCTTCAACAACTCCACAACTTCCTCCATGCACCCACTTTCCCACCAGCGCACTTCTTCATTTTTTAAATTTTTTTTTTGTGTGTTTAATGTTGGGCACTACAATGGTGAGGATCTCATTAAGCACATTGCAATTTATTTTATGCGCATGAATTTTCAAATAGATATATTTTCCTGAGTGGTTTAGCTAAACATATTGCGCATCTGGTTCTCTCCCTCAAAGATAAGTCTAGTATTTTTTGATCAAGTGCATTGTATCATCTGTTTTTTATCTTAGAATCTACATTGTTTTAGTTCATTACAGTTGTAATTTTCTATCCTGCGTCTATGCTGCTGTGTGGATAAAATCTATTGTTGAGATGGATGCACACAAATTCCAATAGGGATTCCAAGTATAACTTACCTTGGATGAGGCTGTGACAAGTTGACTATCCCTCTGAGTATATTGTTTGGTGTTTCATTCATATTCTGTAGTCCATTTTCCAGGTGTGGTGTTTCAATTTCCAGTACAATGATCTAGAATTTTCCCAAAGATACCCTCAATTATTTGTACCAATAGTTTGAGGTAATATGGCACTAAAGGAATGGAACAATGCCTAGTGTACCAAAATATAATCATTGATTGGGCTTCTCCGCTTCTGTCGCATTCATAAAGCTCCATGGATATGTCGAACTTGAAACTAACCATTGAGCTATTGTTGGGATCCGTATTTGAATTATTAGACCAAACACCTTTTGCACATATTAAAATACACCATTTCTAAGATGTCCACCTCATATGCATGCATCCGTTATTATTTTACCCATTGTATCTCACGTTTGTCTACCATTCAAATTGCAAGTTCCTCCTAAACAATCCCTATTAATAGTGGAGTGATTATAGTTTTCAATTCACCAGTATCGCCATATATTTTATCCAAAAAATGTCTTCACTACCATGTATGTCTAGCACGTCAAAGATTGCAATAAACTGAGTATATAATATGCTACGAAACCATCCATTAGGACAACTCTCCTCACTAGGTGTGTTGTTTGCAAAATCCATTTTCATGTCCCTCCTTGAAGGAGTCTCTGAGTTTACCTTGTTTTTGTCTTAACTTCTTCAAAATCCCTGTGATCTACGTTTTTTCCTATTTTTCCTCAATCATGGAAGCTCGAGAATGGTTAATCTATATTTGTATTACTTTGAAAATCCAAATCCATGGTCGAAAAGATGCTCGGAACCATGATTCACTTGTTTTTGTTTCAAAAATTCTCATCCTCAGTGAAAAACCGGGTTCTGGGCGTGAATGGTGATTTTTTGTATTTTTGACGGTCTAACAGGTATTTTTTTCCTATTAACGTTATTCCTCAGCATTCAGAGGTCACGTGGATTCTTTTGGTTGGTCAAGGGATGGCCGGAAAATGCTTTGACTTATCGCTTTTTGCTTTTTTGGCAAAAAGGTAAATTTGGTCCCGTAGCTCCACTCAGATATGATTGGTTCTTTTGGTGTTTACATGGCTTCTCGTAATTGGATGGGGTGTGACAGGTTTGTTTTTGAACTTTTTCCTTTTGGATACTTTGGAAAAAGGTTTGAACTCACCCCGTGGCCCTTCCAGGGTCTGATTAAAGAAAATTTTAAGTGGCAGGGAAAAATTCTTACTTTGACCCCACAGAAGGACACGTGGCAAAGATAATGGCGGGGATGTGGGCCTTCGGAGGTAAGTTGAATGTTTTTCCCTTTTGAAGAAATGGAATAAAATTCTAAAATGGAAGCACGCTCCCACAAAATCATTTTGAAACATTAAGGTTTTTGAAGTTGTGCCATAATGACACATGGTGAGCCCACACTCATCCAAGGTCTCAACTTTTGGGGTACATCTCAAGATGCGCCATTGTGACACGTAGTAGTTTGAAAAGTCAAAGGGGCAGGGAAGCGGACCATCGGAGGTAACTTGGATTTTTTTCCTCTTGTCATCAAAAGGATTAAAATCTCAAAATGGCTTGCAAGCCCGACAAGAAGGAGTTTAAAGTTGGTGTTGAAAATTTCAAAAGGTGGGGAGGCAGACCATCAGAGGCAACTTGGATTTTTTGACTCTTGTCTTAAAAATGATCAAAATATAAAAATGGCCCGCAAGCTCGACAGGAAGGAGGAAAGGGTTGGCTTTGAAAATGTTAAGAGGCGGGGAGACAGGCCATTGGGGGCAACTTGGATTTTTGCCCCTTGATATTCAAAAGATTGAAATTCTCAATATGACCCACGGGCCTGATAGAGAAAAGTCAAAACTTATTCTGGTCAACGAATGAAGTGTGGACCTTCAGAGTAAAATTAGAAAAAATTTCTTTTGTGGAAAAAGGAGTTAAAAGTGTAAAAGGAAGTGTGGTTCTGTTGGGACCCACATTGGGACATGTGTCAGGACCATTTTTCAAGGGCGGAGCTGCGGGGAAAACTTGGAAAATTTTCCCTTTTCCAAAAAAGAGGTGAAATAGCAGAATTTGGCCATGGTTCCTTTGGGACCCACCTTAGGACATGTGTCAGGCTCATTTCTCAAGGGTGGAGTTGCGGAGAAAAATGTGAAAATTTTACATTTTTTGAAAAATTTTGTAAAAGGAAAAAAAGAATCCACAAGCCTGCTCTAAATTGGATCTCCCACGTGGATGGTCAAAATTCAAAATAGAAATCAATGGCCGCTATGCATCTGTATCTGATTTTTCTGCCATTTTTGCTCCAAAGCTCCTGAGAGTGCGAGTCTTCATGATTTCTCAATATTTCTTGCATGCCAAACAGGGAAGGGGAGTTAATTTGATATCTAAGTTTGGTGAGGAAGATCTAGGGACATATTTTACCATTAAGATAAGATTTGACCTCTGGGATCGATCCAGTCTTCCGGTTTTTCTTCTCGAGCACGTAAAGAACCAAATTTGATAGATTAGGGGTGAAAGTCGTTGGTGAGTAGAGGGGAAAGTGATCTACCAGAAGAATGAGTTGAATGAGGGAGATATTCAAAGAGATCCACTCCTTGAGCACCTGACAACTTTTTACAGATTTGATTCTGGGAATCGTGATCAGAATCATGGGGGGAACTAGTGCTTTCAATTTTTGGATTTTTGGGGGGAAAAAGCTCTAATTGTAAAATGTTATAAATAGGCATGTTTTTGCCATGAAAAGGGTTGGAGGTTGGAATTTTGTAGTGTTAGAGGTCAGAACTGATTTTCTAAGAAAAATCTTGATAGAACCCATCTTTATGAGAAACTATCTGAAGAAACCTATTTATCTCTTTTGTGTTAAATTTTATCACGTAAAGGTGGTTGTGAGTGTACAACCATTAACAAGCTCTGAGATTATTCGAGAAAATTTCCCCTCCTGATAAATTTAATCAGACTTGAGTTAACCTATGTTATTTTTGGGCAAAATTTGTGTTTGCTTCATTCCTGAATGTCTGCAACTAGTTTTTCTTATTCCCACTACATTCTTACATTGAAATCTATGTGAATCAAAAAAGATCTTATCCTTGTGATAGTTTGGTGGCATTTGCAATTTCATTCATCAGAAGATCTTTCATTTGAAAGTGAAATAAACAAATTTAAAATCACTGATTCCTAGCATGACTATACAATTGTTTGTTAGCCTTTGAGGGTATCTTAGGCATGATGAAATGAAGATTGATAATGTTCAGTTAAGTTTTCTAATTTAAGCCTTCATTTCGGATCCTTGAAGTTTGTGTGAAAAGTGTTGATCTGGGCCTCCATTGAAGCACATATTATAGTTAAAGGAACATCCTAGCTACTCTGAAGCATTCTGTCATTTGAGCTCTCCATTTTTGTAAAATTTCTCAAAGATTTGGTATAATCAACTTTATCCTACTTCACCTCCCACCAAAATCATTCGAAAAAAATTAGTCCTACCCATACTACCCCTGTTTTTCTTGCGTGTATACAGATGCACAATGTTATATTACCAAAACATGCAGAAACAATCAGGTTTTCATTGTCTTTAGTGGCCTAAACCTTGCTTAGAAAATATCTCCATTATCTAGAGTGATAACTCATGAGAGTTGGGTTTTGTTGCATTGGTCATGTTTTCTTCAAGGTCTTCTTAATAATTTTTCAAGGAAGGATATCTGCATCTCCTCCACAAACAAGAAGGCTACAAAAAGGGTCCTCTCACCCTGGTTGAAAGGCACAACTATAAAGTAGTGAGGATAGGTCAAATATGTCTTGAGGCTGCTTACCCATTTCTCCACATCTAAGTGACAAAGAGCAAGCTCCATTTCATCCCCGGCTACAAAACGACACATTAAATGCTTTACTTGTCTCTAAGCTTCCTGTCAAACCTGTGATGCTGCTTAGCTTATGAGAGAGAATCAATTTGAGTAGCAACAACCAGGACCACAAAACTCTAAAAAAATACCTCAAAACCAGCTATGCTAGAATGCCTTCCAAAAACCTCCAAAAGGATAAACCATGATCTCAGACCACCATATACATGAATAATGACTTCCATAATTCCTAAAACATAAAATTAATCAATCATTCCAAGGTAAAACTTGAGAGCAACATCAAATTTTTCATAAACTTTCAGTTTACTGTGGGGTCCACTCACTGTTAGGACATCTTAATGCTACATGGAGAAAGATGGAGGAGTCTTTGAAAACATCCAATCACTAACTGATTTCAAACAATCCATTTTGGGCCATAATTAGCAAGTTCTTCTCCATTGCTACCTAATTAGGGTTTAAGACCGCCTTACCTTCTTAACAATCGTTCATAAATATCTTCTCCTTAATCCAAAACCTAATGCTAGGAAATATTTTCTAGGACCCTTGCCAAACTACCACATGAAGATATTAACCTTGTATGTATAATTCACACATGCCAACAAACATCAAACAAACATTCCCAAGTCAAGTTTCTCAACTTCTAAGAACTTCATAGAGGTAAAAATACAATTTATTGTAAAAAATTGCAAACCAAGACCTAAAGATTATTTCAAACCTCTAAGACAACCTACTACACCTTTTCGTATGCTCATACTTATATATTTAGATCAGAAACATATTATATCACTTCATTTGGCCACTTAGAGCTTAAGACAAGGTCTAGTGTAGACCTAGAAAAAATGTGTTATCATCATACCTACATTCTGAGACACTTGTGACTTTATATATAGTTCATCATCATGATTTCCATACTTCAACAATTCTTAACTAGCAAATAGATACCCAAGAACCACTATGACACACCATCCTGCTGACTAAGCCTCCTAACTATGCATCTTAAACATGCTTTCTCCTTCCATGCTAACCACCTCATGACATTGCCACTCCTTCCCACATATAAGATACTTCAATAAGCTTCATGACATAATTAAAACATAACCACAACAATAAAATAGCTACGCAAGCCACTATATCTACAAAAGACACTATGCCACCTCATCAATGAGACCAAACAACTCAACATGACATGGCAAAAATGACCGAAACTACCAATAAACCTTGATGTTCCTTTCATCTTTTGACATCAATGAAAAAACCACTTCCCAAAAATACTACCATAATTTAGAAGAGTGCATTTAACAGAAGAATAATATTCCTAAAGATTTGACATCTTTCCTTTATTAATTCTTTCCTATTAGAATTAATCCAACCAATGAGGAATTGGTATCATAATCTTCCACTAACATGAGGTTTTGGACCATTGCAAGATTGAACCAAAGTATTTGTAGTAAGGTATTAAGGAAAGCCACAATTTCATAGAGGGAAGCATCATTATGTGTCAAGGGAAGAAACGAGTCTTTAGATAATTTGAATATTACCAAATATACTTGTTATATGCAACATTGGTAGAAAAAAATAGCCCATGATAAATGCAATTGATGTGTTATTTAACATATCATAGTATTAGATATCATGTAGTTCTATGCAAATTTAATGTGTCCCAATGTGAAAGAACGCTCAACCATTTCTCCCTATATTCAAAATCAATGTAATCAAGTGTGATGCAGGAGCATAACATCCAGAGACCATAAATTTTGATCCGACAATCAGATCGTCTTGAAATTTTCCGAGGGGTTAGAAATTGATTAATAATATGCCTTGACCAACATGTTTTCAAAGGTTGGGTACTGGTTTGGCATATTTTAATGTAGCCAAATTAAGAACAAACCAGATATGCTGCAAATATTATGAACGCCAAAAGAAAATAGATCTCCTTCTTTGTTATCAAATAATGAATTACAATGTTTCCTAAATAGGAAAACAACTCCCAACTCGAGTTGCCAAGTAAACTCTAGCTAACTCTGACTAAATCTACTCTAGGTGGCGAAAATTACTATTTTTAGCAGTTTACTAGAACCTACTATTCTTAGTAAGTTTGCATGCTTATTCCTACGGGCACAAAAATTGCCACACATCTTCTACATCCCTAAATTAGAGGAATTGCCAACTTTCTAACTCATAATGCAATTAATAGACTAAAATTAACTAATGCTCAAAAATAGGAAAAAACCGAACTATAACTTAAATCCTAATTTTCGGCCTCAAGATAGCGGATTTAGGGCCCAAAAACATGTCGAAAACTTGCCCCAATTGGTAGGGCCGGTTACTGCTGTGTTCGTCTCATCAAAACACGTGGTTTAAAAAAAAAAAACGGATTCAAACGGACACCCGGAACTCAAGTTATGACCTTATCAAGTTCCTGCTAATTCTGGCGCATCATATTTTTTAGGCCAAATTCATTCATCTAGTGGTTTAAAATTGGCTCAGAACATTTTTTGGATTTGTCTACAATTTAGAGTTTGAATATCTTTTTCTCCACTTTATAGAATAAGCCAATATTTGGTGTGATCCTTCATTTATTAAACAATATTTTGCACACGAAATTTGAGTGGAATCCGAGGTGTTTTACTTTTTAAGAATTTTTTATGTTTTAAGGTATAAATTGTGTTTTAGGGGTTTTCTTAAACATAGTGAGAAATAAAAAGCACATTGTAATATTGTAAAATGTTATTATAGTTTTAGACATGAGAAGAAAACTATTTTGAATTTTCAGGAGGTTTTATAAATTATATGTGTGTTTTAAAGACATTTTGACCTCTTACAACTAGATCCACATCAAAATGATTTCTTATTTTAATACAAATGCATTGAAATTGACAAACATAGATTAGAGGATTACTTTGGGTAAGCATAGCTTCTTTGACGGATATCTAGATGTCTTTTCATTATATGTAACATAGTTTTCTAGTTATATCTATTACACCCTACTAAATTGATTTATTGACTTATATTATCAACAATAAATCAAGTTATTGAGTTATGAAATATAATTATGTCTTAGTGTAAAATCACTTTTCACTTCCACAGCAACAGGAAATTACTTAAAAGAAATTTTAGAACTTGTATAAACTGATTAAACAATGGCATAAAGTAACACGAAATAGATGCCAATTTTTCCAGATAGTGGATTTCATTTCTTATCTTGTAAGATTAATCATCTCTATTAAAAGTCTCTCGGATTGACTCCATGGATTACGCAATAAAACTTGATAGAAACGAGAAAATATCTTAAGGACAGCAAACATGATTTCTTTATGTTGGATATTTCCAGCAGAAACAAAGATTATTGAATGGGAATATCTTGAGAACAGTATCACGCATCAAATGTACAACCATAGACACTGATGGATTTAGGAATTTTCTCTTTCCTTCCTATGAAGTTGCCTCCTTTTCTAGTGCAGTTTGTATGTAACGGTTTTGTTTAACTGTATAGTAAGGAATTTCACGTATTTTTTCATTATTCTTTAACCACCGTACAAAAAAATAAATTGAAGTTTATAATAATTAATAATTTATTTTCTTACTTAAAAAACAGTTTGTTATTAGTTTATATTATTTAGAGTAATTTAAAGTTAAACTGTTACAAATTATTTACAAGTAATTGCAAGACTTATCTGTTGTAAGATTGAAGTGTTACAAATTATTTGACAAAAATCTTAATAAGATTCTGCTATATATGTGACATGTGAATTGTTTAACAAAATATTCAGATTTTTTTTTTTTAAAATTACAAATTCTCTGAAATAAATTTTTAATTCAAAAATTTCCTATGTTAATTTTATATTTTAAATACTCATAAATAATTACAGTATTTATTGCTTTTCAAAATAAACTGTATTTTTTACATATTTAAATGCATCATATAAAACACACTATACAAAAATTGCTTACTTTGTTGTTACGTTTGGTTTGAGGTTAACGAAAAAGAAACTCTGAATATTGTTTTCATAGGTTTCTTTTGCCATAAAATTTGTGATATGAATAGACTAGCATATTTTAGATATTCTCCTCATTATGTTTTTGTAAAATTTCTTGTGAACAAAACGGTTGTAGAACATACTTTTGTATGATTATTCCCATTCAATCAAACGCAGTCCGAAGAAATGCATATCTAATTGGGATATTTTATTCCTAAAAAAGAATGCTAAAAAGTAAAATATATGGACTGAGAATGTTGGAAAGGGCCAGCTATATGCATATAAAGATCCTATATCCCTCAATCTTTTTCTCTCCTCGACTATCAATTATGTAACTCTTGCCTTTTGTATATAAATGCTATTTCCCACATATGGAATCAGTAGAACCAAAGAACAATGGAATTGAGTGACTGAGAAACTGTGATTATGCGTAGGCAACATCACCGACAATTAAACAAAAACATTGGGACATCGATGCAAATCTGTTGTATTTTCCTCCACACACTTAAATTAGAGACTTGTTTAAGGTCGATCTAAGGTCAATCGATACTCACTACCGACTAGTATATTTATCTTAGATAAATTTATGTAAAATATATTGAGAGGTATTATTCTTGAGATGCTTATTTTGGATTGGTGACATAAGTGGAATAAGTGCCTTGAGAATGATACCTCTTGGCATATTTTACATAGATTTATTTAAGATAGGTATGCTAGTAGCATTTGTAGGAGTTGCATTGTACATAAGATGATACAAAAAATAATGAATTATTTCATATGAATCAAAATGCGAAATGTACATCACATTATATGAAGAAATCATAGACTGAAATGTGTATTACATAGGGGAAATTATTTATATTCTAAGGACATCAGTCTTTCTTCCTCATCCTTCCATTTTGAATGTATTTTTCCCTTCTTCAACTTTTGATAGCGGTCATATGTAAATGGTGGAAATATTCTTAGACACTTAAATAACTTTAATTGATAAATCTCCAAAAATGTTAACTGTATTATTTTTCATTGTTCAATATCACCTATAACCTTGGAAAGAGGAAAGCCTTGTTATTTATGTATTATCAACACCCATGCCAACTGTAAGGGTAATTGATGTGTTCATCCCCTTTCTATTGGTATAATTGGGATGGTAAGTGGAGTTCTATCTTCAAATGACATTTCAAAGTAATGGTCAAATTCAACCATTACATAGGTTGGTGGTTTAGGTGAAACAATACATGGTGCATGTATTTATGCTTCGAATATATCCTAGAGATCCATTTACAAGACCTGCTTCTATCCAAATATTTTATGTTAACATAACCCTTGCATCATTAGATATTAATTATGAAATTCCCACAAATACACACCCAATAATTCCATGACTAAATAAACCAAGCTATTTTTTTACTTTCATTACTTGTTACAAGACAACACATGGGCTTACTCAAAAAAATCTATATCACATGAACACACTCACACAATAGGATAACACAAGGTACACATGAATGTATTACTCAAACAACATAAACCAAGACAATGACCCAACTGCATTAATAAACATAGGGATAGACATACTCCACTACATGGAATTTTCATGGTTTACATATTTATTACATTTAGGTTTCCATTGTATGACCTTATATTATTTCAAGATAATTAAACATGTAAGGTGCAAATTTTCCTATTTTTAAAACTTCAATTACTTGATTTTGCAAAGCATTAGTCTTTAAAAGAGAACACACTGTTGGTTCCTTTCTCAAGTTCCATTAATTATCCATAGCTCATTTTTTAATTAACATCATTTTAAAAAACTACACGTCTCCTAATACCCGTTCTTACATTAAAGGTTTGTTTCTCAAAATATGTTTAGTTGACGTTTAATTTCACCCTCATTACGCAAGGGAACTAACATGAATTCGATGGGGGGAACATATTATAATCCAAAGAAGATGAAGGTTCAAGATACCTATTTACTTAAACTTCCCTCCATTAGAGAAAGTTTATTCTCATGTTACAACTGTTATAGTTTAAAAGTTGGTTTAAGGCAATTTAACATTTACACATCATGAAATTAGGTTTTTATATAAGAGTTTACATTGTCTCAAATTATTGATTTCTCCAAGAACAATTAGTATTCATTATCAACAATAAGAGAAGGCCTAAAGCACTTATACAGACTTCAAGTGTAACTTTATTCCTAAACAAATATCTTATTTACTGTTGTTTCCATTACACTTACGCAGTTACTTTGGTCTTTTATTAGTGCCCCTTCATGACAAAATGAGTTACAAATTATGTTCTAAACATCTTGAAGAATATATGATTAAAATCATTTTAAACTATGCATAACCTCCACTGTGTGATTGCTAATTAAATCTGTGTGATCTAATGCAACACTCAAAGGATGAAATGCACAAATTTTAAACCCAAATAAAAAATGATATTCGATTTAGAAAAATGAGAACAGGAAGAGGAATGCTCTTTCACTAAATGAAGTACATAAGAGAAAAAGAAGTGTTGTTTTTAAGCACCAAAGGACAAATTTATTTTAGAAAAATAAAAAGAAAAATAGATTGTGAGTGGACAGATCACTAGTTTGCAATTTTTAATAACAATGACAACAAACATGTAAAATTCACCCTACTTCAAACGAGTACTAGAGGAACTCCAGGATGCAACGAGGGCTTCCAGAATTCTAAAAATGCTAGAAATGTATACAACAGACTCCAACAAAGGATTAGTAGATAAAATACACCAATACTGCTATAAATTGAACTTTAGAAATGCATAGTTAGTTTAATTTTAAAGATTAAGAGGTAAAAAAGGATGAAACGTTGACAATGTAAACTACTTATTGATTGTAAACAAGAGAATTCCATTGTGGCTAATTAGGAATGACTTGAAACAGAACGTAAAGGCCGTAAAATAGGTTAATCAGTTACAATTAATCCTACCTGGCTAAATAAGATTAGATCCGAGAATAGAGAGACTTACTAGAAGGACCTCAATCTACTTTATAAGAGCCACTTTATATGCTAATAAAAACCCTTACCTTAGTTTAAATGAACAGGGATCGACCTTTAGTTGTATAATTTAGGTATTCTACCCACCCCTAAATTAAAAAACCAACCCCTAGTCTTATTAAATCTGACCACTTTAATATTAAACCGACCACTGCATAGTAGGGGGTCTCATGGTTATGTGAATAAAACACACCCCACTTTTCAATTAAATTTGGCTAAAAAAAGGCAAAATTCAAGGTTGTTGGGAAGGTGGTTTGATACAAGTCAATAGTTTAGGGTGAACTTCCAGTCAGCCGAGACTGTTATCGGTGAACGAGTTAGATGTCGGCACTGGAAGATGAGAGGAGAGCCACATGGGTGACCAGTGTTAGTATGGGAAATCGGATAGTACTTAGGCTAACATGCAGAAGTTTGGTTACTCACTGTGGTTCCACAATGAGTGACATAGGACTTGGATGTAATCGTAACAATTTTACAAGAATGTACTCAGGGGATGCAATACACAATGGCGCAGTTTAGGCAAGGCATCGATAGGATAAATTGGTAGATGGTTGAACTCAAGGTGAAGTCTCAAGGAGAGATCTCAATTAAATCGATGGAAGCTGTAGATGAAAGTGCAAGATCAAACACATGACACAGATACGCATAGTATGGCCTGACCTAAGCTTAAAGACATGAACAAAAAAGCTAGTGCAAAGAGATGCATAATGAACACCACCAAAGAAGGTGCTGCTGATGGTTACAGATACAAGGTGGAAATGAACAAATGCAAAAACAAAATGATGGGAGCGATGCAACCCTATGAGTTCATAGGAAAACTTGATCAAACTTGACTGATGCAACGGTAGAGATGTCTAAATGCTGTAAGGGCATCACGTATAGCTCGAAAATGAGGGTGAATAAACATGAGAGCACTAGAAAAACAAGGTAACATAGCAACACAAGAAACCAGATTCACAACCTGCAAAAAAAAAATTCGCAAACAACTCGTCCTGGGATTTAAGTGTCAACTCATTGAGTTGAGCTTAGAGTGATCTCATCACAGATATTTCTAAGGCAAGAGAAGATAGGCACCGATGTAAGGTAAAATAAAATGCAAAATTAGCAGGGGAGAACGCCAATAGCCTGATTCTCACTAAATTTAGCGTGATTATGATTTTCGTTAAAACAACTTCATAAGTGTGGAAAAGTTCTAAATGGAGTTGGAGAGCAGTTAAACACATAACCTAGGCCATCCAATAATAGCTTTCTCACCAGATCAAAGTTAGTTAAACTAGAGTGGGGAAATAGTCTTGTAAAATTCCTAAACCTACATGTTGGACATAAACCTTAGAAATGCACAAACTGAGAGGTGAGGTGGATAAGTGAGGTGGCTAGGTGAGAAGGATAATTAAGTTAATTTTGGTTAATGATAAAATAGTTAACCAAAAGTGCAACTAGAAACCCAAATAAAGGGTGATGTTGCACATTTACCATTAAATGAAGATTTGGTATAATGTGAGAGTGTACATGACAAGGATCAAAGGTAGGAATATGTTGCACATAAAAGAGGATAAATGCACTTCAGCAGTGATGAGATGCTCCAATTTGAATCAGGTGACCATAATCGAGAAGACAATGGAAATTGGGGTGCATAAGGTAAACATGTCTACACATTCTCATAGATCAAAAAAGGAGGGTACATATACAGAGTGTTCTGTAACACCCATATATTGGAATAATGAATTTCATGTAAGAGGGAAAGATGAGGTACACCATACCAAATAGGGAATGTAACCCCTATGCTGCCAGCTAATGTCATATGAAAATGAGAAATATCCCTAGAAAACACCTCATTTTTTATTGCCACTTGACATGATAAATCCTAATACCTATAAAATTGCCTAAGTGAGATGAATCACCACATGATTGTTAGGGAACTTAGAACACCATAAAGTTAGGAGACTCCCAAATCTGCATGAATTTCTTGAGGAACTTGAACTCATGAGGTTGCATGGCCAAGCAACATACTAGACCTCCTGGTTTGTCTGAGTACTTCTTAGACATGAGGTTGATGGATTGAATTCCTCAAGACATTGATTATACTCTTCATCTGATAAAGAAGGAAAATACAGTTTAGGCATTACCATGGAAAACATCCCTACCTTGCATCAAATATATAGATTGGTCCTATTACATATCAGGCCTTAAAACCAATGAAGGCTCACATCTTCAAAGAACCATACAAATGCTCAATTCCTCATGTTCTCACACTATGACAGGTTCCTTCGTGACCTTGGGACTCATATACCATTCAACATTTTCCTTCTTCTCAAATTCATGACTTCATTAGCTTTCTCCTTCTTGAATTTGATCTAATGACAAAAAAATCAACATCTTGGCTTCTAATTCTGCACAAACTATTTACCTAGTGGACTCTTCCACAGTCTAAGATGCAGTCGTTAATCATTTAGGTATCATACAGGTTGCTTGGACTCTATTTACATCTCTTCTATGAGATCCATATGTAGTGCCCACTTTACTTTGACACCTTTTTGATACTAATCATGATATTGCTGATTATTTTATGGACATGATTATGGACTTTATTATAGTATGATGTTATATGTTAGATCATGGATTATTGTTGAATTGATTTAGTTATGATACATGATGATTATTAGAGACATTTTATATGTTGATGATGATATACTGTTTGACATGGTTTTATTATGGATGTTTTTCAGACATGTGATATTTGGATATTGTGAGTAGACCTAGAAATAAAAATTATTTGATGATGATATAGTTGTTGATAAAACTGTAAATGATATTGTTAGATTGCTTTGATGTTGTTGTGATTCATATATCTAGATGATTTTGGGAATTATATTTATATTATTTTGGATGTTCTGATATGGCCATGAGGCCTGAAGGAGGTATTTGTGTTTTGCAGGTTAAAATATCACAACAAACATCGGGGGATTGGAGACCAACCACATTGGAATTCTAGATGAATTCAACAAGGTCACCATGGCAACTAGTATTTGTTTGTGTGTGTTAGGGATTCCCATGGGGGGGATCACCTTTAAATGTGACCAAGGGGTTATGTGTATTTATTTATTGGTTCCTTTGTTTATGTTTGCATGTGTTTATTTTGTGGTGCATTGACCCTTTCATTATTCATTAAATGGTGTGTAATATTGTGAGTAATCATATTGTTAAGTTAATTAATTAAAATATGTCATAAGAAAGTAATTAATAGAGTTGTTGGCCTTGAATTAAAGTGTTGTAAGAGATGTGTAAGTGATGTGTAAGTTAACTTTTGAGTGTGAAACACTCCACCTTCTTGGAAATTCGAAATTTTTCCTTGGAGGCTGATTTTGGAGGCTTGTGGGACAAGTTAAACTTGTCCCATACCTCTTAAATTTAATTACCAACCATACCTATGGTTGGAGAGTTGAGATTAGACTTTTATAATGATTTTTGAGAGGACAAATTGTAGGTTTTAATTGCACTTTTCTTACATGATTTAATTTCATTCCTTTGGGGTGTGGGTTGGATTTGAGTGTGTAAGTAAACTGTCATATTATTCACCCACCTATTTATTATGCATTGGAGAATGAAGTTGATTTTGGGTTGGGGTTGAGGATGTGTGATGTGACATCCTACATGGACCCACCTCATCCTCTTCCCTTCCCTCTTCTATTAAATTCAAATTTCTTGCCTTGTTTTGGGTTGCTTCATTTTGGAGACTTCATTCTTGGGTGAATTCCTTGTTGTTTTGGGAGCTCTTGCTTGAAAAAGTTTTTTGGAAGATTTTTACATGCTTGTGCTTGGCTGATTTGGAATTGCTTTCATTGGGAAACAGCTTACTATTTGGAACTTGGAACAACTCCATCATGGAGAGGTAGGTGCTTGGCTCTTGAAATTCTCTTCTTTTATGAATGTAACTGTTAATGTATCGATGTTTTGATATGTTTTTGGGTTGTTGGGTAGATGGCCTAGGAATGGTGTAGGAGAAGACTATGGGGTTTATTTTGTGGGAGGCACAAGTGTGTTTTAGGGAGGTATAAGGGTGGAGGGAGTTGGGATTTGGGTTCCACCTTACAAAGAAATAGCTTGCATTTCTTTACTCATTATGGGGTGCCATAAGAGGTTGGGGAGGCATAAGGAAATGTGAGGAATAAGGGGTACTTGGGGGAGGCATAAGGAATGTCAGGGATTTGATATACTATATTTTGGTGGTTTGTAATTCAGGTGGTGATACCCATTTCCCCTTTTGGGAGGCATAAAACACATCCCCCATAGTTTCTTTCTCCTTTGGCTTGCTTGATGAAGCCTTAGTATTGTTTCTCATGTTTTAATGTAGTTGTAAACTACATTCGATTTTAGATTGTGTTTTTATTGTGAAAATGACGTTTGTGTGTTTGTGGAAACTTGTTGCTGCCATGAGTTGAATCACATCTTTTATTACATTGTGGTTGGGGCTCAGGGGCCAATGAAGAAGGATGGATTCTCCTCTTTATTGGATGTCTTGGTTGGGTGGAGAGCATTGCCTTTCCCCTACTCTTGTTGTGATCAAAATTGGAAGAATGAGAAATATGCATGTTACTGTTCTGGAGTAAGGAAAAATACTATTGGACAGTCCCTTGTTGAGATAAATTTTATTGTAACCTTTCCCACTTGAAGTGGATGAACTTGTAAATGTTTTGTAATTGAAAGATGTTGTGTTGATTATGAAAGTTGTAAAGTCAAAGGTAAAAGAAATAAACTCTATTTTTGTTTTGAAAGAATGTGAAATAAATTTCATTCAAAGAATAAAATAAGGATGCTACAAATTTATCTTTTGGAATTAATAAATGATGTATTACCTTTGTCAAATTACACTGTGGTATTGAATCTGATCTTTTAAATGTAATTGAAATCTCTGATTGAAAGAAAGAAATGCGTATGAAGGAAATGTAGTACTCTGTTTTGTGAAGTGCATGATTTGAAAAGAATAAAAGTTACATTCTTGTCTTTATCATTGGATTGAAGGAATGAAACCTTTTTGAAACTAGCATGAAATGAATTCATTTGTAAGGCAAGTAAAATATGAACCATTGAGCTAATTTTGTTGTTTCCATTTTTGCTCCACGTTAAACTCTGTAACTTTTACCATAAATGAACAGACCGAACTTGCAATCAAGAAATAATAATGAAACATTAAAATTGAACATGCCAGGATATAAATGAGTTCAATTAGACCAAAAATAGTTAAAAGAAATCTTTCAAAACCTGGCAAAACCGAGTTCAAAGATTTCACAGTCGTTTTGCTATCAAAGTTGTAAAATTTCAAATTGGAACTCAATCAAATAGATATACCTCTCAAAATTATATTAAATTCACCAATGAACAATTCTCCATGTCTATTTGAC
Organism: Taxus chinensis; assembly: GCA_019776745.2. Taxonomy (NCBI): domain Eukaryota; kingdom Viridiplantae; phylum Streptophyta; class Pinopsida; order Cupressales; family Taxaceae; genus Taxus; species Taxus chinensis. Next base: position 103,426,636 of record CM034146.1, read on the forward strand.
ATGTTGAGAGAGGAAGAAGATCAAATTGAAAATAATTTATGAGTTAAATTCTACCAGTTTACATTGAAAAAGCCTGCAAATATTTTTCCTGAAATTTTCTACTTAACCCTTATAAAAATAAAAATTTAATGATCTCTAGGTAAAGAAGACATTGATAGCTTTCCATAAAGGGATTATTTTCCCAAAATTGAGCTCTCTTTCAAAAGTTATGGCCTTCTGAAGTTTTTCTTCACTTGGCGTAAAAAAAAAATTTATTTGGTAAAAATTTCCTTGGAGGGGCCGCGGGCCCAAATTTTTCCCTTAGCACTTCATAAAATTTTTGGGAAAATTTTTCTACTTTTCCCCACCACCCGTCTGACCCGCAAGCAATAGAGGTTGCCATGTGGCACCACAAGGCTTTGGCGGAGGGGCGGATCCCTTTTTAAGCTTAGCGCATCAGAAAATTTTTGGGAAAATTTTCTTAATTTTCCCCACCACCCCATAAACCCGTAGCCAATCAGAGGCTACCACATGGCACCATGAGGCATTGGCAGAGGGTAAAATTCATTTTAAACTTAGCATTTCTGAAAAATTTTGGGAAATTTTTCTAAATTTTCCCTACCGCCCCGCCGGTCCATAGCCAATCAAGAGCTGCCATGTGGCATCACGAGGTGTCAGAGGAGGCACAGGTGAATTTTACCATTTTCACCATTTAGGGCATTAAAAATCTTTTATTCTCACTACCCTACTTTTCCCATGTGGCTTACGAGGTGCCACATGTCCCTTGTGGACTCGCGGGAGCGGGGGTGCAAAGGTGGCTTTTCACCCCTGCATAGAAAATTTTCAAAAGACTCTCGTGGCCCCACCGACCCAACTACTCCTCTAGGAAATATTTCTCCCCACGACCCACAGGCCCGCCCCTGGGGGAAATTTTCTCCCCTGGGCCCTCAAGTCCGCTCTTGGGAAAAATTTTCACCCCTCGGCCCGCCGGCCCATAACTTGAGAAATATGAGAAGTTAGGAGGACTTTTATATCAATGGAAATGTGAGAAAATTTCCTATCCATTGGGAATGATTTAAGGAAATTTTGAATGCATTAATTTTGAGAAAAATCAAGTTGAATCTTTAAGCCTATTAGAGAGTGGATATGGTGGGGAATTACTCTCTGAACCTAATTGAAACTTCTAACCCTAAATTTTGGGACCTTGTGACCTCTAATAATTGTTAATAAAAGAAAAGTATATTCTAGTGGATTGGAATTGTTTTGGATACTTGTTAGTGACAAGTGTTGTCTTGGAACCCAGTTGTAGACTCTCTTAAAAACAAATTTATTCTATAATATTCCTAACTAATCCTAGGTTTTTCTTGGTCTCAGGTGGGTTGTTTTTAGCTGGCATTACACTTGGTATAAGAGCAGTGGTTCAAAATATTGGACCATTGGGCACACTAGAAAACTTGAGACATGAACCTTAAACCTAGCACACTTTTAAATCTAGAAAACAACTTAGTTTAGAAATTACATATTTTAGTAAACATGGAAACTGACTAAAACTTAGAAAGATGAAATAACTCTCTCCCGGGTCTGTGCAAGAGGCACAGACGAGATGAAGGGTCTTTTCACATAGACATAGACTTACCACCACTAGATCATGCTGTAGTAGCCATCCGACCCCAAATTTTGAAGACTCTTCAGAATGTTAATGCCGCTCTACGCAGAGGATCAGTAGGAGAACATGTAGCTAGACATGATAGAGTCACTTCCATTTAGGGTCATGTATCTCCTCAACCCAATGAGGAGCATGGTGGAGAGAACTTCCATGTAGAGTTAGCTAGAGAAGAATCACCATAGAGGGGATAGGGTGACCGAGTTTCAGGACATAGAGAGAGGTCTTAGAGCCCTAAGCTTATGGATGAGCATATAGAGAGACCTAGAGGCCGTCAGACCATAGTTGTAAATCAAATCAGGGAGATCCTGAAGCTTCGTCCATCAAATTATTCTTGTGACACAGGTGGATTTCAGGAAGAGGTCTAGTTAGTGAGCTTGAGTGGATGCTTCAAGCTCTTTCCTTGTTCTAGAAACATGAAAGCTTGTGTTTCGATCGATCTACTAAGGGATGGAGCTGGTGTCTAGTGGCGGACAGAGGAGAAGAAGATCCATGTTGATTCTGAGACATTTACCTAGGAGCTCTTTAAGGAGCATTTTCGGAGCAGATATTTTTCACGTAGGTTCATAAAGCAACAGATAGATGAGTTCCATGACCTCTGACAGACATCTCTTACAGTGGTTGAGTATGAGAGTAGATTTATGGATCTACTCCAGTATGTTAATTACATGTAGGATGAGTAGGTGTGGATCCACAGGTTCATTCAGAGCCTGAATCTAGACATTAGAGGTGTAGTGTGGATCCATTTTCCACATACATTAGATGAGGCCATCGAGAAGGCCTATATAGAAGAGGAGACTTGGGGAAAGACCCAATTGGCTAGAGACCAAGTACGGAGCCACAACAAGAAGATGCAGGATAATAGATCAAGGGGGTTGGTACCTTTTCCTCATGGTGGAAAGGGTTCAACACTATCATCTTTTAGAGCACAACAGTGGCAGTAGTAGTCCCACCCACCTTATAGACCTCCACAGAGGTTTGATGCACAAAGAGGTTGAATTATGGGGGATCCTCCTAGGGGTCCCATCAGGAGACATGGTGTCTAGAGAGCTCACTCAATAGGAGCTCACCAGTAGAGACCTCAGCAGACCCCAGCCAAATCATCAGGATCCATACCACCGACCTCTAGAGTACTAACTAGACCTGCTACACAGGGTAGAAGATTAAGCGGTTGTTTTGGTTGTGGTGTTACTAGACATTTTTGGAGAGACTGCCCACAGAACCCTAATAACAAGGGTAAGACAAAGATCTCAGAGTCTACTATTGGTGATATGGGGCATAGTCATAGGATGTACACAGTGGTTGAGAATCACCAAGAAGAGCATCAGAGTATAGTTATTGAGACTATAGGTAACATTAGTGGAATTCCTACCTCCATTCTGTTTGATTTTGGTTCTTTTGATTATTTTATTGCACCATCTCTAGTAGAGTGATGCAAGCTGGTGGCAGTTAGGTAGGGTCATAGTTAGGATGTTGAGATGGATTTTGGAGCCAAGATCTCTATAGACTCCTTAGATAAGGAGTGTGTGGTAGATTTGGGACCTTTCACCACTACCTCGGATCTATGTATCCTTCCTTTGGGCTCATATGGACTCATCTTGGTTATGGATTGGTTGTTTGCACATAGGGCTAGAGTGGATTGTTACCACAAGATTATGTATTATGTAGATGATTTGGGAGTTGAGTAAGTGATTTCAAGGGTCAGGATATCCATTTCTATTTGCACCATCTCGTCTATGTAGCTTAAGCAGTGTGTGTGATGAGGTTGTCAGATGTATGCTTTTACAGTCAGTGACAGATCAAATGACGGGTCTATTGGATCATTGCTAGATGATCACCCCATTTTGAGAGAGTTTGCAAATGTCTTTCTAGGGGAGCTACCAGGGTTACCACCCCCACGTGAGATTGATTTTCATATAGATATAGTTTCAGGAGCATAGCCTATCTCACGAAAACCTTATCAAATGACCACCCCAGATCTCTGCGAGATCAAGTTACAGCTGGAGGGCATCCTAGAAAAAGGCCTTATCTATCCTAGTGTATTCCCTTGGGGTGTACCAGTGATTCTTGTGAAGAAGAAGGATGGATTCTTGCAGTTGTGTATTGATTACCTCCAACTGAACAAAGTAACAATCAAGAATCGTTATCCCCTTCCGCACATTGATGATTTGTTTGATCAGGTGAAGGGAGCCAAAAATTTCTCTAAGATAGACCTTAAGTCAGGTTATCATCAGCTAAGGATTTTGGAGGCGGACATTCATAAGACTGCCTTCCATATAAGATATGGCCACTATGAGTTCATAGTGGTGCCTTTTGGTTTGACAAATGCCCCCGCAGTGTTTATGAGTTTGATGAATGTGGTATTTATGACCTTTTTGGATCTCTTCATGCTCATATTCCTTGATGACATTTTTATTTACTCACATACACATGAGGAGCACCAGGGGCACCTTTTCTAGGTTCTTTAGTGTCTTCAGGAGTAGCAGCTTTACGGGAACTTGGAGAAGTGTGCATTCTTTCAGACAGAGGTGTAGTATTTTGGTCATATCATTTCTGGGAAAGGTATCCTCGTCAATCCTTCCAAGATTAGAGATATTATGGATGGTACAGAACCCACTACTATGACTAAGGTGCACATATTCATAGGACTAGCGGGTTAGTACAGGAGATTTGTTTAGGAATTCTCTCGGATTGGGCACCCCATCACTTCCCTTCAGAGGAAAGGGAAGAAGTTTGTCTGGTTGAAAAATTGCTAGCAGACCTTCAGTACACTAAAGGAATTTCTCACTACAACACCTATTCTTGCAATGCTAGATCCACAGGGTGAGTTTTTCATTTACACAGATGCTTCTTTAGCAGGGATTGGAGGTGTGTTGATGCGGGAGGGTAGAGTAGTGGCTTTTGAGTCTCAAAAACTCAAAGATTACGAGCTTAATTATCTGACTCATGATCTTGATCTTGCAGTAGTTGTGCATGCTTTGGTTTGATGGAGGAACTTTCTGCTTGGTCAGAGATTCACACTCAGGACAGATCACCTGAGTCTTCGCCACCTCTTCACACAACCCAATCTCAATGCTTGTTAGCGTCACTGGATGTAGTTGTTTTGTGAGTATGATATGGAGATAGAGGATGTGAAGGGGAAGGAGAATGTGGTGACAGAAGCTCTCAGCAGATTGATACATGTGGCTATGGCCACCCTATTGAGCATAGATTTGTGGAGTAGGATTCTTCAGTAATTTCCTCTTGACAACTTCTAAATTGTAGTTCGAGTAGAGATCGAGTCTCAGAGAGTTCTCAAAGGGATGTTTGATGGTTTTTCTTTAGAGGTAGATGGTCTTCTTAGGAATAGAGGTCGTATTTATGTTCCTATAGATGGAGGCTGTATGAATGACATCTTGGTGAAGGCACATTGTACACCCTATTTAGCCCATCCCAGGGTGAAGAAGATGCATGCCACCTTGAGATAGTTCTATCATTGGAGAGGACTTTGTAGAGACGTGGCCCAGTTCATGTCATGATGTTTAGAGTGCTAGAAAGTAAAGGCCAAGCATCAGCATCCAGCTATCCTTCTCTTTCCTCATGCTATACCGGAGTGGAAATGGGACACCATTTCCATGGACTTCATTATTGGGCTACCAATTTTGAGATATCACCTCGATGGCATCATGGTCACGGTTGATAAATTGAAAAAAGTGGCTCACTTTTCTCCAGTGAAGACCACTTATATAGCTAGTGCAGTGGCACGTGTATATTTGGTTGAGATTGTCAGGTTGCACGGGATTTCGCAGAAGATTATTTGTGACCATGATCCTTTATATAATTCCCATTTTTGGAATACCATGCAACATGCCCTCGATACGAAGATCAATTTCAGCACAACATATTACCCTAAGACAGATGGATAGATTGAGTGGGTGAATCAGATTTTAGAGGACATTCTTAGGATGTATGTGATGGATCAACAGTCTAGATGGGAGGAGTACCTGTACTTGGTGGAATTTTCCTACGATAATAGTTTCCAGAGTTCTATAGGCATGGCTCCTTTCCAGGTTTTATATGGTAGAGAGTGCAGGACACCTCTTAACTAGGACAGGTTAGAGGACAGGGTTTCTCTTGGACAAGCTTTGTTGTAGGACATGGAGCAGTAGGTGGTTTTGATTAGACAAAGACTGCAGGAGGCACAGGAAAGACATAAGTACGTAGATCAGCATAGGACCGACCATAGTTTTGATGAGGGCATGAACATGTTCCTTCATGTTAGGCCACATAAGAGCACTATCCGTTATGGAAAAGGTTATAAGTTAGCTCCTAGATTCGTTGGTCCTTTTGAGATCTTGGAGCATATTGGCCCTTTGGCCTACCATCTAGCATTACCATATAGCCTGTCTTGCGTACATGATGTATTTCATGTTTCATTTCTTAGGAGATATGTTGCAAATCCTTCTCATGTGTTAGATTGGACATCATTGTAGTTGTAGGATCAGATGCAGGTGATGGTGGAGCCCGTTCACATCCTAGATCATGGGACCTTAGGCCTTTGAAGTAGAGAGGTTGATTAGGTCTAGGTGTAGTGGGACATATATGATGAGAGTGATGCTACATGGGAGGATTCTACTTTTCTATGAGTTAAGTTTCCACATTTGTTCCAGTGACTTCGAAGAGAAAGTCAAGTCTAAGGGGAGGGAGATGTAATGTCCACTTCCCTTTAACACCTTTTTGATACTAATCATGATACTGCTAATTATGTTATGGATATGATTATGGACTTTATTATAGTATGATGTTAGATGTTAGATCATGGATTATTGTTGACTTGATTCAGTTATGATGCATGATGATTATTAGAGACATTTTATATGTTGATGATGATATACTGTTTGACATGGTTATATTATGGATGTTATTAAGACTTGTGATATTTGGATATTGTGAGTAGACATAGAAATGGAAATTATTGGATGATGATATAGTTGTTGATAAAACTGTAAATGATATTGTTAGATTGCTTTGATGTTGTTGTGATTCATATACTTAGATGATTTTGGGAATTATATTTATATTATTTTGGATGTTTTGATATGGCCATGAGGCTGAAGGAGGTATTTGTGTTTTGCAGGTTAAAATATCACAACAAACATCGGGGGATTGGAGACCAAATACATTGGAATTCTAGATGAATTCAACAAGGTCACCATGGCAAACTAATATTTGTTTTTGTGTGTGTGTGTGTGTTAGGGATTCCCATGGGGGGATCACCCTTAAATGGGACCAAGGTGTTTTATGTATTTATTTTATTTGGTCCCTTTGTTTAGGTTTTCATGTGTTTATTTTGTGGTGCTTTTACCCTTTCATCAATTATTATATGGTGTGTAAATATTGTGAGTAATCATATTGTTAAAATAAATAAATCAAATATGTCATAAGAAGATAATTAATGAGAGTTGTAGGCCATTATTTAAAGTGTTATAATTATTGTGTAAGTAATGTGTAATTTTTGTAAGAGATGTGTAAATGATGTGTAAGTTAAATTTTGAGTGTGAAACACTCCACCTTCTTGGAAATTGGAAATTGTCCTTGGAGGATGATTTTGGAGGCTTGTGGGACAAGTTAAACTTGTCCCATACCTCTTAAATTTAATTACCAACAATACCTACAGTTGGAGAGTTGAGATAATACTTTTATAATGCTTTTTGAGAAGGCATATTGTAGAATTTAATTACACTTTTCTTACATGATTTAATTTCAGTCCATTGGGGTGTGAGTTAGATTTGAGTGTGTAAGTGAATTATCATACTATTCACCCACCTATTTATTATGCATTGGTGAATAAAGTGGATTTTGGGGGGTTGGAATTGAGGATGTGTGATGTGACATCCTACATGGACCCACCTCATCCTCTTCCCTTCCCTCTTCTATTAAATTCAAATTGTTTTCCTTGTTTTGGGTTGCTTCATTTTTGTAGACTTCATTCTTGGGAGAATTATTTGTTGTTTATGAGCTCTTGCTTGAATAAGTTTTTTTGGAAGATTGTTTCGTTCTTGTGCTTGGCTAGTTTGAATTGTTTTCTTGGAAAAATCTATTGTTTGGAACTTGGGAAACTCCATCATGGAGAGGTAAGAGTTTGGTTCTTGAAATAATCTTCTTTTATGAATGTAAATGTTAATGTGTGAATGTTTTGATGTGCTTGTGGGCTGTTGGGTAGATGGCCTAAGAATGGTGTAGGAGAAGACTATGGGGTTTATTTTGTGGGAGGCACAAGTGTGTTTTAGTGAGGTATAAGGGTGGAGGGAGTTGGGATTTGGGTTCCACCTTACAAAGAAATAACTTGCATTTCTTTACTCATTATGGGGTGCCATAAGAGGTTGGGGAGGCATAACGAAATGTGAGGAATAAGGGGTACTTGGGGGAGGCCTAAGGAATGTCAGGGCTTTGATATACTATATTTTGGCAGTTTGTAATTCAGGTGGTGATACCCATTTCCCCTTTTTGGAGGCATAAAAAGTATCCTCCATAGTTTCTTGCTCCTTTGGCTTGCTTGATGAAGCTTTAGTATTGTTTATCATGCTTTAAAGTATTTGTAAACTACATTTGATTTTGGACTCTGTTTTTATTGTGAAAATGTTACTTGTGTGTTTGTGGAATCTTGTTGTTGCCATGAGTTGAATCACATCTTTCATTGCATTGTGGTTGGGGTTCAGGGGAAAATGAAAAAGGATGGTTTCTCCTCTTTATTGGATGTCTTGGTTGGGTGGAGAGTATTTCCTTTCACCTACTCTTGTTGTGATCAAATTTAGAAGAATGAGAAATACGCATGTTGTTGTTCTGGAGCAAGGAAAAAGATAGTTGGACAGTCCCTTGTTGAGATAAATTTTATTGTAACCTTTCCCACTTGAAGTGGATGAAATTGTAAATGTTTTGTAATTAAAAGATGTCGTGTTGATTATGAAAGTTGTAAAGTCAAATGTTAAAGAAATAAACTCTATTTTTGTTTTGAAAGAATGTGAAATAAATTTCATTCAAAGAATAAAATAATGATATTACAAATTTATCTTTTGGAATCAATAAATGATGTATTACCTTTCTCAAATTACACTGTGGTATTGAATCTGATCTTTTAAATGTAATTGAAATCTCTGATTGAAAGAAAGAAATGCGTATGAAGGAAATGTAGTACTCTGTTTTGTGAAGTGCATGATTTGAAAAGAATAAAAGTTCCATTCTTGTCTTTATCATTGGATTGAAGGAATGAAACCTTTTTGAAACTAGCATGAAATGACTTCATCTGTAAGGAAAGTAAAATAAGAATGATTGAGCTAATTTTGTTGTTCCATTTTTTCTCCATGTTAAACATTGTAGCTTTTACCATAAATGAACAGATCAAAGCTACAATCAAGAAATAATAATGAAACATTAAAATTTAAAATTTCAGGATATAAATGAGTTCAATTAGACAAAAAAACTTAAAGGAAATATTTCAAAACCTGGAAAAACTAAGTTCAAAGCTTCCATAGTCGTTTCACTGTCAAAGTTGTAAAATTTCAAATTGGAACTCAATCAAATAGATCTACCTCAATGTATCCTAAATCCACCTAAGAACAATTATCCATGTCTAATTGACATGTTGAGAGAGGAAGATGATCAAATTGAACAAATTTTATAAGTTAAATTTTACCAGTTTGCACTGAAAAATATTGCAGATCGTTTTCTTGTAATTAACTCCTTAAACCTGATCAAAATCAAAATTTAATGATCCCTGAGTAAAGAGGACGTAGATATATTTCCAGAAAGTCCTCTTTTTCCCAATACTGAGCTCTCTATCAAAAGCTATGGCCTTCTAAAGTTTTTCTTCACTTGACGTAAAAAAAAATTATTTGGTTAAAATTTCCTTGGTGGGCTTGCGGGTCTGAAATTTTCCCTTAGCACTTCGAATTTTTTTCCTACTTTTCCATACCACACCTATGACCTGTAACCAATCCGAGGCTACCACGTGGCACCACGAGGCATTGGCAGATCCCTTTTTAAGCTTAGCACATTAGAAAATTTTTGGGAAAATTTTCCTAATTTTCCCCGCCACCCTGCTAACTCGCAGCCAATCAGAGGTTGCCATATGGCACCACAACATGTTGGGGGAGGGGCGGATCCCTTTTGAACTTAGCATTTTTGAAATTTTTTGGGAAAATTTTCTAAATTTTCCCTGCTAGCCCTTAGCCAATCAGGAGCTACCATGTAGCATCGTGAGACAGTAGCGGAGGTGCGGGTGAATTTTAACTTTTTCACCCTTCGGGGTGTTAAAACTCTTTTATCCCCGCTATCCCACTTTTCCCGCATGGCTTAGGAGGTGCCACATGTCCCTTGTGGACATGCTGGAGAGTGGGTGCAAAGGTGGCATTTCACCCCCGCATGGAAAATTTCTAAATGACTCCCACAGCCCCATCGACTTGACTACTCCTCTGGGAAATATTTCTCCCTACGGCCCACAGGCCCGCCGGCCCACAACTTGAGAAATATGAAGAGTTATGAGGACTTCTTTATATCAATGGAAAGGTGAGGAAATTTCATATCTATTGGGAATGATTTAGGAAAATTTTGAATGCATTAATGTTTAGAAAAATCAAATTGAATCTTTAATCCTGTTAGAGAGTGGATATGGTGAGGAATTACCCTCTGGAGCTAATTGAACCTTCTAACCTTAAATTTTGGGACCTTGTGACCTCTAATAATTGTTAATAAAAGAAAAGTTTATTCTAGTGGATTGGAATTGTTCTAGAACTTGTTAGTGACAATTGTTGTCTTGTAACCCGGTTGTAGACTCTCTTTAAAAAAATTATTCCATAATTTTCCTAACTAATCCTAGGTTTTTCTTGGTCTCAAGTGGGTTGTTTTTAGTTGGCGTTACACCATATGCCTTGTTAGTTCTTTAGAGTATTCTATAACTATTAGGACAAAATTTAGTAATTTGTCCCATATTATGGCACATGTAGAAAACAACTTCTTTTAACTGATCATTCCTTCTACTCCTTATCTTACAATCCTTTTCATTATGAACCCTTTATTTGCAGTTGTAACACAATAATTTTATCCTGCGTATATTATTCCTCCATGAGGAATGATGACTACATTCAATAGCTCTATGAAAAAACTTATTCCATGAAAACCACCCATTGAATGAACTTACACACCTTATAGTTCTTGAAATATTATTTCCTTCTGATACCTATATTTCCTTATTCATTATTTGATCTTCTTTTTCCATGACACTCTTTGAGAAACCTATCTTATCCTTCAATACTTTGGCCATAAAACTCCATAGCTTGCCCATTTTTTTTCTTTTTAGGATTACCTCAATCTGTTAAACTTGATTTAGAGGCTTTGTTATGATATTAATTGTTGGAAGTAAAACCATTGAGAGGGGGGGTAGATAAGTGTGCCTTTAAAACCTTGTTTCACTTATAACTTAGCATTCATCAATAATTCCATTCAACTTAATTATATAAACCATATTAAGATGAATTATCAAAACATTACAACATCCACACATGAAAATGAGACATAAGAACACATGAACATAATATTTACGTAAGAAACTCTCATGGGGAAGAAAATGAACTAAAACACATCTTTATTATAACAATGAATAAAATTTAGTTGAGCACCCACCCAACAAGGAGCACCAACCCTTAAGTTTAGTGAGCCACCAACCCCACAAGGAGCACCAGTTAGGAAATCATTGTTTAGTGTTCACATTAATAGGGATATCTTATATTTATTGTAAAGTAAATTATACTTACGGTTATAAAATACTACTTGGATTATTTGTAATATTGTTGTGGTTACAACAATACTCCGTAGATAGGTTATGGGAATATTTTAAGGGGTCATTTGTTATAGCATCCTCCTTAATTATAAGAGTTTCATCCCTATATAATTTTATGATTTTTGCGGAATTAATTAACGAAGTTCTCCAATTTTGTACTGTGTAAAGTCTGAATCAAAACATTTGGCATGAAAGTGGGTAAGATTTAAGGATTCTTATGAAGTTTTAATATTATTAAGGGGAACAAATTCTGTATCGTCACCTCTGTCACTGAAAAGTTCATATTTTAGATTTGGGCATTATATTATTTGATCGACTAATATCTTGTGCAGTTATTTTGATTCACGCATTGTTTTTCAGTATCTAATATAACTCACAGTTTTTTCAGACCCGTATATTTGAGCATTTGGGTTTGGTGTCTAAGATTTGATACTTCTTACCAACCATTATCAAATCTACTATAAGACATGTGCGCATCTCTACTGTTTGGGTATTTATCACAGTTTTGTCTGCTTTTTTGGACGTTGTGAAGATCTCATCTAACACATTGGAATTTATTTTCTATACATTAATTTTCAAATGGATGTATTTTACTGAGTGGTTTGGTTGAGAAGATTACGGATCTAGTTTTCTACGTCGAAGAGAAGTCTAGTATTTTTTGATCAAGTGCATTATATCGTCAATTTTTTAAAATCTAGTCTTATACAACAAACAACATGAAAGAAATAAACATAATACTTAAATAACTTGCATAAACATATGAATATTCAAACCAGCACTGCTGTGCATAATCTCCATTAATAAAAGCTTCATCATACTCAGAGCTTCAGCTCTTTACAATCAAGCTGTGCATGCAGCTGTGTGCTTTCAATGCACATCCTTCCTTGCTTATGCAGATTTCACACCTTTGTGTGTGCATACAAAGAAATTACAATTGCTGTTATTTAAATAGAATAACTCACCCACTAACAGCTCTTCAACTAGAGCATTCTAAATCTAAACTCATGCTTTAAAACAGTTGCATGCTATGCATGATTTAAAACAGATTTATTTGAATTAAATCTAATGATAAAAATAAGATAAAGCTAACTTAACTAAAGCAAACTTAAAACAAGACTAAAGCTAAAATTAGCTTTCCTAAAAAAGCTATAGTTGGAATTAAATATGCATCACATGCATATTTCCAACACTCCCCCTTAATTTCAAACTGTAGCTTTCACTCTTCTAGAGTTGTGTTTGCTTTTTCAGATCTGCCATGTGCAGGATCACATACTCCCAAACAATCTCTCAAATATTCAAAAACTTCTTTTGCCAAAGCCTTTGTAAAAATGTCTGCAAACTGATCTTCGGATCTGCAAAATTCAAGATGAATTTCCTTGTTGTTTACCAGCTCCCTGATGAAATGATACCTCGTATCAATATGCTTGCTCCTCTTATGAAAAACATGATTTTTGGACAACGCTATGGCTGAGTTGTTGTCACAAAAAATCTGTGTAGCTTCCTCTTGTTTCTGTTGTAAATCTGTCAACACTCTTCTCATCCAAACAGCTTGACATGCTGCTCCTGTTGCTGCTACATACTCTGCTTCTGCTGAAGATAACGTGACAATGGGCTGCTTCTTTGATGCCCATGAAACCACTCCTGTTCCAAAGTGAAAAGTATAGCCGGATGTGCTTTTCCGATCATCTATACTTCCAGCATTGTCACTATCTGTATAACCAATGAGTTTGAACTCATCTGAACTTGAATAAAGAATTCCATAATTTCTTGTTCCACGTACATACCTCAAAATTCTTTTTCCAGCTTGCCAATGTGAATCTTTTGGAGATTCCATGAACCTTGATATGAGGCTCACACCATACATGATATCAGGCCTTGTGGCCGTCAAATACATAAGACTTCCAACCAACTTTTTAAACAATGTTGGATCCACAAATGATCCTTCATCCTCTTTGCTCAACTTCAAACCTACTGCAACTGGTGTTGGTGCTGGCTTACAATTCAACATGTTAAACCTTTTCAAAACGTCACTTGCATACTTTGCTTGTGAGATAAAAACTTCACCTTCTGATTGTTGAACTTCAATACCCAAAAAATAATGCATAAGACCAAGATCTGTCATCTCAAACTCCTTCTTCATGGCTGATTTGAATGACTCTGTAGATAGATTTCCAGTAATGATCAAATCATCTACATATAAACAAACAATTAAAATTTTACCTTGCTCATTTATCTTGGTGTATAAGGTAGGCTCACTGCTGCTCCTACTGAAACCATTCTCAATCAAATAAGAATCTATTCTACTGTACCAAGCTCTAGGTGCTTGCTTGAGACCATAGAGCGCTTTCTTCAATCTGTATACTTTTCCTTCATGACCTTCAATCTCATAACCTTCTGGCTGATTTACATAAACTTCCTCTTCAAGGAATCCATTTAAGAATGCTGATTTAACATCCATCTGATAAATAGGCCATTTGTTTTGAGCTGCAATTGCTAAAACCATTCTTACCTGTATCCAAAAGTGCTACTGGTGCAAATGTTTCATTGTAGTCAACTCCATATTGCTGCGTAAAACCTCTTGCAACCAGCCTTGCTTTGTGGTTTCTGTACTTTTCCATCAGCATTGTATTTTGTCTTGTAGACCCACTTGACTCCTATCACGTCCTTTCCTTTTGGAAGATCCATTAGCTCCCATGTCTGATTCTTCTCTATAGCATCAATCTCATCATCCATGGCTTTTTCCCAAACTTCATTCTTTATAGCCTCTTCGTAATATACTGGATCTGCAGCTTGAGAAAATAATGCAAAAACTGAAAATGAATTAGTTGTATCAACATTATAAATCTCACTTAGACTTCTTGTTTTCCGCTGCACAGGAGTATTTGATGCAGGACTACTTTCTGGTGATGGAGTAGCTTCTGGTGTTCCCTGTGGTGTCTCTTGCATGGCTGAAGATGGCTGAAATCTTGGTGACCTCCTGACTGTAGATGGAGGTGTAGCTTGTGCTACAACTTGTGGTGCATGTCCAAGATTTGTAGATACAGTAGCTTGTTGCTCTAAAGTTTCATCTGTCATATCATCATGTGGAATAGATGTTGCTATACTCACTGTTTTCTCTATACTTCCATCCCATGCTTCATTCTCAATAAACTGTACATCCCTGCTGATCACAACCTTTCCAGTGACTGGATTGTACAACTTGTATGCTTTTGTATTCTCTGAATACCCAACAAAAATACACTTTTCTCCTTTGTTGTCTAACTTCTTCCTTAGCTCATCAGGTACATGTGCATACGCTACACAACCAAAAACTCTGAAATGTGAAACACTGTGTTTCCTATTAGTCCATGCTTGTTGAGGAACCATGTTCCTAACAAGTTTCGTTGGACACCTGTTCAAAATATAAACAGAAGTTGCTACTGCTTCTGCCCAATACTCATTTGGAAGATGTTTTGCCTTCAACATGCTTCTCGCCATCTCCATGATGGTTCTATTTTTCCTCTCTGCCACACCGTTCTGTTGTGGTGTATACCTGGTAGTAAACTGCTTGTGTATACCATGATATCTGCAAAAATTCATAAACTCATTAGAAACATACTCACCTCCTCTGTCCGTTCTGAGAACTTTGATGTAGTATCCACTTTGCTTCTCCACTAATGCCTTGAACTGCTGAAATGTATCAAAGGCATTTGATTTATTTCTCAGAAAATAAACCCATGTCTTCCTTGTGTAATCATCAATGAATGTCATAAAATAAATACAACCTCCAATAGAAGCTGTCTGCATAGGTCCACATAAATCTGAATGTACAATCTCAAGTGGTGCACTTGCTCTTGCTGTTTTGCCAACTGGAAATGAATCTCTGTGTTGCTTTCCCAAAATACAACCTTCACATACCCTTTCAGGTTTCTGAATCAATGGCAAACCTTTAACCATATTTTTTCTATATAATAAATTCAAACCTCCAAAATTCAAATGTCCATACCTTAGATGCCAAAGCCATGTTTCATCTTCATGACTGAATGAAAAGCTGATGTGTTCCTTCAGCGTAGGACTCAACTGATATTTACGAAATCAGCAGGACTCACTTCCTGTAGCGCAGACTTGATTTTCATTGGCGCAGGACTCATCTGTTTGAGTGCAGGACTCAACAAAAGACTGATTTGGCTTAACGCATGACTTTGCTGCAAACAGATCTGATTTCTTCTTCTTTCCAGGTTTCAAAATCAATGGAAACATCCTATTGCTGCTCATCTTCACTTTTGCAATCAACTGAGTGCTAGGAGCTTTGTCCACAATCACGCACTCATTGTCTTCCATATAGACTCGGTATCCTTTCTGTACCAGTTGTCCAATACTCATAAGGTTATGTTTCAAACCTGCAACATAGTAAACATCTTGCATACTTGTTTGCTCCCCCTGTCTTGTTAGAATACTAACCATGCCTTTTCCTTTCACAGACACAATATTGTTATTTCCAAGAGTTACATCACTCTTAACTGAATCATCCAAACTAGAAAACAAATCTAGATTACCTGTCATGTGATTACTGCAACCTGAATCTAAATACCATACATCACATGGACTCTCTTTTGACAAATTACATTCAATAGGGGATAAAGAAGGTATTGCTTCAGCAATCCTTGTGCATGCAATAAACATAGGTTTAGAAATAGAACTTCCAACCTGATTTTGATTTTGTCTCTCTTGATCATATTGCTTTTTCTTGCAATCATAAGCATAGTGCCCATACTTCTTGCAATAATGACACTGAACATGAGACTTATCTTGTCTCTGACCATAACTCTGTTCTTGATTATGTCCTCTTCCACTTGAGTTTGATGAACCACTGCCACGTCCTCTAGATGGACTTCTTCCTCTGCCTCTTGGGCTGAAACTTCCTCTTCTTTTGCCACGACTACCTGTTGTCTGAGATGCAAAAGCCTGATCTACACTTGCATGTGATCTATTCATCCTCTGTTCATGATTGATTAGTGATGCATGCAACTCATCAATAGAAAACTGACTCAGATCCTTAGTTTCTTCAATAGCAACAACTAAAGGATCAAATTTCGTAGGCAAACTTCTAAGCAATTTTTCAATAATCCTTCTGTCCTCAAGAGTCTCACCATGGGATTTGATTTGATTGACTAAGCCAACTACATAAGTAAAAAATGATTCTACAGAATCTGAATCTTTCATTGCTAAATTCTCAAAAT
The DNA here is from genome assembly GCA_019776745.2 of Taxus chinensis. Classification (NCBI taxonomy): domain Eukaryota; kingdom Viridiplantae; phylum Streptophyta; class Pinopsida; order Cupressales; family Taxaceae; genus Taxus; species Taxus chinensis. Next base: position 103,443,311 of record CM034146.1, read on the forward strand.
CTCTACGAAGTAACTGTAGCTTGGCAGTTTTTACTTTCTCCTTACCTTGATATGCAACTTGTAAAGTATCCCATGCAGTCTTTGCTTGACTGGCTGCTGCCACTCTTGGAAGAATGCTTTCATGCATTGCCTGATGAATATAGAAAAGAGCTTTGCCATCCTTCTTTCGTAACTCCTTCAAAGTATCTTTCTCTGCTTGAGAAAGTGCAATATATGCTGCTGCATTTGCGGGCTCTGTGTACCCATCTTCAACGATCTCCCACACGTCTTGAGATCTGAATAGCGCCTTCATGGTCAACGACCAGTATTCGTAATTCTTTCCATTAAATTGCGGTGTCTGCATACCGGATGTAGAAGCCATAGCTTGCTACCAATTTAATAAGCTGCTGGAATAACCTCGCTCTGATACCAATTTGTAGAAAATCTGCAGTCTTATACAACAAACAACATAAAAGAAATAAACAGAATACTTAAATAACTTGCATAAACAGATGAATATTCAAACCAGCACTGCTGTGCATAATCTCCATTAATAAAAGCTTCATCATACTCAGAGCTTCAGCTCTTTACAATCAAGCTGTGCGTGCAGCTGTGTGCTTTCAATGCACATCCTTCCTTGCTTATGCAGATTTCACACCTTTGTGTGTGCATACAAAGCAATTACAATTGCTGTTATTTAAATAGAATAACTCACCCACTAACAGCTCTTCAACTGAGCATTCTAAATCTAAACTCATGCTTTAAAACAGTTGCATGCTATGCATGATTTAAAACAGATTTATTTGAATTAAATCTAATGATAAAAATAAGATAAAGCTAACTTAACTAAAGCAAACTTAAAACAAGACTAAAGCTAAAATTAGCTTTCCTAAAAAAGCTATAGTTGGAATTAAATATGCATCACATGCATATTTCCAACATAAGTTGACTATCATTCTGAGTATATTGTTTAATGTTTGATTCATATTATGTAGTCCATCTTCCAGGCATGGTGTTTCAGTTTCTAGTATAAAAGATATAGAATTTTATCAAATCCACCCTCAATCCTTTGAAAACATAGTTTGAGGTATTGCAGAAACCATTTAGATTGTAAGTGCCTCCTAGACAATCACGGTTAATGGTGGAGTGATTATAGTTTTTAGTTTACCAGTCTCTCCATGAATTTTATCCAAAAATGTCTTCAATACCATGCATGTCTACCACATAATAGGCTGCAATAAACCAGGTATATAATATGTTTATAGTAGATGGTCATTTGTTTATTTAGTGGGCACTTTATACGTTCGTAAGATTAGAATAAGTTTTCCACTTAGTAAGGATGAGTTATTATTTTAGAATTCTTCGGTACATTAGTGTTTTCATTATTCTAGTGTCAACTGAGTCATTGAAAAAAATTATAACTATTAAAAAAAATCCTTATGAACATATTTTTCGGTGTTACCCGACTTCTAGAAAATAAATGGTTTCACATTACGGGGGGAGAATAATCACAATGTGGAAACAATGTTTCAAGATTATATTTGATAAGGAAGCAACATGTCTAGTGGAGGATGGAGGCATATGAGGCTGGAGGTCAATTAGTGACTTCTCATTAGTCAGCAATAATGGGGCAGTACAAAGCTGTGGTGGAATTTTTTGGTGTTAGTTTTCTTTCAGTTATGAGATTTTTGTAGAGTACCTCTTTTGCAACGTGTTCTTGTTTCCAGTTTCCAGTTGATTTTTGTGTTGTGAATATCATTCCTATTCAATTTTTTATTTAGTGAGGAGTAATTTCTATGTAATTCCCAGATGGAAAAACATAGTGGATAGATAAAATCACAAAGAAAAACACCATTATGATATCTAGGTTATTGGTTTGCTTGTAAAACAATCCTTTGTTGTGGTTTTTGGTAAGCCCCTTGAAAAACTGTAATGCCCCATGCATCGAGGAGAGTGTAATGCATCGAGGACTTCCGTTTCTGCCACCACAGCATCTAGGTCATTAGTGGCTAACACCTCTGGCTCTCCTTGAATGGGCACCTGCCCTTAGATCTCTTACTGTTTCACAACAGCTTCCACAATAGACAGGGTAGCTAATTCCTCAAGTGACAGGACAAATACAGAAGGTCCGACCCCTGTCTTATCAGTCACACTTCTTAGCATTTATTTCCCTGTGTTCAAACCATCCATTTTAAGATCTAATCCCACTCTCTCTGTAATGCCCAGTGCATCGAGGAGAGTGTAATGCATCGAGGACTTCCGTTTCTGCAACCTTGGCCTCCTCCTAACCACCCGGCCTGCAGACTTTTGACCACAGCGTCTTTTTTGTCCTTGCGTGCAGGAGACGGGAGTCGGTGGAGGCGTTTTTTATTCACCAGGATCTTATTTTGATTTCCTCCTTCAATGCTTTGGATGCAGTCTGAATTGACGTGATAGCTGGTAGAGTAGGCGTGTTACCTCCACCTTCTTGAGTGCTGCGAGGTGTGTTCTTGCTGGGGATCCACAGCAACAACCTGTGACAGTAATTAGCCAGGTAGTAGGCATGTTGTAGTATAGTCGAAGCCTTTGTAAGTGCCTCCACCAAGCAGGTTGTCCAACTTTGTTGTTATCTGTTTAGTATCAATGCATCCTCAGATTCAGGATCCTCCTTCAAGACTTTTTCATCAAAATCGATTAAGTGACAGTGTGAGTGTTACCAGGAGACCCGATGAAATTTTTTACAGAGATCCTCTACTGAGACCTTGCTTGTTCTACGATGTAACTCATGGAAGAGGATCTCATAGAGGTGGATCTGTTTCATATCGGAATATTCATGAAGCACAGTTTGCTTTGCAAGAGAGCTTTTAGGAGATCGATGAAGGATAGAGGAATTAAAAAGAAACTTGGTGTAGTTGGATTAAAGGCAATAAAAAAGGTGCATGCTTTTTGTGTAGGTGACAGATCACACCCACAGGCACAGGAGATCTATGCAATGTTGGAGAAAATGTTTTGGGAGATGAAGGTAGCAGGATATTTTTTTCAGATTCAGAACATGTACTGAGAAAACAGTAGTGTCATCAGGAATTCTGGTATTTGTCAACACAGTCCTCTCAGTTCAATCCTTGAAGATCCTTCCAGTCCAATCCTTAAAGGATATTGCCGAATCATTTATGTATATTTTGGGCCTATTCTTTTCTACTTCTTCTGCTAATAATATGCAAGTGAATAGCAGGAGTACCCAACTGCTCAGAAAGGAATATTCTAATTCTAATCCCGAAACATCTTCAGAGACTGCTCCAGTTTTGGGGTCTGAGCTTGCCCAATTGCCCCTCATAGCTGATGAAATCAGGCAGAGCCCTCCTGTTGTGCCCTACAAAACACCTACAAACATTACCCATGCGGTGGAATGCGCTAATTGTCTGTGTAAGTTTGAAGAAGGGGATCAGATAAGGGAACTGCTGTGCTCTCTTTTCTTACACAGAAATTGTCTTGAAAGTGGCTGGATCACCAACAAACAACCTGTCCTCTATTCAGATTCTCCCTCATACCAGAAGAGACTGCTTTTAGGCTGAGGAGAAGAGAGCAGGAACTCACAGAAGAGCTCATGTTCTGGTTCTCCTCCTTCCACGGTCATGGATTTCACAGTATGTGCTGGCTAAGGACTAATTTGGAGCTGTGTGTTCAGAGGATTTTGGATCTACTTCTGAGAAACCTAGGGATGCATGGCAACAATCTTTGGGAAGAGGAGATAGGGTGTCGCCAGAAGATCAGCGAGGGAATGATAATCGGGTGTCAGTGCGACCCGACCGAACTATGGGCAGAGATGCACATTTCGGACTATACAATTGATTCTATGAAGTCAAGAGCATGGCCGTTAACAGAGTTTGGACCTTCAGCAGGCTGAGGAAGAGAAGTTGCACTGGTTGGGTTGCTGTTGCAGGCCCTGTCCAGCTTGTTATCGACTGCGGGAGCTTAATCAGGTTGGATATTCTCTATACCATTGATTCTTATGCTGTTATTTAACTGATTCATTAAATAACTTTACTCTTCATATAAATGTCTGCATGTGATGGTATGTTGTTTGGTTTCCACTTCCCTTGCTGTTTGTATTCCTTTTTGGCGTTAGAAATGATTGCGCTGGTTGAAGCCTTTATATTGTTTTCTGGGTTTTAATAAATATTAGTTGGGTGAACTTTGTTCTTAAGACTAATAAAACAAAAGAGGTGAGGGTCCTGTAATGAAAATTCCCGAGTTCTTTGTGTTGGTCTCACGATTTGAATGTTTTATTGAACATTGTCGTTGGACTCAACCTTATAGTTCCTGTTTTGTTCTTATTCTTGTTTCGGTTCGAGATCTGTAGTTCTGGTTTATGTTGGGTATTTGTGAAATAGTGATTGAGTACTGCGAGTGCATTGTGTATAGGTAAATGATGTTATTCCTGTCTCTATCCTTTTCTTTTAGTTGTTTTAGGTTCTAGTAACCCTTTCCGGTTGGCTTAGTGTGTGCTTAGCTTGACTGATCTTTGAATTGAGCCAAGTTGATATTACTCTCAACTAGGTTAGTTGCTTTTGTTATTTTTGTTTAAAAATCGCTCGAAGAAATACCTTTATTCTTCAAGCGTCATGGTTGATCTTCATAATTTGATATCAATTCATGTTCACCGTTTGGAGATTGTTTTCCTTGGAATTCACCTTCTCTCCCTTGGTGACTGTTGTTTGTTTTGAGGAATGTAGCTGATCCTATGGAATGTCTTCTTTAGACGTTACTCACATTTCTTTTGGATAGCTTAAAATGTCAGAGGAAATATCTTTTTCGTACCTTGATTTTGTTTCACACATGTTGGAGGATACGAGATCTACTGGATCATTATTGAGGAAGTTTTCAAATCTTAAAATTGGGATGTTGGTTTTATGCATAAGAAATTACCCTACGTTTTACTCCGTAAAGATGTTTAAATTTCATTCTCCTGTGACTTAGAGGTTGGTGTGTTTGGAAACTCATTGGTTGACTGGTTTTTGTGATGATCGTTGTGATACGACCTCCTTGCTGTCATTGTAGTAGAATGGTTACATGTTGACCAGAAAGGTTAAAGTCAACTTGTTGTTGACGACAGATCCTTGGAAGCTATGTATCCTGTGTTGTGTTCTTGGGAATGATTGAGTAACCCTCCTGTAAGATTTATAATGGTTATGTTTGGTCTTGTCAAGTTTGTCCTTTTTCTTAAGACATCCTCTTGATTAGAAGAAAGTTTAATAGAAGGATTGTTAGGATAGGATGTGGCCCATACGGGGTCATTTGTGCGTTTCATTCCTTTTCTTTTCAATTTATTTATTCTGTACTGACATAAAATTAACTGTTTTAGGCACATCACCTTAATATGAATGAGTCATGTTGGTTTAGATATTCTCATGTCGATTGATTGTTTGGGATCTTCCAGTGGCATAGTGAATCCTTGGCTTGGTGAACTAACTTAAACAAATAGGGACAGATCACGTTTGAAATTAATTCTCTTCTTGTAATTGTTTTTGTTTCGAAATGTTATCTTGTTAAAATGACGGTCATTATTGTGATATGAGTGAAATTCACTATGATGTTTATTAACTGCTCCTATGAGAAAATGATAATTAAATAGACTTAGTGCCGTCCCATTTTATTCAGACATTTTATGCTATTGGACAACTCTTTAATTGCTCTTGTTTAGACTCTTAGATTATTTTTCATAATCAACGGTGTTTTCTTCTTCCTTGAAACAGTTAGATAACAACATATCGTCTTAATGTTATAGCTTTTATCGTGCTCAGTTCTTGCGAACTGACATGTGCTAACAAATGTGCAGGAGGATTTCCTGAGTAGAAAAGAAAAAAAAAAAGAGAGAGAAAAAGAAACACGTGTAGAGAGTGGTTTCCAGCCTTCTTAAGAACTGCTGTTGTACGAATGTTTTCCTTTGCTTTAAAACATTGGTATGGAAATTGTGAAGACTATATAGAAGGCATTGTGTTATAATTTTGTATTGTTCTCATGTAGGTTGTTATCGTTTGAAAGTCAATTTGAGAAATATTATTGTCAATAAGATTAAATGAACTTGTTTTGACATGCGTATCCTTCGTTGAATTTTCACTTTTCAGAATATGATTTATCCTTGAATTGTCAAACCTAATTATAATTATCTAAACTTGAATCAACTTACATCACTTTGGTTACCTTTGGTCATGTGTCGTTTGGTAGAGGACTATGTTTTGAACCTAGCAAAAAGAAAACAAGAGAAACTAAATATACCTTGTGATCCCACGTAAACTAATCAACAATCTCTTATTGTGGTGAATCCTTAGAACGGTCTTAAGGTGAAATCAATGATTGAATTCTTGGAAGATAATAAGATTATAATAAAAAGAAGGAACTTGACTAAGAAACTCTTCGATCTATCTTACCCGTTGAAAATGTAAACAATATACTTATGTCTATCTCCTCAAGTGAAGCCCGAGTCAACCTATAATATTTCTGGTTAGACTCTTGACCCCAATGTAATCCTTTTTGACCACTAATAAGATCTTAATGATGAATCCAAGTTCTAGACAGTCATGTACTGTAAAAATAAAATAAAATAAAAATATGACCGCTTAAAAAGGGTAAAACATACATGTTTAAAAGCACAACGCTGAAAACAGTTTGATGAAGTTAAGAGCCTTGAAAAACTAACTGCCTCCTAACCAATGAATAAGTTAATCAAGTAAATGAAGCAACCTCTTACCATCCAATAATTGGTTTACACTGTATATTAACCTTAACAAGGTAGGGAAAAATTCTTCAAAGGAGACGTGAACTTCAGATTCTCCTATCATGATTCCTCTGGGAAAAGTAAAGAATGTAAAAGCACTTACAGCTAAAACATGATTCTAAAGAAACCTTACTGTGGGAAGACCTTGTTTGTAAAATTGCATACTTTAGATGAACTAGTGTGTCTTTAGTGTGTGCCTCATGTTTATCTGTAACCAGCGTGGGTCCGTGTTGTGGAAAGCATGTCTTTAGTTGGTTGTATTCCCTAGAGAACTTGTGTAGTGTCGTATTATCTTCAAGCAAGTCAAAAAAAAATTATCCTGTCTTTTACTGTGTTGTTCTTGTGCGTGAATTTTTGGGTCGTTACACTTTGGTATCAGAGCATAGGTTCATGCTCTCGAACCTATGGGCCGGATTGGTGTTATATGGTGATGTTACATGGTGGTGGTGGTGTTACATGATGATACTGCATGATGATGATGATGTTGCATGATGGTGGTAGATATTGGAAGAGTAATGTGCTTTAAACGTGATGTGATTATTGTCGTAATTGTGATATTGTGAATGCACATGATGTGTATGTCACTTTGTGCATGTTTGTGATCATGTTGATATGTTGGGGATGGGAGTATTCTCTCTCCTTCTTGTGGATTCTATGAAGAGTTCACTTGTGAATTACTGTTTGTGATGTGTGAAAAGAATTATAATGTGGATGACATAGTGTTGGAGCATTGTGGCATATTGTGATATGTGGGTGTATCAATGTGTTGTATGACTAGATTGATGTTAAAAGAAACGAGTTGTATCATGATGTTTTTACCACGTTCTGAAGAAATGTGTGTACCACCTTGTTATGTTGCAATGGATGTTATGTTGTGATGTACTATGTTCATCGTATGTATGACTGTGCAAATATGTAATGCTTCATGTTGTGATTTTGGGTCATACGGTGAGTGTATGAACCCTATCGTATGGTGATTGCGCTTTGGGTGTAGAATGTGGTAAAGTGATGTGTTACGCCTCAGTGGATGTATGATTGTGATCTACCCTGTATATGTACCATATGTAAGACGTTATGGTAGTTATGTGTGTGCCACCGTTATGTTAGTGATGTTGTTGTATGTTATGTTGTGAACCTTATGCTAACCGATCCTGAGGGAAATCGGTAGAAGTGTATGTTGAGAGTGAGGAATGGTGTACCATGGGTCAATAACTTGAGTCAAAACTCAGTTTAGTAGATAACATGTGATTCTTTCCTCTCTCCCTATGTGGTTGTATGTATGCAACCTTAGTGTATCTATGACTATGTTTAGCCTTGTCGAAGTGGGTGGCGGGATGATTCAGATGGAGGTGATGACAGTTGTATTATTGATATGTATTTTACGAGCTGAGGCTCGATGTTCCGAGTGCTAGCAACTCGTTGAGTACCCCTTTGGTGGCTAGATAAGGCCACACAGTTATCGTAATGTGACATTATTATAAGTTGATTTTATTCGTAAATTGATTTTTTTTTTTACTTTATTTTGTAAGGACCAGCAACTTTTCTTGATTGCCATGCTTTACAATTTTGGGCATTTCCTTGGTTTGTGGCACTAACATGGGGATTTTGATACTAACTATGGCTATTTGGCCATTTATTTTTTTGCTTGATTTTGGGTCTTCTTTTAAATTTGGAATTTTTACCGCCTTGCCCAAGGCTTGTAATTTGCCACATGGCACTTTGATTGGATTGTTGTGCTGGTTATATTGTCGTGATGTGTGGAATAGGGTCATAGGATGCACCATGGATTGGTTGGACCTATGGACCCGCTTCGTTGTATGGGGGTATGCCCCAAGGAGTACAAATAACTAGCGGGTTGTTGAACCACGCGTTATTATGTCACTTGGGTTAGGAGTGTTCGAACTCTATGTGTCTTGGACCATAAGGTCAACCGGCCTCCTTGAGGAGGCATAAGATATTTGTGGGAGGCATAAGAGTTTGAGGGAGGCATAAGAGTCTGAGGGAGGCATAAGAGGTTTGAGGGAGGTATAAGAGTTTGAGGGAGGCATAAGAGGTTTGAGGGAGGCATAAGAGATTTGAGGGAGGCATAAGAGTTTGAGGAGGCATCTGATATTTGTGTGTATGGATTATGTTCTAGGATATATGTTGAGTTATTGTGATGTATTGGTAGTGGTATTTTGATGTATGTGTTTACTTATGTCAGATTGATATGTGTTGTGATGTTGTGGATATGTCATTGATTCCCTTGTCGACACTATGTACCTGTAGCATTTGTTGGGTGTTATGTGAATTTGTTTCATTGATGCAAATTGAGGAAATGTCTGGTGGATTGTAGTACTCTTTTATTTGAGTATTTTGGTATGTCAGTCATTGATGTGTGACGAGTACTATGTTATGTGGAGTGTGCCTATTCTATTCCATATTTGAGTAACCTTTATGTGGTGTAATACAATCTTGAAGTATATACTTGTGTGCTTGTGAATCTGTAGGGTCTTGTGAACCTAATAGGGTGTTGTGTTAGCAGTTCATGTTGGGCACCCACAATAAGGAATAAATCTAAAACTCTTCAATGATGATATTTTTTAAAAGGAACTAAAACTAGAGAATAATGATAATGGAAAGAGACTAATGAAAATAATAAATAAGAAAGAACTGCCAATCTTCATAGAACATTGAAAATTAAAAAAAATATTCTACCAAATGTTCCTAAGGCTACCTTGTGACCGTGCTTTAATCGTCTAAAACTTTTAAACCATAAAGTGTACTTTCTCCTTTACCTGTTCTTGGTTATGAACCATTTCTTTTCTGCTGTGTTATGTCACATCAAGGACGATGCTTTCTTAAGGGGAGGAGAATGTAATGTCCTGTTCTACCATGCATCGAGGAGAGTGTAATGCATCGAGGACTTCCGTTTCTGCCACCACAGCATCTAGGTCATTAGTGGCTAACACCTCTGCCTCTCCTTGAATGGGCACCTGCCCTTAGATCTCTTACTGGTTCACAACCGCTTCCACAATAGACAGGGTAGCTAATTCCTCAAGTGACAGGACAAATACAGAAGGTCCGACCCCTGTCTTATCAGTCACACTTCTTAGCATTTATTTCCCTGTGTTCAAACCATCCATTTTAAGATCTAATCCCACTCTCTCTGTAATGCCCCGTGCATCGAGGAGAGTGTAATGCATCGAGGACTTCCGTTTCTGCCACCTTGGCCTCCTCCCAACCACCCAGCCTGCAGAATTTTGACCACAGCATCTTTTCTGTCCTTGCGTGCGGGAGACGGGAGTTGGTAGAGGCATTTTTATTCACCAGGATCTTATTTTGATTTCCTCATTCAATGCTTTGGACGCAGTCTGAATTGACGTGATAGCTGGTAGAGTAGGCGTGTTACCTCCACCTTCTAGAGTGTTGCGAGGTGTGTTCTTGCTGGGGATCCACAGCAACAACCTGTGACAGTAATTAGCCAAGCAGCAGGCGTGTTGCAGTATAGTCGAAGCCTTTGTAAGCGCCTCCACCAAGCAGGTTGTCCAACTTTGTTGTTATCTGTTCAGTATCAATGCATCCTCAGATTTGGGATCCTCCTTCAAGACTTTTTCATCAAAATCGATTAAGTGACAGTGTGAGCGTTACCAGGAGACCCGATGAAATTTTTTACAGAGATCCTCTACTGAGACCTTGCTTGTTCTACGATGTAACTCATGGAAGAGGATCTCATAGAGGTGGATCTGTTTCATATCGGAATATTCATGAAGCACAGTTTGCTTTGCAAGAGAGCTTTTAGGAGATCGATGAAGGATAGAGGAATTAAAAAGAAACTTGGTGTAGTTGGATTAAAGGCAATAAAAAAGGTGCATGCTTTTTGTGTAGGTGACAGATCACACCCACAGGCACAAGAGATCTATGCAATGTTGGAGAAAATGTTTTGGGAGATGAAGGTAGCAGGATATTTTTTTCAGATTCAGAACATGTACTGAGAAAATAGTAGTGTCATCAGGAATTCTGGTATTCGTCAACACAGTCCTCTCAGTTCAATCCTTGAAGATCCTTCCATTCCAATCCTTAAAGGATATTGCCGAATCATTTATGTATATTTTGGGCCTATTCTTTTCTACTTCTTCTGCTAATAATATGCAAGTGAATAGCAGGAGTACCCAACTGCTCAGAAAGGAATATTCTAATTCTAATCCCGAAACATCTTCAGAGACTGCTCCAGTTTTGGGGTCTGAGCTTGCCCAATTGCCCCTCATAGCTGATGAAATCAGGCAAAGCCCTCCTGTTGTGCCCTACAAAACACCTGTAAACATTACCCATGTGGTGGAATGCGCTATTTGTTTGTGTAAGTTTGAAGAAGGGGATCAGATAAGGGAACTGCCATGCTCTCTTTTCTTCCACAGAAATTGTCTTGACAAGTGGTTGGATCACCAACAAACAACCTGTCCTCTATGCAGATTCTCCCTCATACTAGAAGAGACTGCTTTTAGGCTGAGGAGAAGAGAGCAGGAACTCACAGAAGAGCTCATGTTCTGGTTCTCCTCCTTCCACGGTCATGGATTTCACAGTATGTGGTGGCTAAGGACTAATTTGGAGCTGTGTTTAGAGGATTTTAGATCTACTTCTGAGAAACCTAGGGATGCATGGCAACAATCTTTGGGAAGAGGAGATAGGGTGTCGTCAGAAGATCAGCGAGGGAATGATAATCGGGTGTCAGTGCGACCCGACAGAACTATGGGTAGAGATGCACATTTCAAACTATACAATTGATTCTATGAAGTCAAGAGCATGGCCGTTAACAGAGTTTGGACCTTCAGCAGGCTGAGGAAGAGAAGTTGCACTGGTTGGGTTGCTGTTGCAGGCCCTATCCAGCTTGTTATCGACTGTGGGAGCTTAATCAGGCACGATATTCTCTATACCATTGATTCTTATGTTGTTATTTAACTGATTCATTAAATAACTCTACTCTTCATATAAATGTCTCGTGTGATGGTATGTTGTTTGGTTTCCACTTCCCTTGCTCGTTTGTATTCCTTTTTGGCGTTAGAAATGATTGCGATGGTTGAAGCCTTTATATTGTTTTCTGGGTTTTAATAAATATTAGTTGGGTGAACTTTGTTCTTAAGACTAATAAAACAAAAGAGGTGAGGGTCCTGTAATGAAAATTCCTGAGTTCTTTGTGTTTGTCTCAGGATTTGAATGTTTTATCCAACATTGTCGTTGGACTCAACCTTATAGTTCCTGTTTTGTTCTTATTCTTGTTTCAGTTCGAGATCTGTAGTTCTGGTTTATGTTGGGTATTTGCGAAATAGTGATTGAGTACTGCGAGTGCATTGTGTATAGGTAAATGATGCTATTCTTGTCTCTATCCTTTTCTTTTAGTTGTTTTAGGTTCTAGTAACCCTTTCCGGTTGGCTTAGTGTGTGCTTAGCTTGATTGATCTTTGAATTGAGCCAAGTTGATATTACTCTCAACTAGGTTAGTTGCTTTTGTTATTTTTTTTTAAAAAATCGCTCGAAGAAATACCTTTATTCTTCAAGCGTCATGGTTGATCTTCATAATTTGATATCAATTCATGTTCACCGTTTGGAGATTGTTTTCCTTGGAATTCACCTTCTCTCCCTTGGTGACTGTTGTTTGTTTTGAGGAATGTAGCTGATCCTATGGAATGTCTTCTTTAGACGTTACTCACATTTCTTTTTTGATAGCTTAAAATGTCAGAGGAAATACTCTTTTTCGTACCTTGATTTTGTTTCACACATGTTGGAGGATACGAGATCTACTGGATCATTATTGAGGAAGTTTTCAAATCTTAAAATTGGGATGTTGGTTTTATGCATAAGAAATTACCCTACGTTTTGCTCCGTAAAGATGTTTAAATTTCATTCTCCTGTGACTTAGAGGTTGGTGTGTTTGGAAACTCATTGGTTGACTGGTTTTTGTGATGATCGTTGTGATATGACCTCCTTGCTGTCATTGTAGTAGAATGGTTACATGTTGACTAGAAAGGTTAAAGTCAACTTCTTGTTGACGACAGATCCTTTGGAAGCTATGTATCCTGTGTTGTGTTCTTGGGAATGATTGAGTAACCCTCCTGTAAGATTTATAATGGTTATGTTTGGTCTTGTCAAGTTTGTCCTTTTTCTTAAGACATCCTCTTGATTAGAAGAAAGTTTAATAGAAGGATTGTTAGGATAGGATGTGGCCCATACGGGATCATTTGTGCGTTTCATTCCTTTTCTTTTCAATTTATTTATTCTGTACTGACATAAAATTAACTGTTTTAGGCACATCACCTTAATATGAATGAGTCATGTTGGTTTAGATATTCTCATGTCGATTGATTGTTTGGGATCTTCCAGTGGCATAGTGAATCCTTGGCTTGGTGAACTAACTTAAACAAATAGGGACAGATCACGTTTGAAATTAATTCTCTTCTTGTAATTGTTTTTGTTTCGAAATGTTATCTTGTTAAAATGACGGTCATTATTGTGATATGAGTGAAATTCACTATGATGTTTATTAACTGCTCCTATGAGAAAATGATAATTAAATAGAGTTAGTGCCGTCCCTTTTTATTCAGACATTTTATGCTATTGGACAACTCTTTAATTGCTCTTGTTTAGACTCTTAGATTATTTTTCATAATCAACGGTGTTTTCTTCTTCCTTGAAACAGTTAGATAACAACATATCGTCTTAATGTTATAACTTTTATCGTGCTCGGTTCTTGCGAACTGACATGTGCTAACAAATGTGCAGGAGGATTTCCTGAGTAGAAAAGAAAAAAAAAAAAAAGAAAAAGAAACACGTGTAGAGAGTGGTTTCCAGCCTTCTTAAGAACTGCTGTTGTACGAATGTTTTCCTTTGCTTTAAAACATTGGTATGGAAATTGTGAAGACTATATAGAAGGCATTGTGTTATAATTTTGTATTGTTCTCATGTAGGTTGTTATCGTTTGAAAGTCAAATTGAGAAATATTATTGTCAATAAGATTAAATGAACTTGTTTTGACATGCGTATCCTTCGTTGAATTTTCACTTTTCAGAATATGATTTATCCTTGAATTGTCAAACCTAATTATAATTATCTAAACTTGAATCAACTTACATCACTTTGGTTACCTTTGGTCATGTGTCGTTTGGTAGAGGACTATGTTTTGAACCTAGCAAAAAGAAAACAAGAGAAATAAATATACCTTGTGATCCCACGTAAACTAATCAACAATCTCTTATTGTGGTGAATCCTTAGAACGGTCTTAAGGTGAAATCAATGATTGAATTCTTTGAAGATAATAAGATTATAATAAAAAGAAGGAACTTGACTAAGAAACTCTTCGATCTATCTTACCCGTTGAAAATGTAAACAATATACTTATGTCTATCTCCTCAAGTGAAGCCCGAGTCAACCTATAATATTTCTGGTTAGACTCTTGACCCCAATGTAATCCTTTTTGACCACTAATAAGATCTTAATAATGAATCCAAGTTCTAGACAGTCATGTACTGTAAAAATAAAATAAAATAAAAATATGACCGCTTAAAAAGGGTAAAACATACATGTTTAAAAGCACAATGCTGAAAACAGTTTGATGAAGTTAAGAGCCTTGAAAAACTAACTGCCTCGTAACCAATGAATAAGTTAATCAAGTAAATGAAGCAACCTCTTACCATCCAATAATTGGTTTACACTGTATTTTAACCTTAACAAGGTAGGGAAAAATTCTTCAAAGGAGACGTGAACTTCAGATTCTCCTATCATGATTCCTCTGGGAAAAGTAAAGAATGTAAAAGCACTTACAGCTAAAACATGATTCTAAAGAAACCTTCTGTGGGAAGACCTTGTTTGTAAAATTGCATACTTTAGATGAACCAGTGTGTCTTTAGTGTGTGCCTCATGTTTATCTGTAACCAGCGTGGGTCCATGTTGTGGAAAGCATGTCTTTAGTTGGTTGTATTCCCTAGAGAACTTGTGTAGTGTCGTATTATCTTCAAGCAAGTCAAAAAAAAAATTATCTTGTCTTTTACTGTGTTGTTTGTGCGTGAATTTTTGGGAATTAATGAAGTTATCTGATTTTTTGTTGTGCACATTTTGAACCAAATTTAAAGTACAAAACCCTATATTTAGGAGAGCACCAAAACTACATAGAGGAACCAACCCCCTAGATGACTCACCAAAAACATAACCACCTATGTTTTTTGTCACCTATGAAATGTTCCACTAACAACTGATGATGACACCAGTTTATCTCTCTTTCCTCTATCTTCCTCAAAACTACCTTATAGGCTTAATCACTCAAGTTCTTATTCACCCAGCTGATTAGGTCAAATGACACTAAACACCATATATTTCCACCTATTAGCACTTCATACCAAAATCATTTCCTTCTCTCAATGGTCAAAAAGGCCTTCTACACCTCTTAAAAATAACCTCTTACTCACACATTTTGATCGTCATTGAGCCACACAAATAGGCCTAAGAACATGCTTATATATATGAATCAAACATCAAATACATATAGGTTGGAAATAATAGGGAATACATCATAATAAAAACATGAGAGAATCATCAAAATAGACCACCTAGGTCAGAAATATCATATAAAAACTCAAGTCCTTCATTAGGACACAAGTAAGCCTAATACACCCAAACTGCCCTCTAACAAAACTTATTCTTCTTGAGCCAACATTACCTTCATAAAACATCTTAAACCACTTAGACAGGATTTATAACTCCAATCCATGCCTTCTACAAGCCATGAAGCCACTATCTCATTGTATGAAGCCATCCATTAGGACAACTCTCCTCACCGGGTATGTGACTTACAAAACCAGTCCTCAAACATCAAGCTAAACCACTTATAAAATCACCTCAACCATGTATGTATGAAACATGGATTTCAATGTCATGACCTCGGTGTCATCACCAAATTTTTGTAGCACCACCACTTGGACTGTCAGTGCACAAGAATACTTTTGCAACTAGGACAACAAAAAATCTCAAAAACTGCCCCAAAATCACTTATGCAAGAATGACTTCCAAAAACCTCGAAAAGGATAAAAAAGGATCTAAAACCACCATATGCATGAATAATTACTTCCATACTCCTTCAAACATCAAATTAATCAACCGGTCCAATGCAAAACTTGAGAGAAACATCAACTTTTTCATAAACTTACAATTTACTGTGGGGTCCACTCATTATTAGGATACCTTAATGCCAGCTATATAAGTTTGGAGGAGTCCTCTAAAACCTCAAATCACTAAATTTTTTTACAAAATCCATTTCAGGATATAATTCACAAGTCCTTCTCCATCGCTACCTAATTAGGGATTAAGAACGGTTTAGGACCACCTTTCCTTCTTAACAATTGTTTATAAAGCTCTTCATCTTAATCATAAAACTAGTGCTAGGAACATTATTTTAGGACACTTCTTAATCTACCATGAAGATGATCTTAGCCTCACATTCAAAATTCACACATGCCAACGAGCATCAAACAAACCTTCTCAAGCTAGGTTTCTCAACTTCTAAGAACTTCGCAGAGGAAAAAGAAAATTTCTAGTGAAAACTTGCAAAGAAGACCTGAAAATTCACTCAAACCTATAATAATACCTACTATACCTTCTCGCATGATCATATTTAAATAGTTAGCTTAGAAACATATCAAATCACCTAATTTGGCCATTGAGGGATTAAGACAAGTTCTAGTGCAAACCTAGAAAACATGAGTTATCCTCATACCTACATTTTGAGACACTTGTGAGTGTTATACACTTCATCATCATGCTCTCCATTCTTTAAAAATCATTAACTAATTCATACATATATGAGAACCACCATGACACACCATAATGCTGACTAAGCCTCTTAAGTAGGCATCTTGAACATGCTTTCTCCTTCCATAATAACCACCTCATGAATTTTACACTCTTTCCCACCTATAATAGAGTTCAAAAATATTTATGAAATCATCAAAACATCAACACAACACTTCAGTACCTCTACAATCCACTATACCTACTCAAGACAATATGCAACTTCATCAATGAGACCAAGCAGCTCAACATGACATAACAACAATGACCAACACTACCAATCAACCTTCATATTCCTTTCTCCTTTTGATATCAGTGATACCTATTGGCAGAAATTATTTTTTTTTTCAAACAATACTACCATAACTTAGAAAGGTTTATTTCAAAGAAGAATAATATTCCCAAAGATTTGACATATTTCATCTATTAACTCCTTCCTATTCAAATTAATCCAACCAATAAGGAATTAGTATCATAATATTCCACTAACATGATATTTTTAACAATTTAAATATTGAACCAAAGTATTTTTAGTAAGGTATTAAGGAAATCCACAATTTCATAGAGGGAAACATCATTATGTGTCAAGGAAAAAAATGAGTCGTTTACTAATTTGAATATTACTAAATTTACAAGTTATATGTAACATTGGTAGAAAAGAAATAGCCCATGATAAATGCAAACGATGTGTTATTTTACATATCATAGTGTTAGGGATCATGTAGTTCTATGTAAATTTTATGTGTCCCAATGCAAAATAAGTGTAGTTCCCACTCCTCTTCGACACTATTTCATTTGATGTTGATACTGTTGGACTAAAATTTATACATTGTGATTATGATACATTGATCACTAGATGATATATTATACTGATATTTGAACTATTGACATTATGTAGTTTACATTTTATTATGATGCACTAGATGGTGATGATAGACAATTATATTTATTGAGTTGCGATATTATAATTTCTATACTAGCATGTCGTAATTTGGATGCATGCCATATGTTGGATGTTTTAAATAGAATTATGATTTTATGAATGCCAAAATCAAATTAATTTTATGATTCTAAATGATAGAATTGGTAATGACAAATGATATATATATATATATATATATATATATATATTGTCTCGATGTTGTTAATACAAATGAAAGGATAGAGAGGTATTTTGTTGTGTTTCAGGACATCTGATCACATACATTGAAGGGGATAGGGGACCAACAATGGAAGGATGTTGGGTGTTGAGAAACGAGACCAAATTTGAAAACTTGTGTAGTGTTATGTGGTGTTATCATTGCATTCCTAGTTAGGAGTATTCCCATGGGGTGAATTGTGTTCCCTTTCTTTTGATTTTTGCATTTTCTTTATTAGTGTTTTATGTATTTAAAATTTAGAATTTTTGTGACTTTATTAGCATGTAATAGTGTTTCTTAATTAAGATAAATCTTTCTTATTTGGTTAACTAAAATTGGGATGTGACAAATAGGTAACTATGAGGTTAGATGGTCCTTGTGGTAAGTGAGATTTGTGATGGTTTGTGTGTGATTTACTCCACCCCAACTTCAAACTTCGGATTTTGACTTTGAGGGACTTTTTGGAGGCATGTGGGACAAGCTAAGTTTGTCTCATGCCTCTTAAATTTACCGGACAACCCTACCTATGGGTGGGGTAGTTTAATTTCTACTTGTTTATCCCTTTTTGAGTGTAAAAGAGAGAAAATATTTTCACTTTTCTTCTACCTTGATTAATTTTGTCCTCAGAAAGCATGGTGTGCAAGTTTGTGTGCCATGTGGGTTGTCATAGTTCTTACAAGATCATTGATTTTCTTGGGCTTGGTTTGTTGACTTGAGTGTGAGAATACAAGAATGATTAAGTGGCATCCTACATGAAGCCACATAATCATCCTCACATTTCATTTCTATTTATTGTTAGATTTTGATGGAATGGGGGTTACTTGTTCATTTTTCTTATTGAGCACTTTTGGATTTGGAACTTGTGGGAATTACTTGGAGTGTGCTTGGCTTGAAATTGTAAAATTATTGTGGATTTTTCTTGGAGCTTGATGGAGAGGTAGGATCTCTACCTTTATTGTTTTGATATTATGCTTGTTGATATGAAATGTTGTGCTTGTTAAAATTTTTAAAGCCTTGTGAATGTGCTTGTTTGTGGTTGGGTAGTAGGCCTTATGTTGGGTCTGCAAGAAGGGACTATGGGAACATTGGGGAGGGAAAAAGAGTTTTGTGAGGCATGCATTTTGTGGGAGTGTGATTGGGAGTTTCACCTATGGGGAGTGAAAAGGAAATCATGGTTATTCTTTTCATACGGAGAGATAATGATTTTGTGTTGGTTTTTTTGTGCACTTGGAGGCTTAAGGTGAAACTCCCACTTCACTTGGGAGGCATAAGGAGGTGGTTTCCCATAACCCTGCATTTAGTTTGGGTATTTAAACCTTTTTGTTATTGAGGATATTGAAAACTTGTTTGAGTATATGATTTTGGTTGTGTTTAATGTCTTGAATGCTTGTTATATGTGGAAGCCATGTTGTTGTAAAGTTGTCAAAGTTTCTCAAGACCCCTCATGGTTCTTTGGTTGGGGATTAGGGGCCATTAAGGGGATGAATTTCCATCTTAATGGATTAAAGGTTGGGTGAAGAGCGTTTCCTACACCTCCTTCCTTTGTATGGTGATCCTTTTTGTGAAAGTTGAAGAGTGAAATTTTTGGAGCTACATTTGGAGAAGAAATGCATGAAGACTTGTGCGTGACCTTGTTGAGAACCTCCATGTTGTATTGATCATATTGTTATACCCACCTTGAGTGGAAGTTTGTAATATTTTATGCTTGAAAAGAAGATGTAATAGTTTATTTATTCAATGATTAAAATGAGTTAGTGAATGTAGGAAGATTATTTGATTGCTTACCTTATTGAAAGGAGTTATTCTTAGTGAAAGAAAGGTAATTGAATTCTCGCATTGTGTTGAAATGCTAGAATGAAAGGAAATCTTAAGTTTTTTATTGTCTTGTGAAGAAATTCTTCAAAAAAATGAATTATAAGCATTCATAGTGCAATTTTGTATATGCATGTATATTTGGGGAAAAAACCAAGATGGATTGAAAAAGAATGTGTTGGCTCCTTGTTATTTTAGTTGGTAAAATGGAATAGTTATTCTTGTTTTCTTTTGTTTAAAATAAAGGCATATTGGAGTGGTTAAACTATAGACGTATTTTAGTTTGTTGATAGAAAAATTAACCCTCACAAATCTTATTACATTAAATAAGAAAGTGCTGCTAAAATCTTCCCCAAGATCACTTTTATCTAATTCGGAAGGAATTCTATCATTCTTTCATATATTAGCTTTAAATGAAACAAATAAAAATAATGTATATATGCACTTCTACTTAAAATATAACCATGATAGAGTTAAGTGTATGAGAATGTTTTTACAAATTTTCTTTATAAATAATAAACTAAATGTGATTTTATTTTAAAAAAGAGAGGAATATCAATAAATTTGATCATATTAATATTATTACGAGTTAAAAATAATAACAAAATTGAAACAGTGGTAATAATAATATATATATAGGTTTTGTTAAGCGGTTAGGCTGGTGCGGGCGTGACAGTTGTTTGGATTTTGAGTGGAAAGGGTGGGAGGGGTCTTCGACTGCACCCCCCATCCCATTGAAAACCTGCACGCGTGAATAATTTAAAATACACACACACACACACACACACACACACACACGTACGTATATCTATGTGTGTGTGTGTGTGTACTTTTATATTTTAGGGATATAAACATACATGTATATATACTCAAAATGAGAGTATTCTCAAAAATAACAAGAGTGTAATTACTACAAACAAAACTAGATTTATTGGGAAAATGCCATATACCCAAATGGGTATTTCCATTTAATCAAACTTGCATCAAATAATGAAAATTACAAACAAACTATAGAATAGGGTAGAATAGAATAATAAGAAAAATAAAAAAAACAATACATTTGGAGTATCCATCCCCAAGCTTTATCTTCCTCTCCCATGATTTCTTTCTCTTTCTTCTTCCCTCCAAAAAAAAAAAGGGAAATGAGTAAAATGAATGAATAAAAGACCCATAAAGATGATTAGGGTTTTTTGAGAATTTCTTCATCCAATGGCCAAGATTGTTCCCTACAAATGTTAGGTGGGAGTTAGGTGATATCATAATTTTATCACATGGGTCTTATTTGAATGGGGCCACTTAAGTGGTGTTGAAGTTAACTCAATTTTTGTATTTCATTATGTTTTATTTTAGTGAATTTTAAAAATAAAAGGCTATGACCTTGTGAAAATTAAGTAAATTCATTCTCCTAGTAATCTAGACAACATTTATAATTTAAAATCAAATAGTATTGGTTGAATGGAAGGGTAAATTAGACGTAGACCTTTTTATAATAAATTATTGAATGAATTTATGAACCACATTATTATGTTAATTAAGGATTGTATGAATAAATTTTTAAACTTAATTGAAGGATTTATATTATTATTTAATTAATTTTGAGACGATCGTTTGTTAACGAAGGGTATGGTTAATCTTTGCATTCGTTCTTTACAAAAAAAAATATTCTGTAAATTTTCTAAGCTAATCTTTGTTTCGTTTTGGGTTTCATGGGTAATTATTTTTGTGGGCATTATAAGAAGGATCAAGCATTTCTCCCTATATTCGGAATCAATATAATCAAATGTGATGCAGGAGCACAACATCTAGAGACCATAAATTTTGATCTGACAACCATATCATCTTGAAGTTTTCCAAGGGTTTAGAAATTGATTAATATGCCTGGACAAACATGTTCTCAAAGGTTGGGTTCCATTTTGGTATATTTTTGAGGCATAATTCCTTCATCTTGTAGTCTAAAAATGACTTAGAACGTTTTTTCAATTTATGTAGAAGTTAGAGTTTTAATATATTTTGCTCTACTTTATAGAATAAGCCAATATTTGGTGGGAGCCTTCTCTTATGAAGCTATATTTAGTAAATGAAATTTGGGGTCCATTCAAGGTGTTTTATTTCTTTAAGATTTTTTTATGTTTGAAGGTAATTTTTTATGTTTGAAGGTATTTTGTGTTTTAGGGTTTTTTTTAAAGATAGTGAGAAATACAAGGTAGATTGTAATGTTGTAAAAAATTACTCTTAATTGAATAAGAAGGAAACTATTTTGAAACTTGGAAATTTTACAAATTATATATATGTGTTTTAAAGGCATTTCAACCTCTTACAACTAGATCCACATCAAAACCATTCCTTATTTTTGTACAAATACATTGAAATTGACAAACATAAATTAGAGGAATACTTTGGATAAGCATAGCTTCTTTGTACGTTCTTTGACGGATATCTAGATGTCTTTTCATTATATGTAACATAGTTTTCGAGTTATATCTATTACACCAGACTATACTTGATTTATTGAGTTATGAAATATAATTAGGTCTTAGTGTAAAATCACTTTTCACTTCCACAGCAACAGGAAATTACCAAGATAACTTTTACACATTGTATAAACTGATTTTGAAAAATAAACAATAGCATAAGTTACACGAAATAGATACCAAATTTTCCAGATAATGGCTTTATTTTCTCATCTTATTAAGGCAAACGTCTCGATAAATTTATTCCCGGATTGACTCCTTCATGGAATACGCAATAAGATTTGATAGAAACGAGAAAATATCTTGAGGATAACAAACATGATTTCTGTATGTCGGATATTTCCAGCAGAAACAAAGATTATTGAATGGTAATATCTTGAGAACAGTATCACACATCAAATGTACAACCATAGACACTGTTGGATATTACAAAATAGAGCATATGTGCATTGTAGACACTGATGGATATAGGAACTTTTTCTTTCCTTCCTATGAAGTTGCCTCCTTTTCTAGTGCAGTTTGTATGTAACGGTTTTCTTGAACTGTATACTAATGGAAAAAAACAGATTGTTATTGGTTTATAATATTTACGAGTAATTTAAAGTTGAAGTGTTACAAATTATTTACAAATAATTGCAAGACTTATCTTTTGTAAGATTGAAGTGCGACAAATTATTTGAGAAAAATCTTTATATAATTTTCCTATATATAATATGTGAATTGTTTAACTAAATATTCAGAAAAAAATTCTATTTACAAACTCTGTGAATAAATGATTTTCAAATAGATCAATTTTTATTTCAAAGATTTCTGAATTTAATATTATGTCTTAAATGCTCATAATTAATTTATAATATTTATTATATTTTTTTAACAAATTATATTTTTTCCTATATTTAAATGTATCATATAAAACACGCTAACTTTGTTGTTATGTTTGGTTTGTGGTTAATAAAAAAGAAAGTCTGAATATTGTTTTCATAGGTTTCTTTTGCCATAAATTTTTTAATATTAATATACATAAGCATTATGTTATTTTCAAACAATTTGTGAACAAAACGGTTGTAGAACGTACTTTTGCATGATTATTCTCATTCAATCAAACGCAGTCCGAAGAAATGCATTTCTAATTGGGATATTTTATTCCTAAACAAGAATGCTAAAAAGTAAAATATATGGACTGGGAATGTTGGAATGGGCCTGCTCTATGCATATAAAGATCCTATATTCCTCAATCTTTTTAACTCCTCGACTATCAATTATGTAATTCTTGCCTTTTGTATATAGATGCTATTTCCCAACCATCCAAAAATGGAATCAGTAGAACCAAATGACTGACTGGAATCTCAAAATTCCCTAATGAGTGACTGACAAACTGTAATTATGAGGAGGCAACATCAACGACAATAAAACAAAAACATTGGGACATCGATGCAAATATGCTGTATTTTCCTCCACACACATTCCGGAAAATAACTTTCTTGGTAAAAAGTGAGATTATTTTTTAATTTCATGAAATGAATGTCAAATGTAATCTCATACAAATATTTTGTATTAGCATGTAATGTGATGCATATATAGTTATGAGATCATTTTGTACGGTCAATCTCATATCTAAATTTGAGACCTGTTTAAGATTGATCTAAGGTCTATTAGTACTTACTACCAACTAGCATATTTATTTTTGATAGATTTATGTAAAATATGTTGGGATGTATCATTTTTGCGACATCTATTTTAGATTTGTGACATAAATGAAATAGGTGTCTTGAGAATGATATCTGATCTTGACATATTTTACAGACATTTATCTAAGACAGCTATGTTAACAACATCCGCAGGAGTTGCATTGTACACAAGATGACACCAAAATAAAGTATTATTTCATATGAATCAAAATGTGAAATGTACATCGTATTATATGAAAAAAACATAAAAATAAAATGTGTATTACATAGGGGACATTATTTATATTCAAAGAACTTCAGTATTTCTTCCTCAATATTTCATTTTGAAAGTAGTTTTCCCTTAATCTTTTCATAGCGGTCATATGAAAATGGTGGATATATTCTTAGACCTTTCAATTAATTTACTCGAGAGATAGCTGCAAATGTTATCCCTATTTTTTCTCATTGTTTAATATCAATTGTAGCCTTGGAAGAAGACAAACCTTTCTAGTTATCTATTATCAACGACCATGCCAACTGTATGGGTAATTGGTTTGTCCGTCCCCTTTGTATTAGTGTAATTGGGATGGTACATGAAGTTCTATCATCAAATGGTATTCCGAAGTAATTAAAAATTCAACCATTACATAGGTTGGTGGTTTTGGTGGAAGACTACCAGGTGTGTATATTATGCTTCGAATATATCCTAGAGCTCCATTTACAAGACCTTAGTCTATCACAATAAGATTGCATGTAAAAATAATCCTTGGATCATTAGAAATTAATAACTCAACATCAATTTCATCATTTGGACCTCCTGTCAGTGTATAGGTGGTACTTGTTGTAGTTGTAATGCTACGTGCAATAGATCTTTTCAACGAATGTAAATTTTTTTGATGTGGTTATTCACGTTAATCTTTTTGGTGACCAGGTGAATACTATTGTCGAATTCTTCATTGCTAGTTTTTTATAATATAGCATTTTTTCTAATCATCAATAATTTCCAATCATCCATTGTCACATTCATATCTCTGAGATTTTTGAGAAGTTGTCGAAACATTTTTTCTCTTCACTTTTCCCTTCTTTTCTAAATACCTTATCAATTGTAAGAACTATTTTTAATTATTTCCATAACATATTTTCACATCTATTATTATCTTATGGTGGTTTATTGCTAGCATGAGGAAGGTTCCCCAAATATCTTACCAAAATTGTAGAAACACCACTAAAACTTATGTCTTCTTTTTCAAGGAATGCTTAATAAAGTTGGGAGTCTATGTTTTCTAGCAAACATTATCGAATGACGGTCATTTCATCAATCAATATATATTTTATGTGGTGGATCTCTTGTTGTAATGTTGTAAGTCTTATTCCTTCTAATTCTGTAAAATTTGGAATAGGGATTTGAAGTTGTGAATGGATCATTGAGGCACCAGTATTAAATGCTACAACTCCTGTTGGTACAAGTAATAGAAGAGGAGAAAATTATGAGAATGATGCATCTGAAATTGTTTGACAAATGACACCAATTACATATGATTTTCCATTTCATGATGTTCCTTGAACTATCATGAAAAGTGAAAAGTTATTTTTGATGTTGATTATAATGTGTCACTATTATATCAAGTGTTTATTTATTTTTCAGCATCAAAGGTATCTTAATTGAAGATTGGGGTTAATTTCATTGTCTATAAACAACCCATTATCTTTCATGTTACTTATGAATTTAATTGCTTTACTTGTGTATTCTTACAAAATCAATCCAACTTCTTCCAAAAGCTAACTATTCATGATTTTTTGGATGAGTAAATAGAAAACATGGAATTAAAAATAAAAAATATGTGTAACCCCTTACCAAATCAGCCTTGACTGACTCGTACAAATCAAGAACAACAGTCTAACTCTCCAATCAATATGGAAACTCAACTAAACAAGCTTAGTCATGTTTAGTTATCTCCGAATCGAATCAATCACAAATTAGCTTGAGGATTCACTTTCCTCAACTATAAATCAATTATCCACCCTTTGAAAATCATCAACCAAAGCTTTGAGAGTTCATACCACTATTTTGTGGAATCATTTGGTGAATCAAATCAAGTTCTCATACTGTTATGTTGCCCATATCACCTCAAAATCACATCTTCATGCTCATTGTAGTGCCCACTTCCCTTCGACACCTTTTTTATATTGATTATTATACTAATGACTATATTAGGGACATTGTTATGATTCTGATTTAGTATGATGTTAGATGTTAGATCATGGATGATTGTTGACTTTGATTCATATATGGTGCATGATGATTATTGTAAACTTTTATATATTGATAATGATATACTATTCGACATGATTATATTTATGATTGCTATTCGGACATGTGATATTGGATATAATGATTAGACCTAGAAAATTTAATTAAATTTGATGACCATATAGTGGTTGATAAAATTACATTATTAGTTTCCTTGATGTTGTTGTGATTCATATATATGGATGATTTTGGGATTATATTTATATTCATTTTTGATATTCTAATATGGCCATGAGGCCAACGGAGGCATTTGTATTTTGCAAGCAAAAATATCACAACAAACATCAGGAGATTGGAGACCAACCACATTGGAACTCTAGATGAGTTCAACAAGGTCACCATGGTAACTTGTATTTGTTTGTGTGTGTTTGATTGTGTTAGGGATTCCCATGGGGGGGGATCACCTTTAAATGTGACCAAGGGTTCTGTGTATTTATTTATTTAGTTTCTTGTTATTGATGTTGTATGTGTTTATTAAGTGATGTGTTTACCCCTTTTATTTAAATAAATTGTGGTATATAATGTGAGTAATCATATTGTTAAAATAAATTAATTAAATTGGGTCATAAGAAAGTAATTATTGGAGTGGTTGACTCTTGTATTAAATGTTGTAAGGTATGTGTAAGAAATGTGTAAGTGATGTGTAAGAGATATGTAAGTAAAATTTGGAGTATGAAACACTTCATCTTCTTTGGAATTCGAAATTTTCCTAGAGACTGATTTTGGAGGCTTGTGGGACAAGTTAAACTTGTCCCATACCTCTTAAATTTACATACCAACCCTTCCTATAGTTAGAGAGTCTAAATTTACACCTTCTTTGTGCATTTTTGTAAGTCAACCTGAATGTTTTAACTACACTTTCTTACATGTTATTAATTTTAGTCCTTTGGGGTATGGGTTGGATTTGAGTGTGTAAGTAAAATTGTCATATTATTCACCTACTTATTTATTATGTCTTGGAGATTGAAGTTGACTTGTGAATTGGAGCTGAGGATGTGTGATGTGGCATCCTACATAGATCCACCTCACACTCCTCTCTTCCCCCTTATATATATTTGAATTCATTTTATTGTTTTGGGGGTTACACTCTTTTGGTTGCTTCACTTTTGGATACTTATTTTGGGTTGACATCTTTTGCTGTTTGGAGCCCTTGATTTTGGAGAGAGTTTACAGGCTTTTACAAGCCTTTGTTTTGTTGATCTTGGGCTATTTCACATTGAAAATCTTGTTATTTGGAACTTGGAACAAACTCCATTATGGAGAGGTGAGAGATTTTCTCTTGAAATGCTCTTCTCTTATTTGTGTAAATGTTATTGTTGTGAATGTTTTGGCATGTGTGTGGGTTTTTTTGAGTAGATGGCCTAGGGATGGTGTAGGAGAAGACTATGGGGCATTTCTATGGGAGGCATAAGTGTTTTGGGGGGGTATAAGTGTGGAGGGAGTTAGGATTTGGGGTTCCACCTGTGATGCCCACTAAAACAACCCAATTGAGACCCAAGAACAACCTAGGATTAGTTAGGAAAATTCTGGGATAATTTTTTTTTGTTTAAAAGAGTCTACAACAAGGTTACAAAACAACAGTTATTACTAATAGTTCCATATCAATTCTAATCCACTAGGATATTATTTTATTTAATTAATAATTATTAGAGGTCACAAGGTATAAAATTTATGGTTAGAAAGTTCAATAAGGTTCAGAAGGTAACTCCTCACCATACCCACTCTTTAACAGGATTAAATATTTAACTTGATTTTTCTCAAAATTAATGCATTAAAATTTCTATAAATCATTCCCATTAGATGGGAAGTTTCCTCACCTTTCTAGTGATATAAAGATGTCCTCCTAACTCCTCATATTCCTCAAGTTATGGGCCAATAGGCCTTGGGATGAAAGTTTTCACCAAGAGCGGGCTTGCAGGCCCAGTGGAGAAAATTTGCCCCAGGGGCAGGTCGGTGGGCCGCGGAGTGAAATATTTCCCCACGGTGGGTCTGTGGACCGTGGGGAGAAATTTTTCTTGGGGAAGGAGTCAGGTTGGCAGGGCCGCAGGAGACATTTTGGCAATTTCCTGCGCAGGGGTGAAAAGCCACCTTTACACCTGCGCTCCTACGAGTCCGCAAGTCTGCAAGGGATACGTGGCACCTACTAAGCTAGTGTGGGGAAAACGGGGTGGTGGGGATAAAATATTTTTAGTGCTCCGAATGGAAAAAGGGTAAAATTCACCCGCACTTCCGTCAACGCCTAGCGATGCCACGTGGAAGTTCTTGATTGGTTGGGGGCCGATGGGGAACTTTAGAAAATTTTCCTAATTTTTTTTCAAAAACGGAAAAGGAAAAAAGGAACTTGCTCCTCCACTGATGCCTCATGACACTACGTGGCATCTCCTGATTGGTTGCGGGGCGGCAGGGATAATTTAGAAAAATTTCCCAATTTTTTTTTGAAGCACTAAATTAAAAACATGATCCACCCCTCCACCAATGCCTCGTGGAGCCACGTGGCAGCCTCTGATTGGTTACGGGTCGTGGGAAAAATTAGGAAAATTTTCCTAAATTTTTTTCGAAGAGGTAAGAGAAAAATTCAGACCCTCAGGTCCACTAAGGAAATTTTTCCCAACTTTTTTTTGACGCTAAGTAAAGAAAAACTTCAGAAGGCCATAAATTTTGATAGAGAGCTCAGTTTTGGGAAAACGATGAATTTTTGGAAATATATTGACGTCCTCTTTGTACAGGATTCATTAATTTTTAATTTTTTAGATTATAAGAGATAAATTTCATGAAAATGATCTGCAGACTTTTACAGTGTGAATTGGTAAATTTCAACTTATTAAATTTTGTTCAAATTTGTCTTTCTTTCTCCTTAAACATTTCAAATAGACATAGAGGTTCCCATTAGGAAGGTGATAGGATAGATTGCAAGTGTAAATTTTTTTGTGTAATGAACCGCTACACCAAAACCTTGAGGCGTTAATGAAATCTGCACATGGGGATCATAACATCCCACCACGCTTCCGTAGCCTGGAACTCATGCTAGATTTACACCCATATAGCGGGACCTAGCCCTACCCTATATGAGCCCCGGGTGCACACTGCAATGCCGGCGTAGCTACCTGTGTCGAGACTTGAACTTGGGTGGTCACTCTGATACCAAATGTAATGAACCGCTACACCAAAACCTTGAGGTGTTAATGAAATCCACACATGAGGATCATAACATTTTGTTTGATCTGCATTTAAAAATTACAAGTTTTTTTTTACAACAAAAAGCCTATAGATTTGCCTTGGCTTGATTGGAAGATTTTCAAGACATTTCCTTAATTGTTTTTAGTTTGGTTTGGGATCATTTTGTCCTCATTAAGTCTAATTGATTATTTCATTTACCTCGTCTCTATTTTTAGGGTTACTTGAACATTTGATAGAGGAATTTTACAAAGTATACAGTGAATTGAAAGAAGTGTATACATTTACAGAACAAAAATTAACTATCTCTTTTGCCATGAAATAAAACATTGAATTCAATGCTAGTCATAATTAGTTTTCTTTCTTTAAATCAAACATTAAAAAAAGAATGCAGTTTCTATTATTTCCAAAATCATATATTATAAACAAGGTAGAATAATACATTTTCTCCTCACGTGTTTCACTTTTCCACTTTCCAAATAGGGATTTCATAGTGCGTGTTAAACACATATTTCCAATGGAAATAATATCCTATGAACAAGGAAAACACTTCCATTACTTCAAATGAAACTCTTACAACTTACTTTCCATTTGATTTCAAAATACAACATAAAAAATATGTATCATTCTTTCACATTCTTTCCAAAAAATAGAATACAGAGTACAACTCTTTTACATTTCGAATTTCAAATTTCATTGTCAATACAAAGTATATTTCCATTAAAATTAATACACAGATCATCCACTTCAAAGTGGGAAAGGGCTATAATAATATTTCATTTCACAAGGGAATGTCAAATTGTCTTTTTCTCAGCTCCAGAACAGCAACATGCGTATTTCTCATTCTTCCAAATTGTGATCACAACAAGAGTAGGGGAAAGGAAATGCTCTCCACCCAACCAAGACATCCAATGAAGAGGAGAATCCATCCTTCTTCATTGGCCCCCAAGCCCGAACCACAATGTAATAAAAGATGTGATCCAACTCATGGCAACAACAGGCTTCCACAAACACACAAGCAACATTTTCACAATAAAAACACAGTCTAAAATAGAATGTAGTTTACAACTATATTAAAGCATGACAAACATTACTGAGGCTTCATGAACAAGCCAAAGGAGTAAGAAACTATGGGGGATGCTTCTTATGCCTCCCAAAGGGGAAATGGGTATCACCACTTGAATTACAAACTGTAAAAATATAGTATATCAAAACACTGACATTCCTTATGCATCCCCAAGTACCCCTTATTCCTCACATTTCCTTATGCCTCCCCAACCTCTTATGGAACCCCATAAAAAGTAAAGAAATGCAAGCTATTTCTTTATAAGGTTGAACCCAAATCCAAACTCTCTCCTCCCTTATACCTCCCTAAAACATACTTGTGCCTCCCACAAAATAAACCCCATAGTCTTCTCCTACACTATTCCTAGGCCATCTACCCAACAACCCACAAACATGCCAAAATATTCACACATTAAAATTTTCATAAAAAAAAAGAAGCATTTCAAGAGCTAAGATCCTACCTGTCCATGATGGTGTTTCACCTGATTCTTAGACGTTTCTATGAAAATGACAAAACAGATAGGGTAATGGGCGTAGGAGGAATACTTTATGAAGATGCTAGTTGGTAGGCTGTTACATGCATATGAATTAGGAATCCAAAGATGATTGTGAGAACTTCCTTTTTTCTTAGAGGAACTACCTGAAATGGAACAAAATACCATCGAATAAAAGTTAAACAATATATGCAATGGACTACCTAGTGTGTGCTAGATCTGAGAAGTTTGATACTTCCTATATGGTTATCAATGCACTATTTAAAACAACTTAATGCTGGTAATAAAGTAAATCCTACTGTAGTAAAAATGATTTAGGTATCTCATTCATCTATAATAAGCAAATTCATTCACAACAGGCTAAGTTATGACTTAATCTGAAGGTCAAACTCACTGTCAGGATATTATTATTGATTAGGGTCAGATTCTGGTTAGTTTAGGGTATTTGGTGGTGGTTTTAGGCTCTGATATGGGTTTCTGATAAAATACACAGAGACCGATGTCAGTTTAGGTTAACAGGTGATGGTTAGGGGTGACCAGTATTAGTATGGTCGGAGTACAAGAAACTCAATAAAATTGGCTAGGTGATAGATCCGAGATTAGATGAAGGTGGATGGGTAGTGGAAAGATTCGTATGGATCCTCGATATGCACAAAAATGATGAAATTATGGCTATGGATAGTCCAATGGTATGGGAAAAAGGATGGTCAAATTTTCATGGAGGTATAATGGTGGGGAATGGAAATGAAATAAGAAACTAATAACAAATGTAAAAGGATTTGATGACAAGGAACCAATACAGGTGAACAAACTTATTGTTTGTATGAGTTTGATGCCTAGTTGGTAATGGTGGGTGATAAAATTAACTTAGCGTAGTGCTGGTGCTTCCCCAGATGCTCCTGTGAAGGCAAGTGGCTATGTGATTGCTTCGGGTATTGACTATGGGTGTTATGATGTTGGTACAAATGTTGGTTCTACTTGCATATAGCTCACATTTCATCACTTGTTCTCAGAAGATGTCTCTCTCTCTCAGAAACATGTCAACCTCAAAAACAATGTGCCAACCTTGAAATAAGGTTGTTTTGGGAGTTAAAAGGTAATCGACGGCAGTTCCGGATTAACCAGTGTTGGTTAAGGGTAACTGGCATTGGTTAGGGTGGGATTTCCTAGGTTTACTAAACTAGGAAGATCCCCTTGATTTTATGGGATCTTATGTCATTTACTCCACGGAATAGTATGAAAACCTCCTTCTAATAGGTGGGGATGTGGTTAGAGGGAATGTAGGCATTGATTTTTAGGGTTTGGGTAGGTTTTAGTTAGTTATGGAAACTTACTAAGAGTAGGTCTTAGGGTGAGGTTGCTTGATGAAGTGGATATGTGGACACCATCCCAATTAAAATATTTAAATTTAATATATATTATGAGGATAATGAATTATTTAATTAAATTAATATTATATTAGGGTGAAGTGGGCCATGGTTAGGTGGATGTGTTCAAGGTATTTATTTGATGGGGGACCAAGGGGAGTGTTACCTAATTTTAGTGTCTACATTTTCCCCCTTTTTGTCATGTAGCTTGTGTTGGTAAGTGACGTTGAAATGAAAATAAGATGTGGTTGCCCCATGTGTGGGTGAAGGTGATTCCCCTCAAACCAGAAACTTATGAGGCAGAAGGAAAAATCGGTGAGTGGTTTGATTAAAAGGTGAATGTGATGAAGAGAAAGGTGGGTAACGGGGGAAAATAAGGAAAAAAAGGGTCCATTTGGGTAATCGAGGTAATGGTTAAGGGTCAATGGTGTAACAGTTAAACGCATGCACACGTATAAACTGCATCACAGTACCAGGTTGGAGAGAAGGTAAACTCTACATTGTCTAAGGTCAATAGGTTTATCCAAAAATGGTTGAAGTGATTTTGGTATCCAATGCATAGTATATGGTTAGGAAACATGACATAATTCAGATGCAGGAACATTTAGGTATGTTCTGGTACACCAAAAGTTAGGTCAGGATAAGCAGTCATGGTAAGAGGCAAGGCAAGGTCATTAGGTCAATCAACACAGGTAACAGTACTGCAAGGTATATCAAACACATGAGGTCAAAGGTCACTAGCGATGTTCTAGGTCCAAAAATATAGGTCACGGCATGGGTAGGGCTGAGGTATGGGTAAAATAACGAGTCCCCAAATGAGGACGAGGTTAGATAGTAAATGATGAGGTTAGGAGGGTGAGATGAATGGTCAGGGTAAGATTTTTGGGTGAGGGAAAAAAGAGTGACGGGTAGGCTAATAGGGTGAAAGTGTGGGAAATGTGGAAGAGAGGGTGACCGATGCCAGTCAAGGGTAACTGATGCCGGTCTCAAGTAACCGACCATGGTAAGGTAGGGCATGTGACCGATGCCGGTGAAGGTAAAACCAACATTAGTTAGGTTGAGGATGTTATAAAAAAGAAAAATCCATGTTTTTTGCAAATCATTTCTCTTCTTGCGAATTGGGAAAATGACACAAGAGATAAAAATGAGAAAGTGTCTGGATGGAATGGAGAGTTGAGTTGGTGAGATGAATGGTGGGTGATTGGTAGTTGAGAGGCGGGTCCACATGATCATATTGTGTGATTTGATTGGTTGGAGGCGCGGTTAGTGATTGGTGATGGCAGAGGCCAGAGAGGGATCGGCTGGGGCATCGGTGCAGTGGCCAGACATGCTACCATGGCGACGGTAGTATGATGAGGTAAGAATCAACCCTTTGTTGTGTTTTAGTAGATAAATTAGGGTAATAAGTTGAGGTTTGAAAAATTGGTCTTTTTTGTTTTAGGTGGGGGGGAAAAATAAAATTTGAAATGTGGGTGGGTAAATTAGATAGAATAGGAATGGGGAGAGAGGTGAGTGGGTGAAGGAGGGGTGGAGGGGGATGAGGGGAGGTTTAGGTGAGAATGGGTGGGTAGAAGAGAGGGAAAGGGGGATTTTTTAGAGAAGGGAGGGTTTGGGCATCGCGGTATTTTCCGTGACAGTCACTAGTGTCAATCACGCTTCAGCTGGCGTGGGAAGGGTCAAACCGGAATTGGTCACAAAATAGGTGACCGATGGCAGTTTAGGGGTGACTGTTATCCAAAATTTACCCCCTAGGGTAAATTTTGATAACATGCATCAGAATATTCAAGTCCCAAGCACATTGATTGATTCAGAGCAAACATCATGTTTCTGAGGTTCCCTCAGATATTTTTCTAACTCCCCTGGCCAAAGAAGGAAGGAGCAAGCTCTGAGAAAATGAAAAAAGGTTGCAGAAAGGCAAGTAGGTTGATCCAGGAAAAATTGTGAAAATCGGCTAAGTCCTAGTCCTAGGAGCAATTGGGACATTTGGGACAAAAATGCGCGGATCGGCCGAAAATCCTCCAGGCGGCCCGCTATAGCAAAATGGGACAAGTCGGGACAAAATGTACGCGGCGGAACCGAAAAGCCGGTTCAGACCGAAATGAGGAACAAACATTGGCTAACTGCTGAGAGGGTCAACAGGGACATTTGGGACACATGGACACGAACCAGCCAGTTCGGCCGAAATCAGCACAAGGAGCACTGTGCTAGCCGGGACAAAAGTACACGAGGGACGCGAAAGCGCGAAATAGGTGAAGGTTCGGCCGGGACAAAAGTACGCGAGGGACGCGTGGGACACGAAAGCGCAAATCACCCGAAGGAAGAGTTTTTCGTCCGGGACAGCCGGGACAAAAGTACGCGAGGGACGCGAAAGCACGAAATGGGCGAAGACAGAAGAGGAAAAGTCAACGTTTGACCTGTGAAACTTCAAACGGCCATAACTTTTGACTCTGAGCTCCGATTTTCACAAAATTGGACTTTCTGGAATGAGCACGACGTCCTCTATGCCACAGAAATTGGATTTCTTATTTTTAATGAGGGTAGATATATTTAATTAAGAGAAAAATATTCGGCTCCAGTCAGTTAATGTTCATTCCCGTCAAATGACAGAAAACGCCTGCCAGACCCAAAATAGCTGCCCGCACTCAGAAGGCCATAACTTTTGCATTTCTCAACGAAATTGCACAAAATTGGTACCGTTGGAATCGTGGTTCCGAGCCCGATGTACAGCAATCAAGAAATTCCAGATTTGATCAGAGATTTTTTGAGTTTTTTAAGAAAACGTGGCCAGGTTCAGAACAGTGTTTTATTTGGTACCTAGGAGTGCAATTAAGAGGCATGGTCATCATTCTTTCTCTGCTGCAGCACATGGGACAGTATGGGGAGCCTTTTACAAGTAATATACAATCATTTCACTCATATTAATGCTTCTTACAGGTGGTTGAAGGACAGATTTTGGGATTTCCATTTTCCCTTCTCTTCTCCTTCTCATTTTTTCTATCAATTGGAGTGTTGGGCTCATTGAAAAGGGGGAGTTTTTGGGTAGCAAAGCTCTGTCAAAATTGCTTTGTGAAGCCAGTGTGTTGCAGGCCCTTGTAGTGGACTCCTTGCATGGTGATCCAGGCCCTTATCTTGTAATAGACTGAACTGTGCATACCAGGAAGCAATAAAATACAAAGTTTGTGGATGTATCTTCCCCTGCTGTGTTTTCTTGCATTCTTCTTGCCCCTTTTATCTCTCTACAATAATATTGTGTCTATTATTATGTTCTTGCAGGAATTCACTAACATTGTGTATGCTTGGAATATTGTTGTGAATGCATTTTGCTAGATTATGGTGAACTGTCATCACCTCTTCTAGTGTGCACTTTCCCTCTGTATTTTCACACATTTGGAGATTACTCTCACACCCTCCTTTGTCTGGTGTATCACCACTTTAGTGTAGGCTTTCATTTTATGTATTCTCCTCTCCATGGTCCCTTGGAAGTTTAGATTAGAACAGTTAGCTTATCCTGCATTAGAGTAGATTGTGGCAGGTAGTTTAGGAGCAAGAACCAGCTTTCTCTGGAGGTTTGTCTTTAAGTAGCAAGTCCCACAACTTGGAGATAGTACCCATGTTATCCAATCACACTGTGAGTTCAAATACATGCACAAGGGTGCTGTGATTCAGAGATAACAGTGACTAGGGTTAGTTATATATAACTGAAACTGGTTGGGTTGTGGAGAACAAGGGGCCGAAAGGGCCCTAGGTCAAGTGGGTGAGATAGGGAAGGGTGGAATAGGGTGCGTTGTTGAAAAACCTAGAGTAGATGGGGGGAAAAATGTGTTTAGCGAAATCATAGTGGGTGAGTATGGGTATGATGAATGTGGATTAATTTGTTGTTTGTATTGGATGCAGGGGAGAGATCAGTTGTTGATGAGAGACAAGGTGCCACCTTTGTCCTTGAGAGTGCGCGGCGTGGCGACCGCTGAGGAGTGGTAGCATGTGGAAGAGGTGGGCCTAAGTGGGGTCTGGCGCTATCAGCATGTGGTCCGGAAGCCATATCTGATGGTCGCTCTCATCGATAGATGGGATTTAGTGACAACCACGTTCCACCTATCGATAGGTGAGATGACAATCACCCTGGAGGATGTGTTTAGGATCCTGCTGCTACTAATACTAGGGATGGAGGTATATTCAATCTCCTCTGAGGTCTCGACAGAGTTGATGCTGATAGTGTTTGGAGAGGGACAAGTAGACATGACATTCTATAGTGCCAGTTTGAGTTATAGAGGGATGTATTAGGCCTGCCCAGAGGAGATGAGGCTCGTTGTTCTATTGATGGAGGCAGTGTGCTGTTTCACACTACCAGATGTAGAGGGAGGGATATTTTCCCGCTCATTGATGGGGGTACTACATGACATGATGATAGAAGAAACCCACTTTTCCTAGGTGCCAACATTCCTGGTGTAACTATATAGAGAGTTGTAAGCATATGGGTGTCTATGCAAGTTCATCCTGTGTTGCACATTTTTACTACACTACTAGGCCTATGAGCACATAGTTTGTGTGTGGCTAGTAGGTATGCCCCGAGTAGATGCATATCCACCGAGATTGGTGCGGGTGGGGTATAGGTGGTGGGTACATGTGATTGGAGTGCGGCGAGTGGACAGGGCTACACATGATGTA
Organism: Taxus chinensis; assembly: GCA_019776745.2. Taxonomy (NCBI): domain Eukaryota; kingdom Viridiplantae; phylum Streptophyta; class Pinopsida; order Cupressales; family Taxaceae; genus Taxus; species Taxus chinensis. The sequence continues at coordinate 103,480,018 of CM034146.1, forward strand.
GGCTATTATAGACATTTATTAGAGGGGTTTTCTGTAGTGGACATCATATGGAGACCGTATGTGGGTTATCCGTCATTCAAGCGGATGCATGATGAGTTAGATGGTCTTTAGTTGTTGAGATGGATAGTGGGGCACCGTTCTGGGGAGCATGAGATGATCCCAGTGGACAGGGTTAGATGGAAGTTTGGACTACTATAGGACATACCTCCACCCTTCCTGTAGTACCAGTGAGATGACATGGAGAGACCACTACCTTTACCACAGCTGACAGTGCCCACAGGGAAGGAGGAGCAGGTGGTAGACCAATAAATTGATGACGTTAGGGTTACAGATAGATATAGATAGTGGTTGGCAGCTCATTTACGAGTAGTACCACCCAGGCTAGGGTAGTCAGAAATGGTGCAGAGGGATGCCCTAAAGGGGTAGGTGGTGACCCTGATTACCTAGATGGGTATGGTACAGGGAAAACTAGCCAGTTCAGAGGTGGAGGTGGCCAATTTACATGCACAGGTGGACATTCTTCAGGCCCAGATGGCCCAGGGTGAGGATGGAGATGGAGATGGGGATGATGGTTGGGTGGCTACTCTACAAGCATAGGTGATAGGCTTGCAGGGCTAGTTGGCCACAACACAGGCAAAGGTTGGGGCTTTACATGCTCAGATACAGGCACAGAAGCAGGGGCTGATGACACGACCATAGGCACTAGGATAGGGTCCCAGTTCACAAGCATGGTGGGATAAGGTCACACAGGACAGGTACAGGCTTAGAGGCCGATGGGGCCACCATAGACAGTGCCCATATCAAGGTTGTGGGAGGCGAGAGAGGAGGCTAGGTACTATCAGGACCAGATAATAATGGTAGGGATAGATTGTTTATCATATGCCAAGTATAGGGCATAGCAGGCCTCTAGCGAGAGGACCAAATCACGTACCGATAGCGTGGAGAGCACATGGAGACAATGAGCCCCAATACATGGTCAGGGTGAGGCCACCAGTTCTTGGAAGCCAACTCTGGTTGGTGCACCGGTAGGGACCCAGCCACCACCTATGATGGGTGGGGATATATTAGCAGGTCTCCAAACAGGGGACAAGGAGGTAGAGGGTACAGGCGATATAGATATGGAGGATATCCACTGAGAGGATGCCTGATATATGGCTCCTGATTTTGACATAGTTTTGATTTTTGATATATATACCAGCCTGCGTGCTGAGAGTTATTATACTTTACATCACATACTGGCCTGCGTGCTGAGAGTTATATTTTTTATCACATACTATCCTGTTTTTTGATGAGAGTGAGAATGTACGAGAGTTTTGTATTATTGAGCATATACCGACTTGTGTGTCGAAGAGATTTTGTATTGTTTTATTGTTTTATCATATATGATACCGACCTGCGTGCTGATGACATTTTGTATTGAGTATAAGCCTGCGTGCAGATGATTTTGAGATATGTACATGATTGAATTATCCTGTATATATTGTATAGAGACAACAATATATTTGTTTATACGATGAGATGGATGAGATTCTGATGATTTTTTTGTGCTTTATGAGAATTTTAATTTTTTGTCGTGATATGGAAGGAAAATTAGGTGAGTGAGGCATGATGGAGTTAGGTTGGTTTAGGCATGGATTGAGTCCGGTTGGTGGTCTCGGCATGGTTAAGTTAGGTGTTAGGCATGGTTGAATCAGGTCGGTGGTCTAGGCATTGTTGAGTCAGGTCTTAGGCATGGTTGAGTTTAAATTGGTTGAAGTTGTGATTCATTAATTTTTGTAATGAATGATGGGATGGGTCATGCTTGTGATTCTTTATAATATATGCATGATGATTGTAGATAAATGGTATTCATAATAAATGTATGTTGTGATGATGATAAAAAATTTTAGGCAACTTATTGTTTGTTTGGTTTTAATTTCTAATTTTTGACATAAAAATGGAAACTAAGTGGGGTAGAATGTAATTTAGGAAGTTGAAATATGAATTGGTTAGGGTAGAGAGTGGCTGAGCTAACCTCCAAGGGCCACATGCCCTCAGAGTACTGCCTACATAGTCCTTGAGAAAAGGGACCTCAGGCCAATGTAGTTCTCCCATAAGCTAGGGAAGAATATGAGGAGGTATAAAAAATGAGTTGGAAGGTTTTAGGAAAGATTTCATTTTAGGTTCTGTTAGGTGTGGGTGAGTTGTGGGAAACTTGGTATAGGTGATTTTGATTGTGGTGGTAGAAGAAGATTACCCCTAGAGGTAAGCGTCGAGGACCAAGTCTTGTATAAGGTAATCAAATACATAATAAAGAAGGTTAAAATATAAGAGGGGGGAAAGAAAGCCTGCCTGATTGGTTAGGATCATACCAAGTAGGTCATACCTTGGAGGAGGTGATGAACGTGAGACCCTAAGGATACATTGCATGATTGATTGTTCTAAGGGTGAAAAGTAGTCACATAATCACCAAATGACTCATGGTGTCTAAGAGGTCCCCTTGAGGTGGTAGGAAATGGGAGTGAAAATGGTGAGAGGGGTGCAAGGTGGTTAATTTTCGATATGGTATGAGGGTAGCATGCTCTTTGGGCAGAGAGATCCAAGGTCACACATGGGCAAGTCCATGACTAAAAGGATTTTTGTGTTGAATGATATTTGAGATAGACGGATCGATGTGGGAAGTCTATATGGGATGAGGAATTTACCTCCTTGAGGTCTTCATGCAAAGTTGATCGATGCAGGAAGCTTCAGATTCTATTAATTTTTTTTGAAAGAGCTTTGACATAGTTGTCCTTCAAGGGAGCAAGTCGATTTAGAGAAGCAATTTCCGAGAGGAAGACTGTCCTTTTGAGGGGAGTCATCTCTTTATTAGAAGTTTGAATCAAGGAGTTGGGTCCCATGTGAGGGCATTTTGAAGTCATGGACAAGACCATGGTGAAGAATAGGATTCTTTTTCAGAAAGCAGGGTGAAATGACCATGGGATCTCATCTAAAGGTAGATGAAAAGTATCCATGAGAATCATGTTATGTGCAATCACTGTGGTACACATATTCAAGAGAAGATAACAGAGTGATAGAATACACACATGATTCTTGTTTTAATCATTAGTGAGGTGTAAGAAGTGGATAGTGCTCAAGGGACAAGCATGAAAAGAGAAAAAATTTGAGGTAGGACTAAAAGTCAGCAGTAGAACGGTCAAAGATGCAAGGCATCAAGGGGCTCAGGTTTGGGTTTAGTTATCAAGTGAAGATAAATGATAGGCACCTGATCCATAAGTATGGGTCATGATGTATGGGTCCAAGTTAATTAGGAGCAAGTTTTCCCTGTGTACTTTTTTCTACTTTGGTTTCATGTTGATTTTATTTTAGAAAAAAGTCACCAACTTGGAAGGTTCATTCATGGACACAATTTTTCGTAGGCACATTTGATACGTTTTTGGTTAAACTTGAAGGTGGTTAAGAGCGTTAAGATGCCGTTTGTCTAATAACTCAAGTTTTGCTAAATGATCTTGAAGAAAGTCGTCATCATTGAGAATTTCAAGGGAGAGAAATGTAGAGTGAGGGAATTTAGACTTTGAGAGGTAGAACAACCTCTGTACCATAGACCATAGAAAAGGGTGTGGTAGCAGTGGAAGTACAAATACTAGTGCGGTATGCCCACAGGGAAAAAGGAATGTGCGTATGCCAATCCTTCCTAGTATCATTAACTAATTTTCATGAGAATTTTTTTCAATGTTTTGTTAGTAGATTCGGCATGGCCATTGGTTTGTGGGTAATAAGGTGATGAGAAACTTAGCTAAAATGCCAAAGGCTTCGCAAAGTTTTCGCAATGTTTTATTTTTGAATTATTTTCCATTATCAGTGATGAGGCGATGAGGAACACCAAAGAGACAAGTGATGTGATGATTGCTGAACTCACATATTTTCTCAGCTTTCGTGGAGATAAGTGGTATGGCTTCAACCCATTTTGTGTAGTATTCGGTAGTAGTGATGATCCATTGATGGCGTTGGGAAGAATGGGGATTGATCTCTCTGACAAGATCCAAACCCCATCTGAGAGAAGGGCCAAAGGTCATGGGTGACCTGTAAGGCATGTGTAGGTGCATGATGAAGGTTGGCATGTTGTTGTCATTTTACACAATGTTTGACATAGTCACAACAATCATGGTTAAGGGTTGGCCAGTAATAGCCTAGATGAAGAATACGCTTAGCAACAACAAGGCCGTTGAAGTGACCTCAACATATGCCATCATGAACTTTCTTGATGGTATAAGGAATTTTAGAACTCGTAAGGCACCATAAGAGATTACCATCAAAGCCACTCTTATAGAGGAGGCCACCCATGATGACGTAACAAGAGGCCTTTTTTAAGGAAGGTGCATTGTCCATTACGGGTGAGGTCAGGAGGTAAGATGGACAGAGAAAGATAGTCAGACTATTGTTTATACCAAAGGTCACCCAGGTCTGGGGTGATGGTTCTGATGGAGTAAATGTCACGAGGTAAATAAGATGGTGACTGGAGTCATTATATGGTGACAAATATTTTAGAATCGGTAGGTGAAGTGGGTATTTGAGAAGCCAAGCAGGCCATGGTATCGACAATTTTTTTGGTTGAATGTGGGATGGTTTGAAGGGTGTAACGGTCAAAAGTGGTCAAAAGTATGTCTACATGATGTTTATACTTTTGAAGTATCTCATTACGACATTGGTATATACCATTGACCTGGTTTATGACCAATTGAGAATCACCAAAGATGTTGATTGATTTGACATCTAGGGTGTAGGTAGCTTGGAGACCTAGTATGAGCACTTTGTATTCGACAATATTGTTGGTACAATCAAAATCAGGTTTAAAAAGACAAAGACAAAGGCATGGGTTCACCATCAAGGGGAATGAGGATAACTCCTGCTCCACCCCATGCTGACACTTGGGACCATTGAAGAAGAGTGTCATTTGATAAGTGGGTTCATCCATGGAAAGGGTAGCAATTGACTCATCTAGAAATTCAAAATTAGAGGTTTGATCCTTGGAAATACGTGCGTCAGCCAATTGTTCAGCGATAGCTTGGCCCTTTGGTGGAATTTTGATGAATGAATTCGAGGTCAAGGTTAGCTAAAATCATAATTCATCATGCGGCATGCTGATTTTGATAAGGTTTGGCATAAATGAAGTGTAAGGGGTTGGTGTTGGTCACAACATAGGTTTTGTGGTTGAGTAGGTAATGGCCAAGTTTTGTGGCAATGAAAACTAAGGCTAAGGAAAGTTTTTCGGTATGGGTGTATCAGGTTTCGTAGTCCAAAAGAGTATGGCTTATGTAATAAACCACCTACTCCCTATGTTATTCATCATAATGAGCAAGCATGGCCCCAAAGGAGTGATTGGTAGCAGAGATGTATAGGTAGAAGGGTTGATCGTCTTTAGGTGGGATAAGTATGGGTGGTTAGAAAAGGTATTGTTTTAAGGCCTCAAAATCTTTATGGCAGTCATCATCCCATTTAACTTGAGCAGATGATGAAATGGTTGACACTGATCAGATAATTGTGAAATGAAATGGTGAATAGAATACAACTTACCTTGCAGGCTACAAATTCGTCTAAGGTTAGTGGGCAGTGGCATTTCCAGAATGGCCTTGACTTTAGCAGGGTGAACTTCTATACCACGTAGGGAAATGATAAATCCTACAAGCTTTCCTGAGAGGACAAAAAAGACACACTTCTTAGGCTGAAGGTGAAAGCAATATTTAATGAGGTGGTCAAAAATTGTTTTGAGGACGGCAAGATGCTTGGAGTGGCATTTAGATTTGGCCAGGAGATTGTCCATGTAATCTTCCAATATATGATGCATGATGTCATGGAAGATATAAGTCATAGCCCACTGATATGTGGCACCAGTGTTTTTAAGGCCAAATGGCATGACTCAATAGCAGAAGGTCCCCTAAGGGGTGATGAATGTGGTTTTATGTTGATCCTCTGGAGAAAGCAAGATTTAATTATAACCGGAGAATCCATCCATGAGTGATAGCATCTCATGACCAGCGGTAAGGTCAACCAGCTGGTTAATACCAGGTAGAGGAAAGTTGTCTTTTGGGAAAGCTAGATTGAGGTCACGGATAAATCTATGTAAATGTGGAGTCCCCATATCGTCTTGGTGATAGGGACAATGTTATAAATCCAACAGGGATAATTAATGGGTAAGATGAAGGAAACAAAAAGAAGGCTCTAAAGTTTTTCTTTGACGAGAAGGGCAATGCGAGGGTGAATTTTCCTCAATTTTTTTTTGACAAGTTTGGCATCGGGAACGGTCACGATATTGTGGACCACTATGGTGGTGTCAATACTGGGAATTTCTACATACGACCAAGCAAACACATGGTTATGATTTTTGAGAAAAGAAGTGATGGCTTCTTATTCAGCAGCATCTAAAGATTGACCGATCTTTAGGATGTGTTAGGGTCATCCTGAGTATGAATGTTGATCTTGATAGTCGATTCATTCAACATGGTTTACGTCTCAAAGGGTAATGACCAATGAATATATGAGCCTTCTGCTCCAAGGTAAGCTGAGTATAGATTCATCATCCTGACATTGAATGATGTTAATTGAAGGTGTATCATCATCGATAATTTTAGGGTACAGGAAGGGAAGAGAGGAAGAATCCTCACCCTCATGTTGATAAGTCAGAGGCCCCAAGGAAATGGTGTTTATCAAAAAAAAGTTATGACGGATAGATTCTAGGTCCATTGACTCCATCGGTGAAGGTGGCAATGAAGGTGGAGTGGGTGAAGAAGGTGGAGAAGGGCTAATGTCCTCGATGAGTTCAATGCAGGACTACTTGGTAGGTGGTTCAGGAAAGCTGATACCACTACGGTCGTTATGTTTACGGGTAGTACATGGAATAACAGTATGGTGGCCTTGCTCGTAAAAGCCAAAACAAAAAACCTTCCATGCACATCTATGTAGGAAGGTGTGGGTGAAACGATGATTAGTGAGAGACTGGAAGTCAACATAAAATGGGTGGGTTTGTGATGGTGGTTCGGGTGTGTAAGTGGTAGTATCAAGTCCCCCATAGGTGAGACTAGTACAAAGGTGAGGATGACCATAAAGGAGGCATTCTCCTATGCAGTGATCGTATCAAGGTTGTTGGTGAAGACTTACATACTCTTATGGAGTAAGGAATGTGTTAACACTATATAGGCGATACTTCCCCAGAGTGAGGCGTTGAAAAATGTCTTCCAAGGGATCGGTGGTTGGTATGTGGGTAGCTAGGAATAGATGATGTGTCAAAGGTCGATGCGGAGGTGGAGTTAACAGATTAGGGAGGCTGATGGGTTGGACATTTCGTGGAGGTTGTGGTGGTGGTAGGAATGGAGGAGGTATGTGTAGTTGAGGTTTCTTAAACCAGCAATTGTACTGGTAAGTGGAGGTGTAGGTGAAGCGGGGTGTGGTAGTGGTCTGTCATGGAGGTTGTTGCTAAATCTAGTTTGATAGATGGATGAGTAAGGTTGGTGGTTGGGGAGACCCCTAAGGTAGTAATAGGTTTAGTTCGAGGAAGATGATGTAGGTGTGGGTTTGGATTTATATGTATGTTAGGTTATGGGTGAGGGTGTATGTTGAGATATGATAGGTGTCATGGAAGAAGTTGTGATAGAGGTGGTTGTGTTTGGTTTGATTGGTTGAAATATCTTTGGGTAGATAGTGGAAGTGTCAGCAAGTGACATCTCTATCTATGTTGAAACAGGAAATAGAAGATGCCCCCATAGTAAGGCTCTGTCCACATAATCTAAGTGATCGGATAAACATGAGAATGACACATCTGTAGGTGAGGTTGATGAGGACCTAATGGAAATTCCCATAAAATGTGTCTTAGAGATGGGAAATTTATTAGCTTCGGCTTCTGTGGGTAAGAGAGCTAGAAGTACGTCACCAGGATCTTGGGTAGCTAATGGAGAATGCTTACCTAGAGGAAAAGGTATCTCTACTAGATCCTTTATAGGTAGAAGAGAAAATGGGTGCCCCTCTGTAGGTGGAGGAGATGATGGGTGCTCCTCTGTGGGTGGAGGAGATAAGCAAGTATCCTTCATGGGTTGAAGAAGTAATGTGGGTGACAACTCTCTAAGTGGAGAAGCCAAAGGTGAAATAGCCTTGATATTAGCGGAAGGCTCCTCCATGGGTGAGGAAGGAGGTGAAATGTGTTCCTCTATGGATGGAGGAATAGGTGAAGTGGGTTCAAGTGGAATACTTTGGGCTAGAATTTCCTCTATGGAAGGAATATGAGGTAATTCGTAAGCCACGGGTGCTTTTTTGAAAATAGCGTGGACCTCGCGGGTATGGCTATCACTAGTTGAGATTTCACTAGTCTCATCAATAGAAGGGGCATGATTAAGAAAGGGTTTCTTGAAGATGTCTAGGTTTTGATTGGTAGGTATGTTAGGATCATCCATAGTTAACTCGCCTTTCTCGAGAATTTCTTGGACAATGTTTTTGAAAGTGATACAATTGTTGTAATTGTGACCCTTTACTCGATGATAGTTACATAAGTTGTGTTCTTTATACCATGCGGGTGTGGGGTGAGAAGGGTCAAAAATAGTGTGTGGTTTTATAGGCGGAAGGGTGATGGCCCCATCTTTAATGAGATTTTCTAAGATAGAAGAATAAGGCTCCCCGATTGGGGTGTATTTCCATGTTGTTCCCATCTGAATTGAAAAGTCTAGATGGGTGAGAGATTAGATGAGGGGCTAGCTTGATTTGACGGATGAGCTAGACCAGCTTTGAGTACCACCCAGGCCTGGAATTTCAAATTATGTGTGCCTGTCAAATCAAAATTCTCTAATGGCTTAGCTCTTTCAGGTGACTGTAAATTCCAGTAATTTTTATAGATATATCTATAATCTGTTCACATATATATATATATATATAAATAGGTATTATGTTTTTATAGAAAGACTTGAAAAAAGTTACGGTTTTCAAAATTTGCAGCCTGTCATTGTCTACAGTTTTAAAAAAGTTTCACCTGTAATTTACTGTTAAAATCACAAAAAACGGCCTACAGCCTGTCAATTTCCAGGCCTGGTACCACCACATTAGCAGTTCCCTTAGCTTTTGAATAATTGTTCTTTGGTTTCAAAGAAGAAGAGGCATCATTCGACTTGAATGTCAAGTTCTTATTACGTGGTTGGATTTTCTTCTCTTTGATGGCTCGAATCTCTAGCTTTCGTGCCATGGTTAATGCTTCGTCGAAGGTTTGGAAAGTTTGGACCTACAGGGTCGGTGAGATATGTCTAGCACAAGCCCGCATGAAGAGCTCGATGGGTTCGGTTTGTGGTATTTGGAATGTGAGTTTATTAATTAGGCTATGCCAGTGAGCAATGAAATCTGTGATAGAGTTGTCATCATACAGACACGTGGAGTATAGGTCAGTCATGGTAACCCTCTTAACAATATTAATGGAGAAGTGATCCAAGAAGGCTTGGGCTACCTAATTAAATAAAAATATAGAGTGTCTAGGTAACCCACTATACCAATCTAACACAGGCCTAGTCAGAGACATGGGAAAGGTTCTTAGAATTAAAGTGTCATCATGGGTGATCAGATAACACCCATGTTTGAAAGACCAAAAATGCTGCTGCAGGTCTTCTTTGTTATTGAAATAGTTGAATTTGGGAATTTCCCAATACGTGGGATATATATGGATAGGAATGGATGGGTGGATAGGTTCATTACAAATCTTATCATAGGTGAGAGTGTTTCGGGAGCTAGAAACCGATGCCTCCAATTTCTACATCTTGTCCATCATTAATTTGATTAGGTTGTTGGTAGGTTGCGATGGATGGGTTCCTCTTGTAGCATAAGAGGGTTGGTGTTGGGCATATGATGGGGGCATCATTCCAATATATGGTGCAACCACATAGGTGGATTAAGAAGAAGGCAGTGAAATAGGGGGTATGTACCCAAGATGAATGATAGATGAAATGGAAGGCTGTTGGTAGTACATATATGGAGGTGGAAGGGTTGTGGTAACCCTAGTAGCTATGGGGGATAAGGATTGTGGAACAGAAAGGACACTTATTTGAAAAGGGATAGGGGTCACCGACTTCAGGGATGATAGTGTAGCTACGAGTATATGTGAGACAATTGGGGTGGATGAGGTGGTGTTCTGGATGGTTGGAGAAGGTATAGTGGATGTGGCAGGTGTAACAGATGTATTAGATGCGACAGTCATAGTAGGTATAGGGCCTAGCTACGAAATGACTAGGGGCAAGGTAGATGTGGGCAGCACAGAGCCAGATGGGGCTAACATGGAAGTGGGGATGCAAGTCGGGGGGATAGATACAAGCATGCCATATATCAACTGACCCAAGGCATCTCGATTGCATGCATGGGAAAGATAAAATTGCAAGGCAGTAGGGTTTTAGTCAAGGAGTAATGGGAACTCCTCATCTTCGGTAGCGATAGAGATAGGTTGGATAGGTTCCATGGGTGGGTGATAAAATGGAAGGTGGTGAAGGGCTAGGTGGGAGTGGTTGAAAACTGATGTGGAATACAAGAGCACTTGCTTGTTGATGCATCAGTACCATGTGAACAAGTACTAACGTGGTAAGACTACTTTCTGTAAGTGACACAGAAATATAGCACAAGTAGGATAAATAGGTGGTGGTGGGTGAATTGGGTCCAAAACGTCAGTTGGAAAAATGACACAGGATAACCGATGCTGGTTAAGGTAAACCAACGCTGGTCATAGGTAACCGCTGGCAGTCATTGTGGAAAGTGGACAGTTGGTCAAAAATAAGGTATAAGGCCAAATTTACTAGATATGCAAAATGCTGATGAGATTTACTAGTAAAGTGAGTATGATGAGAGTTACTGGGACTCTAAATAGCTGAAGAAGGTGAATATGCTTCCTTTTGGGTAGGTAAACCAAAAGAATAGTGAACCGAAACTGGTTGGGTATAACCGATGACAATCAGAGGGTAACTGATGAAGGTCGCTGGACTGACAACGGTCACTGTGAAATTGAAACAGTGATGAAGAAAATGTGATTGTGAATTAAAATTTGATGTGGAATCAAACCCAAAATTATGGTAATGATGAGAATATTGTCCAGGCACACTCAGGTGAAGCTTGAATACACCAACTGTGATGAGGAACATGCAAGGGGAAATAAGAAAAATGAATAACGTGACCTCTCACCTCAAAATGCAAGCTAAGAAGAAACACTAAGAAAAATATGATCATAAGATTGGTTTTTCTATATTGTTTGTTTAGCTTATGCTATTTTAAGGACTGACTCATGAACTATTGAATAAAGTTTTTTGGTGAGTATGGCTTCCTACGAAGAAGGAAATCTATGAGGAGAGGTTTCAGGTATGTTATGACTGGGGTGGAATTTGCTCTGAAGTATGACTCGATAGAGCAGCAGGCTGGTGAGTACCTACCAATCCTCTGATTAGTGTGATCATTGACAGGCGTTCCCAAAGAAATATGTTGTTTAAGAAAATGTATTTGTTTTTAATTTGTGTACTTTGGTAAGAATCAGAGAGAGAGATGTGCTTTCTATGATTCATTTGTCAACCATCAGCTGGTCATGACTTCCAACGTATAGTTTTCCCTCATTTAATGTGAGCTAAAGCAGAAAATAAGAATGAAATGAAGTTAATTTTAAACCCAAATTGAAATATGGAATTCGATGACACAATAATAGGAATAGGAGAAAGTATGATCTTTCACTAATGAAATATAAATGAAATAGATGAAGATTTTTTCAAGCACCAAAACGCGATTGCTTTGAGACAATAGAAAGAAGAGAAGATTCCAAGGGAGAAATTTTAATGTGACAACCTTTTAAAAAGGAAACAAACATGCAAATTTTCACCTAGAAATGAATGAATACAAGGAACCCCAAATGGGTCCCACCAGGTGTGCCAAAATGTTACAGCTGATTCTTAGACGTTTCTTATAAAATAATAAAACATACAGGGTAACGGGCATAGGAGGAATACCTGTTGAAGATGCTAGTTGTAGGTTGTTGCATGTGCATTGAATCCTCGATCCACAGCTGATCATGAGAGAATCCTTTTGGCTAGGAGGAACTACCTGAATAGAAATCAAGGACCACCAGAAAGAGTTAAACAATATATGCAATGGACTACCTAGTGTGTGCTAGATCCGGGAAGTGTGATATTTCCTATACAGTTGTCAATCCACTGTTTAAAACAACTTAATGCTAGAAATAAAGTAAATCCTATTGTAGTAAAAATTATTTAGGTATCTCATTCATCTACAATAACTAAATTCATTCACAATAGGCTAAGCTATGACTGAATCTAAAGGTCAAGGTCATTGTCAGGATACTGTTATTGATTAGGGTTAGATTCTAGTCAGTTCAGGGTATTTGGTGGTGGTTTTAGGCTCTGATATGGGTTTCTGATAAAAGTCATAGAGACTGATGTTAGTTTTGGTTAACTGACGATGGTTAGGGGTGACCAGCATCGGTATAGTTGGGGTACAGGAAACTCAATAAAATTGGTTGGGTGATAGATCTGGGATTAGATGAAGGTGTATGGGTAGTGGCGAGATTGGTATGGATCTTGGATATGCACAGGAATGATGAAATTCTGGCTATGGATAGTCCAATGGTATGGGAAAAATGATGGTCAAGTTTGCATGGAGGTAAAATGGTGGGGAATAGAAATGAAAGTAGAAACTAATAACAAATGTAAAAGGATCTGATGACAAGGAACCAATGCACGTTAACAAACTTACTGTTTGTATGAGCTTGACACCTGGTTGGTAATGGTCGGAAATCAAATGAACTTGGTGTAGTGCTGGTGCTTCCCCGGATGCTCCCGTGAAGGTAGGTGGATGTGTGATTGCTTCGGGTACTGACCATGGGTGTTATGATGCTGGTGTAGATGCTAGTTTTACTTACATGCAACTCTAGTATCGTCACTTGTTCTCAGAAGATGTCTCTCTCAGAAACATACCAACCTCCAAAACAATGTGCTAGCCTCGAAATAAGGTTGTTTTGGGAGTTAAAAGGTAACTGATGGTGGTTCTGGCTTAACCAGTGGTGGTTAAGGGTAACTGGCTTTGGTTAGGGCAGGATTTCCTAGGTTTACTAAACTGGGCAGATCCCCTTGATTTTCTGGGATCTCATTTTGTTTACTCTGCAGATTAGCATGAAAACCTCCTTCTAATGGGCGGGAATGTGATTAGAGGGAATGTAGGAAAATTTGTAGGGTTTGGGTAGGTTTTAGTTAGTTATGGAAACTTACTAAGAATAGGTCTTAGGGTGAGGTTTCTTGATGAGGTGGATATGCGGGCATTATCCCAATTAGAATATTTAAATAATAAATATCATGAGGATAATGAATTAATTAAATTAATATTATAGTAGGGTGAAGGGGGCCATGGCTAGGTGGATGTGTTCAAGGTATTTATTTGATGGGGGACCAAGGGGAGCATAACTTAATTTTAGTGTCTATAAATGGATGGTGAATTTCAACTCTCCAACCATAGGTATTGTTGGTAAATAAATTTAAGAAGTAAGGTACAAGTTTAGCTTGTCACACAAGCCTCCAAAATCAGCCTCAAAGGACAATTTCGAATTTTCAAGAAGGTGGATTGTTTCACACTCAAAAGTTAACTTACACATCACTTACACATCTCTTACACATCTCTTACAACACTTTAAATCAAGTCCAACAACTCTATTAATTACTTTCTCATGATATATTTTATTTAATTAATATTAACAACATGCTTACCCACAATACTAATAAAACATTTAATAAATAAAGAAAGGGGCAAATGCATCACAAAATAAACACATGCAACATTAAACAAAAAGGGTCAAATAAATAAAAACACATAACCCCTTGGTCACAATTAAAGGTAATCCCCCCCATGAGAATCCCTAACACACACAAACACGCGCAAACAAATACTAGTTTCCATGGTGACCTTGTTGTATTCATCTAGAATTCCAATGTGGTTAGTCTCTAATCCCCTGATGTTTTTTGTGATATTTTAACCTACAAAACACAATACCTCATTTGGCCTCGTGGCCATATCAGACCATCGAAAATAATATAAATAAAATTCTAAAATCATCTAGATATATGAATCACAACAACATCTAAGCAACCAACAAGATCATTTGCAATTTTACTCAACAACTCTATCATCATCAAATAATTTCCATTTCTAGATCTACTCACAATATCCAAATATCACATGTTTGATAAAAATCCAAAAGATAACCATGCTAAACAGTATATCAACATCAATATCCAGAATGTCTCTAATAATCATCATGCATCATAACTGAATCAAGTCAACAATAATCCATGATCTAACATCTAACATCATACTATATTAAGGTCCATAATCATGTCCATAATATAATCAACAATATCATGATCAGTATCAAAAGGTGTCAAAGGGAAGTGGGCACTACATCCCCATCCCCTTAGACTTGACTTCCTCCTGGAAGTCACTGGAAAAAATGTGGAAACTAAAATCATAGTAAAGTAACATCCTCCCATGTAGCTGTAGTCTCTTCATATCTGTCTCACTGCACCTGGACTTGATCAACCTCTCTACCTCAAAGGCCTAGGGTCCTACGATCTATGTTGTGTACGGGATCCACCATTAGCTATCCCTGATCCTACACATGTAATGATGTCCAATATAACACATAAGAAGGATCTGTAACATATCTCCTAAGAACTCAAACATGAAACACATCATGTACATGAGAAAATCTAGGTGGAAACACTAGATGGTAGGCCAAGGGGCCAATACACTTCAAGATCTCAAAAGGACTAATGAATTTAGGAGCTAACTTAAAACCTATTCCATAATGGATGGGGATCTTATGTGGCCTAACATAAAGGAAAACCTTCATGCCCGCATCAAAACTACGATTGGTCCTATGTTGATCTGTGTACTTCTTCTACCTATCCTATGTCTCCTGTAATCTCTATCTGAGGAAAACCACCTCTTTCTCTATGTTCTACAACAAAGTTGGTCCAAGAGAAACCCAGTCCTCTAACCTGTCCCAACTGAGAGGTGTCATGCACTCTCTGCCATACAAGGCTTGAAAAGGAACCATGCCTATAGAACTCTGAAAACTATTATTGTAGCTAAACTCCACCAAGTACATGTACTGCTCCCATCTAGACAACTCATCCATCACATACATGCTGAGTATATCCTCTAAAATTTGATTCACCCACTCAGTCTTTCCATTTTTCTTGGGGTGATATGCTGTGCTGAAGTTGATTATCATCCCAAGGGCGTGTTGCATGGTAGTTTAGAAATGGGAAGTGTACAAAGGATCGTGTTCACTAATGATCTTCCTTGGATTCCTGTGTAACCTAACAATCTGATCAAGATATACCAATGCCACTACACTAGCCATATAAGTTGTATTTACTAAAGAAAAGTGACCCGCTTTTATCAATTTATCAACCATGAACATGCTGGCGTCGTGGTGATATCTCGACATCAGTAGCCTAACAATGAAGTCCATGGAAATGGTGTCCCACTTCCATTGTAGTATAGCATGAGGAAAGAGAAAGCTAGCTATATGTTGATGCTTGACCTTAACTTTTTGGCACTCTAAACAGTGTGAAACAAACTGAGCCATGTCTCTGTGAATTCCTCTCCACTGATACAACTATCTCAAAGTAGCATTCATATTCTTCACCATAGGATGGGTTGAATAGGGTACACAATGTGCCTCTGTCAATATGTCCTACCTTAATCCTCCATCTCTAGGAACATAAATCCAACCTTTGTGCTTGATAAGGAAATCTTCCTCTATTGAGAAACCATAAAACTTCCGCTCGAGGGGTCTTAGAGACTCGATCTCTACTCAAATTGTAATGTAGAATTTTTCAAGAGGAAGCTACTAAAGAATCTTGCTCCATAATTTTTTTGCCACTGAGGTGGAAATAGCCACATGTCTCCATCTGCTGAGATCGTCTGTAACCACATTCTCCTTTCTTTAACATGTTCTATATCCATATCATACTCACAAAGCAACTCCATCCAACGCTATTGGCAAGTGTTGAGATTGGGCTACGTGAAGAGGTGGTGAAGACTCAAATAATCAGTCCTGAGTGTGAATCTCTAACCAAGAAGAAAGTTCCTCCATCAAACCAAAGTGTGCACAACTGTCGTAAGCTCAAGATCGTGAGTCGGATAATTAAGCTCATAATATTTGAGTTTGTGAGACTCAAAAGACACTACTCTTCCCTCCTACACCAACACACCTCCAATTCCTTCTAAAGAAACATCCGTGTAAATGAAAAACTCACCTTGTGGATCCAACACTACAAGAATAGGTGTTGTAGTGAGGCATTCCTTTAGTGTCCTGAAGGCATGCTCACACCTGTCTGAATAAACAAACTTCTTCCCTTTCTGTTGAAGGGATGTGATGGAGTGCACAATGTGTGAGAAGTCTTGAACAAATCTCCTATAGTAACCTATAAATCCCATGAAGCTATGTACTTTAGTCACATTAGTGGGTGCTGGCCAATCCATGATAGCTCTAATCTTGGAAGGATCGACGATGATACCTTCCGCAGAAATGATATGACCCAAATACTGCACCTCTGTCTAAAAGAATGAACACTTGTCTAAGTTACCATAAAGCTACTGCTCCAAAAGACACCGAAGAACCTGGAAAAGGTGTCCCTCGTGTTCCTCACATGTACGGGAGTAAATATAAATGTCATCAAGGAAGATGAGCACAAAGTGATCTAAGAAAATCTTGAATACCCCATTCATCAAACTCATAAATATTATGGGGGCATTAGTTAAACCAAAAGGTACCACTGCAAACTCATAGTGGCCATATATTGTATGGAAGGTGGTCTTATTAATGTCTTCCTCTGAAATCCTTAGCTCATGGTAGCTTGACTTAAGGTCTATCTTAGAGAAAACTATGGATCCCTTCATCTGATCAATTAAATCATCAATGCATAGAAGGGGATAATGATTCTTGATCATTATCTTATTCACCTAGCAACAACCAATACACAACTACAAGGATCCATCCTTCTTCTTCACAAAATTCACCGTTACACCCCAAAGGGATACACTAGGATGGATTAGGCCCTTCTCCAGAAGGCCCTCAAGTTGCAACTTGAGCTCGCAGAGCTCTGGGGTGGTCATCTGATAAGGTGCTCGTGAGATAGGCTATGCTTCCAGAACCAGATCTATATGAAAATCAATCTCACGTGGGGGTGGTAACCACGGTAGATCCCTTGGAAAGACATCTAAAAAGTCTCTCAAAATGGGATGATCATCTAGCGATGGTCCACTAGACCCATCCTATGATTTGTCACTGACTGTAACAACATACATTTGATAACCCCGTCACACACACCGCTTATGCTACATAGCAGAAATGGTGTGAATAGAAATGGATCTCCTAACCCCTGATATCACTGACTCAACTTCCAAATCATCTGGACAATATCTAATCTTGTGGTAACAATCCATCCTGGCGATATGAGCAGACAACTATTCCATGCCCAAGATGACTCCATAAGAGCCCAACAGAAGGATACGAAGATCCGAGGTAGTGGTGAAAGGTCTGAAATCCACCACACACTCCTTAACTAAGGATTCTACAAAGATCTTGTCTCCTGAAGCTATCTCAGCATCCCAACTATGACACTGCCTAACTGCCACCAGCCTACATTGCTCTACTAAAGATGTTGCAATAAAAGAATCAGAAGAACTAGAATCAAACAAAAATAAAGATGTTGCAATAATGGAGGTAGGAATGCCTCTAATGTTACCTCTAGTCTCAATAACTATACTCTGATGCTCTACCTGGTGGTTCTCAACCACTGCATACATCCTATGACTATGCCCCTTATCACCAATACTAGGCTCTGAGATCTGTGTCTTACCCTTATTATTAGGGTTATGTGGGTAGTCTCTCCAAAAATGTATAGTAACACCACACCCAAAACAACTACCTGATCCTCTCCCTTGTGTAGTAGGTCCGGCCGGTACTCTGGAGGTCTATGTTGTGGGTCCTAGTGATCTAGCTATAGTATGCTAAGGTCTCTTCTAGTGAGCTCCTACTAAGTGAGCTCTCTGGGCACCCAGTATCCTAATGGGACTCTTAGGGGGAGGCCCCATACTCCAACCTCTCTGTGCATCAAACCTCTATGGAGTTCTATAAGGTGGGAAGAACTATTGCTACTGCTGCTACTACTGTTGTCTAAAAGATGACTGTGTTGAACCCTGTCCACCATGAGGAAGAGATATTGACCTCTTCGATCTATTATCCTGAATCTGTTGTATGTGGCTCTAGACTCAGTCTCTATCCTACTGGGTCTTTCCCCGAGTCTCCTCTATTATATAGGCCTTCTCGATGGCTTTAACTAATGTATGTTGACAATGGATCCACACTGCACCTCCAATGTCTAGATTCAAGCCCCGAATGAACCTATAGATCTACACCTACTCATCCTCCATGTAATCAACATAGTGGAGTAGATCTGGAAATCTACTCTCATACTCAACCACTGTAAGAGATTCTTATCGGAGGTCATAGAACTCATCTATCCGCTGTTGTATGAACCTCTATGCCAAAGATTTGCTCCGAAAACACTCCTCAAAGAGCTCCTAGGTAACTATCTCAGAATCAACATGGAGCTTCTACTCCTTTGTCTACCACCAAACACCAACTCCATCCCTCATTAGATGGATCTCAACATGTTCTTTCGTGTTTCTAGAACAAGGACAAAGATTGAAGCATCCACTCAAGCTCACCAACCAGGCCTCTGCCTGAAATACACCTATGTCACAAGAATAATGTGATGGCAGAAGCTTCATGATCTCCCTGATGTGATCTACAGCTTTATTCTGACGGTCTTTAGGCCTCTCTGCATGCTCATCCCTAAGCCTAGGGCTCTGAGACCTCTCCCTATGTCTTGAAACTCGATCACGCTATCCCCTCTATGGTGACTTTGCTCTGGCTGACTCTACATGGAATTTCTCTCCTCCATTCTCCTTGCTAGGTCAAGGATTTAAATGATCCTCAATGGAAGTGACTCTATCATGTCTGGTTGCATGCCCTCCTACTGATCCTCTGCGTAGAGCGACATTAACATCCTGAAGAGTCTGCCAGATCCGTGGTAGGATAGCTACTACAACATGCTCTGGAGGTGGTATGCCTAGGCCTATGTGAAAAATATGCTCATCTTATATGTGCCTCTTGCATAGAGAAAGAGGAGAGTTATTTCCTTATTCTAGGTTTTACTTAGTTTCCATGTTTACTAAAATATGTAATGTATAAACTAAGTTGTCTTCTAAATTGAAAAGTGTGCTAGGTTTAAGGTTCATTTCTCAAGTTTTCAAGTGTGCCCAATGGCCCAAGCTTTTGAACCACTGCTCTGATACCAATTTGATACCCACTAAAACAACCCACTTGAGACCCAAGAACAACCTAGGATTAGTTAGGAAAATTATGGGATAATTTTTTTTGTTTACAAGAGTCTACAACCAAGATACAAAACAACAGTTGTCACTAATAGTTCCAGATCAATTCTAATCCACTAGAATATTATTTTCTTTAATTAACAATTATTAGAGGTCACAAGGTCCAAAAATTAGGGTTATAAAGTTTAATAAGATTTAGAAGGTAATTCCTCACCATAATCACTCTTTAACAAGATTAAAGATTCAACTTTTTTTTTCTCAAAATTAACTCATTAAAAATGTCCCTAAATCATTGCCATTTGATGGTAAATTTCCTCACCTTTCCAATGATATAAAGAAGTCCTCCTAAATCCTCATATTCATCAAGTTATGGGCCAGTGGGCCTTGGGGTTAAAAGTTTCCCCAAAAGTGGGCTTGTGGGTCGATGGGAGAAATTTTTTCCTAGGGGCGGGTCAGCAGGCCGTGGAGTGAAATATTTCCCCACAGCAAGTGTGCAGGCTGCAGGAAGAAATTTTTCTTAGGGAAGGAGTTGGGTTGGTAGAGCTGCTAGAGAAATTTTAGAAATTTCTCATGTGGGGGCGAAAATCCACCTTTACACCCGTGCTCCTGTGAGTCTGCAAGTCCCCAACGGACACACGACACCTCCTAAGATAGTGCAGGGAAAACAGGGTAGTAGGGATAAAAGAGTTTTAGCACCTTGAAGGGAAAAAAGGTAAAATTTAGCATGGTTTTGGAAAAATGAGGACTTTCTAGAAAGCTCTTGATGTCCTCTTTGCACAGGATTCATTAATTTTTAATTTTGATAGAGTTTAAGGGGTCAATTTCATGAAAAAAATCTGTAGGCTTTTACAGTGCGAACTGGTAAATTTCAACTTATTAAATTTTGTTCAAATTTGTCATTATTTCTCCTTCAACATGTCAAACAGACATGGATGTTCCCATTAGGAAGGTGATAGGAAATATTACAAGTGTAAAATTGTTGGTTTGATCTGTATTTCAAATTTACAAGTTTATTTTTATAGCAAAAAGCCTGCAGATTTGCCTTGGCTCGATTGGAATATTTTCAAGACATTTCCTTAAGTGTTTTTAGTTTGGTTTGGGATCATTTTTTCCTCATTAAGTCCAATTGATTATTTCATTTTCCTCTTATCTAGTTGCATGGTTACTTAAACATTTGATAAAGGAATTTTACAAAGTATACAGTGAATTGAAAGAAGTGTATACATTTATAGAACATAAATTAACTATATTTTTTTCCATGAAATAAAGCATTGAATTCACTCCATGTTGGTCACAATTAGTTTTCTTTCTTTCAATCAAACATTAAAACAAGAATTCAATTTTTATTCTTTCCAAAATCATATATTATAAACAAGGTAGAATAATACATTTTCTCCTCACGTATTTCACTTTTCCACTTTCCAAACAAGGATTTCATAGTGCATGTTAAACGCAGGTTTCCAATCAAAATAATATCCTATGAACAAGCAAAACACTTCCATTAATTCAAATTAAACTATTACAACTTTCTTTCCATTTGATTTCAAAATACTACATACAAAATATGTATCATTCTTTCACATTCTTTCCAAAAAATAGAATACAGAGTATAACTCTTTTACATTTTGAATTTCAACTTTCATTGTCAATACAAAGTAAATTTCCATTACAATTAATATAAATATCATCCACTTCAATGTGGGAAAGGGATACAATAAGATTTCATTTCACAAGGGACTGTCAAATTGTCTTTTTCTCATCTCCAGAACATCAACATGCGTATTTCTCATTCTTCCAAATTGTAATCACAACAAGAGTAGGGGAAAGGAAATGCTCTCCACCCAACCAAGACATCCAATGAAGAGGATAAGCCATCCTTATTCATTGGCCCCCAAGCCCCAACCATAATGCAATAAAGGATGTGATCCAACTATGGCAATAACAGGCTTCCATAAACACACAAACAGTATTTTCACAATAAAAACTCAGTCCAAAAAACAATGTAGTTTAAAACTACATTAAAGCCTGAAAAATATTACTGAGGCTTCATCAACAAGCCAAAGGAGCAAGAAACTATGGGGTATTCTTCTTATGCCTCCCAAAGTGGAAATGGGTATCACCACCTAAATTACAAACTGCCAAAATATAGTATATCAAAACCCTGGCATTCCTTATGCCTCCCCAAGTACCCCTTATTCCTCACATTGCCTTCTGCCTCCCCAACCTCTTATGGAAAACCATAAGGAGTAAATAAATGTAAGATATTTATTTGTAAGGTGGAACCCAAATCCCAACTCCCTCCTCCCTTATACCTCCCTAGAACACAATTGTGCCTCTGAAAAAATAAACCCCATAGTCTTCTCATACACCATTCCTAGGCCATCTACCCAACAACCCAAAAACAAGTGAAAACATTCACACATTAAAATTTTCATAAAAAGAAAAATAAGAATTTCAAGATCCAAGCTCCTACCTCTCCATGATGGAGTTGTTTCAAGTTCCAAAACAAAAAGATTTATCCCAATGCAAGCAATCCAAAATAGTCAAGCACAAGCATGCAACAATCTTCCAAAAAATTATTCAAAGCAAGAGCTCCAAAACAACAAAAGAATTCACCCAAGAATGAAGTCTCCAAAGTGAAGAAACCCAAAAAAAGGAAAGGAAGTCAAATTTTATAGAAGATGTAAGGGAAGAGGATGGGGTGGATCCATGTAGGATGCCACATCACACATCCTCAACCCCAACCCCAAAATTTAACTTCATTCTCCAATGCATAATAAATGGGTGGGTGAATAAAATGATAGTTTACTTACACACTTAAGTCCAACCCACACCCCAAAGGACTCAAATTAAATCATGTAAGAAAAGTGGAATTAAAAACTACAAATTGCCTTCTTAAAAAACATTAAAAAAGTCAAATTTCAACTCTCCAACCATAGGTATGGTTGGTAAATAAATTTAAGAGGTATGGGACACGTTTAACTTGTCCCACAAGTCTCCAATGACAATTTCAAATTTCCAAGAAGTTGGAGTGTTTCACACTCAAAAGTTAACTTACACATCTCTTAAAACACTTTAAGTCAAGGCCAACAACTCTATTAATTACTTTCTCATGATATATTTTATTTAATTAATATTAACAACATGCTTACCCATAATATTAATACAACATTTAATAAATAAAGAAAGGGGAAAATGCATCACAAAATAAACACATGCAACATTAAACAAAAGGGTCAAATAAATAAAAACACATAACCCCTTGGTCACATTTAAAGGTGATCCCCACCATGGAAATCCCTAACACACAAAAACATGCACAAACAAATACTAGGTGCCATGGTGACCTTGTTGAATTCATCTATAATTCTAATGTGGTTTGTCTCCAATCCCCTAATATTTGTTGTGATATTTTAACCTGTAAAAAATAGTACCTCCTTTGGCCTCATGGCCATATCAGAACATCTAAAATAATATAAAGAAAATTCCAAAATCATCTAGATATATGAATCACAACAACATCTAAGAAACCAACAAGATCATTTGTAATTTTACCCAACAACTATATCATCATCAAATAATTTCTATCTCTAGGTCTATTCACAATATCCAAATATCACATGTCCAAACAACATCCATAATATAACCATGTTAAACAATATATCAACATCAATATCCAAAATGTCTCTAATAATCATCATGCATCATAACTGAATCAAGTCAACAATAATCCATGATCTAACATCTAACATCATACTATAATAAGGTCCATAATCATGACTATAATATAATTAGCAGTATCATGATCAGTATTAAAAGGTGTCAAAGGGAAGTGGGAACTACACCACCTTATAAATAAATAGCTTGCATTTCTTTACTCGTTATGGGTTGCCATAAGAGGTTGGGGAGGCATAAGGAAATTTGAGGAATAAGGGGTACTTGTGGGAGGCATAAGGGCATATCATGGATTTGATATGATATGTGTGTGTGTGTGTGTGTGTGTGTGTGTGTGGTTTGTTCTCAGGTGGTGATATCCATTTCCCCTTTGGGAGGCATAAGCAGCATCCCCCATTATTTCTTGCTTATATGGTTTGCATGGCGTTGCCTGAGTTTTTTTTGTTATGTTTTAATGTGGTTGTAAACTACATTCTTTTTTGGACTGTGTTTTGAATGAGAAATTTGTCTTGTGTTTTGGAAGCCTGTTGTTGCCATGTGTTGAAAAACATTTCTAATTACAATATGGCTTAGGGCTCGGGGGCCAATAAAGAAGGATGACTTCTCCTTTCCATTGGATGTCTTGGCTAGGTCGAGAGTGTTGCCTTTTCCCCTGTTCTACTGTGATCAAATTAGAGAATGATGGAAATTCATACTGTTGTTTTGGAGCTGTGAAAGAAGAAAGAGTTTCCCCACTTCTTTTGGTAAAACCATTTCCCCACTTCAAATGGATGACTTGTAATATTATTGGATTGGATAGTATTCTATTTTGGAAATAAAATTCTATTTGAATATGAAAGGACATACTCCCTAATGTTATTATGAGAAAGGAAAAGAAGATTTGTATGTTGTCTTTTGAAATGGAATGAAAAAAAAGAAAGACAAGTTTGGCCGTCCTTATTGAGATTATTCTTTTTGTAACCCTTTTTCACTTGAAGTGAATGATCTTGTATATTATTTTGTTGGAAAGACTACTTTGTTTTAGATAAGAAAGTTGCAATTGATTATGGAAGAATATATCTAACATTTGGTTATGTGAATAGAAAAGAAAGATATGCTTTTTGTATGTTGTATTTCGAAAATAAATGGGAAAAAAGTTGTAAGATATTCCTTTGAATTAATAGAAGTGTTTTTCCTTGTTCAAATGATATTATTTCCATTGGAAATCTTTATTGTAACAGTGAAAAGGAAGCACATATGATGAAATATTGCACTGCTCTATCTCATTTGAAATGTTTAAATATATATAGTATAGTGTATATAATATAGAAGTTGCATTATTTTCTTTATCTTTTGATTGAAGTAAAGAAAACTATTTAAAACTAGTATGGAATAAAATCAATGTTTTCATTGCATGGAAAAAAGAGATAGTTTCAATCTTTGTTCTTGAAATGTACAAACTTCATTTCTACTTCGATGTATACTTTACAGATTCCTTTTTATCAAATGTCTAAAACAACCCTACAAATCTATAAGAGACAAATGAAATATTCAATCGTTCTTAATGAGATCAAAATGATCCCCAAACTAATATAAAACACTCAAGAAATTTTTAAAGAACCCTTCAAGTCAAGTAAAGGTGAAATTGTAGGTCTTATTGTTGTGTGAACATTGGTAATTTTTGAATGTGAATCAATCAAGAAAAATTAATCTTGCAATCTATCCTAAAACCTTCCAAGTGAAATCCTTCATGCCTTTTTGGTAAGATGAAAAAGAATTAATGACAAATTTGAACAAAATTGATAAGTTAACAATACTAGTTCACTTCTAAGTGACAGAAAGAGGTTTTATCAAAATTAACCCCTTTAAAAACCAAATTATTAATATTTTTGTGCAAAGAGGACGTCAAGATCTTTCCAGAAAGTCCTCGTTTTCCAAAAACCAAGTTCCCTATCAAAAGTTATGGACTTCTAAAGTTTTTATTTCATTTCGGGCTCAAAATAATCTAACTGTCAAATTTAAAAGAATAAAATGATCTAATAAGTCCAAAAAACTTATTTGAAAATTTTTTCTCTATAGCCCCGCCACCCCGAAGCCAATGAGGGACTTCCACATGGCTTCCTTAGATGTCAGTGGAAGAGCGGAGTGTTTTGAAACCCTGCGCTTCAAAAGTCAAATTTTCTTATTTCCTCCCGATGGCCTGACGACCCGCAGCCAATGAGGGTCTGACAAATGGTATCGTGTGATGTCGGTGGAGGCTTGCATAGTTTTTCACCTTTGAGCTCTTTAATATAAAATTCAAAATTTCTGGAACTTTCCCTCCGGCCTTCCGACCCTTAGCTAATAGTTAACTGCCACGTGGCGGCTCTGCACTATGACGGAGGAGCAGACGAAATTTTTCCTTTTCACCCTCTAAACTAAAAGTTGAATTTTCCATCTTATCTCCGATGACCCACCGTCCCACCGAGGCTAGGATTTTGGACATGTTTCATTAGTGGACCCCAAGTTCAAAATTTCCTCTTCTTAGGCGTGAAGCCCCATCGCGGAATTGCAGGTGCGTAGAAGTCAAATGCACTTTTCACCCAAAAGCACCAAGGGAAAAATTTCTCTCCGAAGCCTGCAGTCCTGAGTTAAGGAAAATTTTCCTCCCCAAGCCCCGCAGGCCCACTCTTGGGAAGAATTTTCACCCCAAGGCCCACCGGCCCATAACTTGAGAAATATGAAGAGTTAGAAGGACTTCTTTATATCACTGGAAAGATGAGGAAATTTCCTATCTAATGCGAATGTTTTCAAGAAGTTTTGAGCATGTTAAATATAATAAAAATCAGGTTGAATATTTTAAGAGAGTTCTGGGAGTGGGTAAGTGAGAATTTACCTTGTTATTTTAAATGTGTATTCTCCCCCTGACTATTAGACCTTGTTAATTGTTGAAACCTTGTAGAATTAAACACCTAGGGTATTTAATTGATTTGGCTCTTCTTACCCTTCAAGTTTAATCAAGAATTATTTGGCTTGGTGTTAATCTAATTTTAAATAGTTAGATTATCACCTAAGGGAAATTTTACTGTGCTTGGGACAACTTTCTCTCTCTTAGTGTTTTGTAAGGTGATTTGTTAATTAGTGTAATGGAATCTGAAAATTTTGTTGTGAAATTTTTTTTAAAAAGAAAATTATTCCATAATTTTCTAACTTAACTGAGGTTGTTCATGGGTCTTAAGTGGGAGATTTTAGCGAGCGTTACACTTGGTATTAGATCCGTGGGTTCAAAGCTATGACCCTTAAGAACACTAGAAAACTTGAGACATGAAATGTAAACCTAGCACACTTTTAAATCTAGAAAACAACCTTGTTTGAAAGTTAAAAAAAAAAAAGAAAAAAAAATCCATCTAAGAAATATTACATAACTCTGTTCATTTGAACTACCATAATTAAAATAATAATAAAATAATAAGTTGTTTGGATTGTTGCACTTTCTTAGTGGCGTTTTGTCTAAACCCGGGTAACCAACAATATCAAATTAAATTGATTTTTGTGAACTTCTAGTGTAGTGGAAACTTGGCTCCTCTTTGAAAATGTGTTGTTTTACAAGTCCTAAATTTTGATTTAATTGTATGATGCATTAAGCCCTTTTAAGACCCTTCCTTATTAAAGTGATTGGAATGATAAATTGTATGGTGTGATTCTTATGGTTGGACAATAGTGATTGTGATCTGGGGTGGGAAGAGTTAATTAGAGGTTATTTAGAGCTTCCTTCCTTCAGTAGTGGGAAGATGGTCGGGTTGTCATTTTTTCATTTTTTTACCCATATGGGAGAGTGGACATTAAGTCTCGGTGTCGTTTATGACCCAATCTTGCGTATGTGTCCTTGGAACTGACCTCGAGACAGAGCACCTCTATTGGCAGTCATGAAGGGTTTCAGAGTGAATGTGGTGTTAACTTTTGTGTTTTACATTTGTAATCTTTTGTTATTTTATCAAGGACAAGCATATTATTTTATGATTGGATTGAGAAGCTTTTTGGCTCTTTTAGTTATTTATATTTTTGTGAGAATTTTCAGACTTTGCTATGTGGCTACTTAGCCACTTTCCTTGATCGCCGATATTTCTTAGATTTTACTTTGACTGGTGACTCAAAGCTCATTATTTGTTGGCTACTTAGCTAAATGTTACGTGATTCTCACTTGCATGTTGTTGAGTTGGTCCTACACTGTTGCCTTGTGACATTTTGTCATATGGGGGTACACCCTAGATGTCTTGAATGTCCTCTTAGGTGCTTAAAGTTATGCCTTGGTTTTATATGCATGGAACCTTGAGTGTGTCTAGGATCTTAGAGTGAATTTTTCATTGCTCGACCTTGCTAGTTAGAGAGTTCATTATGTTGTGCATTCTAGTTGACAGTCTATTAGCGGTGGTGGTGATTCTCTTACAATCCAGTAAGAGCTTGAACCTCGTCGAAGTAGAGGTGTTTAATTGTGGGCTGATGAATTATGTTAGGATTGGATTGCTTTTGGCTGGATGTGGATGTTAGTGGAAAAGTGTTTGTCCGGTAGTGGCTTTTCTTCGATGGCATGTTAAGTTTTATCAGGATTTCCTTATTTCATTATATAAAGTAGTGACTTGAGAGTTGTATGCATCTTGGTAATTATGGTTAGAATTAATCCCATTTGAGTAATGTGTGTAAATTAAGTGTGTTTTTTTCCCTCTCGACCTATAAATAAGTCTACCCTTTCCTTAACTTTTTAAGTTACTATGAATAACACTCTATGACCTATTAATCTCATATTACATGGAGACACTTATGGATGCTTTGAGTCTTTTGGACTTTGACATTGGTGATGTTAGTGTAATTAGACCTTGATAATTTAATCTCAGTGGTATCTTATAATGTGATTCTTCTTGCGACACTGTAACTCTTGGTCGTAAAGCCATGTTGAATAGATAGTTGATTGTCTACTTACATTTGATGCTTTCTAGTGAGTATGTGGTGTTCTTATAGTTAAAATCTTTCCTTTTCATTTCGATTTCTTGGTTGGTGATATCCTATGGTAATATGGGTGTAGATTTGAAAACTTTCCTTGTCTTATCATGTGAGTAAAATGTTTTCACCAAAACAACAAACATTGTTAAACCCTAGTAGATCAGTAAAAGTAATTATGCTTCCTTAATGGGCCTTCCTTGTAACTTCTTTTGAGAACTTGTAGAAACCCACTAGGAATGTTTTATGATACTTGTAATTAGTGGAAAAATCTCAAAATATTGTTGTGATTCATGTCGGTTGATAGATTCCTAGCCCTTACAAAAGTAATAATGTGTTCTCTATGATTGAATGTCCCTTGTTTCCTTAGAATTAAAAATATGATGTGTTGATTTACCTCTCTCTCTCCCATAAAAGTAATAGTGTGATATGTTTACCCTTCCTTCTCATTAAATGTTTAATTAACAATTTGGCTTGCCCAAACATCATAAAACTATAATTGAGGAGATTTAGCCTTGAATCTTAACAAATAAACTGGAACATAGAAAGATAAAATGGTCCTTGCTTTAACCTTGGTAGATTAATAGAAGAAATAAAAACCATGTAGAAGAACAAGAAAGGAAAAAAAAAACTTGTCCATCTACCTCCCCTAGGAGTAAAATAAATACTTTTTCTCTTTTCTGCCTTTACAGAATGGCAAGATATCATGTCCCTTAGTGGTCCTTATAACACAAACTTGTGATGTCATAATAGGAGGAATTTTAATTAAGAAAACTCGTAAAGGAATGTGCTTAGCGAGAAAAACTATATATTTTTTTGTGAGTAAGATTTTTGTTTTGAGTGCAATGAATGGTTGAACCTGTAGTTTTTCCACCTACCCAGAATTGTGAAACACCTTGCTAATAGTGATGTGTTCTAATTGTGAAGTACTCCCTTTTTCTTAGGTGTATGTGCTTTTCCCTTGTTAGAGGGTTGTTGTACCCTTTTCGCCCCGTAGCTCGACAAGTGTGGGTTGTGGTCCTTTTGGATTGAGACTTATCTCTTGTTTAAGAAGCAACCTCATGGTGTGTTGTCTTGTCCTTTGAGACCTAAGTTATTGTACTTTTAAGGCAACATATGTTAAGGATATAAAATAACTTTGGGAAGTCTTCTTTTCTTATTTTTTTTTGTGTCACCTTGTTATTGTTTCCCCTTTTCCGTTAGGATGGAAAGTGCAAGATGATGTTATTCACTTTTGTCACGATGCACCTTGGATTGCAGTTGGACCCCCTTGTTACTTGTTTTCTCCCTAACTATCTTGAGTGCTCCTTGGTGTTTCTTGTGCTCTCTTTATGGTTATTTTGAGCTTGAGCAGGAAATAAGATAAATAAATCCCATTGTGTTATAATTTATGGTGCCTCTTGCATTGTTATGTTAGTTGCTAGGGGAGATATATATATATTTTCTTCTTCTATATTATTGCTAATTGGTGGACGTCTCTAGATTTGGTTGGTGTGGTGTGTTTGTTCTTAAAACAAAAGTGTAAAAATCAGACTATAGGAAACCTTGTGGTCATGAATTTTCTTAGTATTACCATGAAAATTTGACTATACCCTCTCGAGTTATATAAGTTCTTTCCATAAATAGTTTCCTCGATTGTAAATGTTTTGCTGATTTAGGTGTCCTTCCTTGTTGATTAACCTCATCTTGTGTGATCTCAAATTGTGGGACCTTGAGTAGACATGTCTCTCATACAAAATTTTGGCCATGGTTGATTATGCTAGCCTTGTCTAAACAACGAACTATGAAAGCATAATTTAACCTTAGTGGAAACCTTTTTTTTTGTTATTGTAGTATGTTGCATCCCTTGAGAAACTATGTGGTCTTTCTAAAACTCATGGAATTATCCTTATTATTCCTCTACTTGGTGGTTACTCTTAAGACTCTTTTGAACTCTTCATGTTATATTGTTATGTTTTGTATCTTGGTTGATAGCGTAAAGTTACTCTCTAGATTTAAATGTTCCTAGCCTTGCTTGCAGAAAGTTTAGAACTCATCCCTTAAAATCTCCCTTCTTCTTGCTAAATTACATTGGACCAAGCTTGGGTTCTGTAGACCCACACTTGTTTGAAGCAAGCAATCCCATAATGGGAGTGATCCTTTTTCTGTTGCATTCATTCCTATCTCTCTTTCCAGTGACTTCCAGGAGGAAGTCGAGTCTAAGGGGAGGGGGATGTAGTGCCCACTTCCCTTCGACACCTTTTTGATATTGATTATTACACTAATGACTATATTAGGGACATTGTTATGATTCTGATTTAGTATGATGTTAGATGTTAGATCATGGATGATTGTTGAATTTGATTCATATATGGTGCATGATGATTATTGGAAATTTTTTATATATTGATAATGATATATTGTTCGACATGATTATATTTATGAATTCTATTTCAGAACATGTGATATTGGATATAATGAGTAGACCTAGAAAATTGAATTAAATTTGATGACCATATAGTGGTTGATAAAATTGCATGATATAGTTAGTTGCCTTGATGTTGTTTTGATTCATATATATAGATGATTTTGGGATTATATTTATATTCATTTTGGATTTTTTAATATGGAAATGAGGCTGAAGGAGGTATTTGTATTTGTAGGTTTAAAATATCACAACAAACATCGAGGGATTGGAGACCAACCACATTGGAATTCTAGATGAATTCAACAAGGTCACCATGGCAACTTGTATTTGTTTATGTGTGTTTGATTGTGTTAGGGATTCCCATGGGGGGGGTCACCTTTAAATGTGACCAAGGGTTATGTGTATTTATTTATTTGGTTTCTTTTTATTGATGTTGTATGTGTTTATTAAGTGATGTGTTTACCCCTTTTATTTAAATAAATTTTGGTATATAATGTCAGTAATCATATTGTTAAAATAAATTAATTAAATTGGGTCATAAGAAAGTAATTATTGGAGTGGTTGACTCTTGTATTAAATGTTGTAAGGTATGTGTAAGCAATGTGTAAGTGATGTGTAAGAGATATGTAAGTAAAATTTGGAGTATGAAACACTTCATCTTCTTTGGAATTCGAAATTGTCCTGGAGACTGATTTTGGAGGCTTGTGGGACAAGTTAAACTTGTCCCATACCTCTTAAATTTGCATACCAACCTTACCTATGGTTGGAGAGTCTAAATTTAGACCTTCTTTGTGCATTTTTGTAAGTCAAGCTAAATGTTTTAATTACACTTTCTTACATGTTATTAATTTCAGTCCTTTGGGGTATGGGATGGATTTGAGTGTGTAAGTAAAACTATCATATTATTCACCTACTTATTTATTGTGCCTTGGAGATTGAAGTTGACTTGTGAGTTGGAGCTGAGGATGTGTGATGTGGCATCCTACATAGATCCACCTCATCCTCCTCTCTTCCCCCTTCTATATATTCGAATTCATTTTCTTGTTTTGGGGGTTACACTCTTTTGGTTGCTTCACTTTTGGATACTTCTTTTGGGGTGAATTCTTTTTCTATTTGGAGCCCTTGCTTTTGGAGAGAGTTTGTAGGCTTTTACAGGCCTTTGTTTCATTGATCTTGGGTTATTTTGCATTGGAAAGCTTGTTGTTTGGAACTTGGAACAAACTCCATTATGGAGAGGTAAGAGCTTGGCTCTTGAAATGCTCTTCTTTTATTTTTGTAAATGTTATTGTTGTGAATTTTTTGGCATGTGTGTGGGCTGTTTGGGGTAGATGGCCTAGGGATGGTGTAGGAGAAGACTATGGGGCATTTCTGTGGGAGGAATAAGTGTTTTGGGGAGGTATAAGTGTGGAGGGAGTTGGGATTTGGGGTTCCACCTTACAAAGAAATAGCTTGCATTTCTTTACTTGTTATGGGGTGCCATAAGAGGTTGGGGAGGCATAAGGAAATGTGAGGAATAAGGGGTACTTGGGGGAGGCATAAGGGCATGTCAGGGATTTTATATGATATATATATATGTATGTATGTATATATATATATATGTATATGTATGTATGTATATATGTATGTATGTATGTATGTATGTATTGGTGGTTTTTTCTTAGGTGGTGATACCCATTTCCCCTTTGGGAGGCATAAGCAACATCCCCCATAGTTTCTTGCTCCTTTGGCTTGCATGGTGAAGCCCGAGTTTTGTTTGTTATGTTTTAATGTGGTTGTAAACTACATTCTATTTTGGACTTTGTTTTGAATGAGAAATCTGTCTTGTGTTGTGGAAGCCTGTTGTTGCCATGTGTTGAAAAACATTTCTAATTGCAATATGGTTGGGGCTCGGGGGCCAATGAAGAAGGATGGATTCTCCTTTTCATTGGATGTCTTGGTTGGGTGGAGAGTGTTTCCTTTTCCCCTGTTCTGTTGTGATAAAATTGGAGAATGATGGAAATTCATACTGTTGTTTTGGAGATGTGAAAGAAGACAGAGTTTGGTTGTCCTTCGTGAAACTTATTTTGTAAAACTATTTCCCCACTTCAAGTGGATGAATTGTAATATTACTGGATTGGATAGTATTTCTGTTTTGGAAATAAAATTCTATTTGAATGTGAAAGGACATACTCAGTAATCTTATTCTGAGAAAGGAAAATAAGATTTGTATGCTTTCTTTTGAAATGGAATGAAAAAAAAGAAAAGAAAGACAGGTTTGACAGTCCTTGTTGAGATTATTCTTATTGTAACCCTTTTTCACTTGAAGTGAATGATCTTGTATATTATTATGTTGGAAAGACTACTCTGTTTTAGCTATGAAAGTTGTAATTGATTATGGAAGAATATATCTAGCATTCAGTTCTGTGAACAGAAAAGAAAGATATGCTTTTGGTATGTTGTATTTCGAAAATAAATGGGAAAGAAGTTGTAAGAGATTCCTTTGAATTAATAGAAGTGTTTTACCTTGTTTATACGATATTATTTCCATTGGAAATTTGTGCTTGATATACAATAGGAAATATCTGTTGTAAAAGTGAAAAGGAAGCACATATGATGAAATATTCCACTGCTTTGTCTCATTTGAAATGTTTATATATATTATATATATATATATATATTATATATATAGAAGTTGCATTCTTTTCTTTATCTTTTGATTGAAGTAAAGAAACTATTTAAAACTAGCATGGAATAAATTCAATGTTTTCATTGCATGGAAAAATATAGTTTAATCTCTGTTCTTGAAATGTACAAACTTCATTTCTACTTCACCGTATACTTTGTAGATTCCTTTTTATCAAATGTCCAAAACAACCCTGCAAATCTATAAGAGACAAATGAAATATTCAATTGGAATTAATGAGATCAAAATGATCCCCAAACTAAACTAAAACACTCAAGAAATTTTTAAAGAACCCTTCAAATCAAGTAAAGGCGAAATTGTAGGTCTTCTGTTGTGTGAACATTGGTAATTTTTGAATGCAAATCAATCAAGAAAATTTAATCTTGAAATCTATCGTAAAACCTTCCAAGTGAAATCCTTCATACCTGTTTGGTAAAATGAAAAAGAATTAATGACAAATTTGAACAAAATTGATAAGTTAACAATACCAGTTCACTTCTAAGTGACAGAGAGACGTTTTATCAAACTTTACCATTTAAAATTTATCAAAATCAAATTCTTAAGGTTTTTGTACAAAGAGGACATCGAGAGCTTTCCAGAAAGTCCTTGTTTTCCAAAAACCGAGTTCCCTATCAAAAGTTATGGCCTTTTGAAATTTTTATTTTATTTTGGGCTCAAAATAATCTAACTGTCAAATTTAAATGAATAAAATGATTTAAGTCCAAAAAAATTATTTCACAAATTTTCCTCCACGGCCCCGCCAGCCCATGGCCAATGAGGTATTACATGTGGCTTCCTTAGACGTCGGTGGAAGAGCGGAGTGTTTTGAAACCCTGTACTTCAAAGTTCAAATTTTCTTATGTCCTCCCGATGGCCAGACAACCTGTAGCCAATGAGGGTTTGACACGTGGTATTGTGCAACGTCGGTGGAGGCTCGCGTATTTTTTTTTCTTTGCACTCTTTAAGATAAAATTCAAAATTTCTAGAACTTCCCCTTCGGCTCACCGTCCCTCAGCTAATAGTTGACTGTCACGTGGCGGCTCTGCGCTTCGGTGGAGGAGTGGATGAAATTTCCCCTTTTCGCCCCTCTAAATTCAAATTCAAATTTTCTATCGTATCTCCAGTAACCTGCCATCCTGCCGAGGTTAGGATTTTGGACACATGTCATTAGCGGACCCCAAGTTCAAATTTTTTTGTTCTTACGCGTGAAGCTCCGCTGCGGACTTGCGTGCAAGGAGAAGTCAAATGTGCTTTTAACCAAAAGTGCTAAGGGAAAAATTTCTCTCTGAAGCCCACAGGCCCGAGTTAGGGAAAATTTTCCTCCCTAGGCCCACAGGCCCGCTCTTGGGGAAAATTTTCACCCCAAGGCCCGCCGGCCCATAACTTGAGAAATATGAAGAGTTAGAAGGACTTCTTTATATCACTGGAAAGGTGAGGAAATTTCCTATCTAATGGGAATGTTTTTAGGAAGTTTTGAGTGTGTTAAATATAAGAAAAAATAGGTTTAATATTTTAAGAGAGTTTTGGGAGTGGGTAAGTGAGAATTTTTACTGTGGTCGGGATAAATTTCTCTCTCTTAGTGTTTTGTAAGGTGATTTGATAATTGCTGTAATGGACTCTAAAAATTTAGTTGTGAACATTTAAAAAAAAAATTCCATAATTTTCTAACTTAATCGAGGTTGTTCCTGGGTCTCAAGTGGGAGATTTTAGCGGTCGTTACACTTGTGGCTTAGATATTCTTCCATTTGGAGTACTTGGAACATCCACAAATCAACCATAGCTCACAAATAAAATGAATTCAACAAAGAGCGTTAGTAAACCTTGTTTTTTTAGTAATATCTAATCTGAGGTTGCTTTGGGATTTACAAGGAAAGGTATGTAATTTGTTTTGTTTTAATTTTCATCTTTGTTTGTATTTTCCATGGTAGAAAGTATTATCAACCATCATAAATAATTAATTTTAATTAGGGTTGATACAAATGGATCTTAAAATATTTCATCCAACTAATATAGCTAGGATGAATCATGATATTTGGGTAGTGAAACATTGTCTCTAATAGTGTATACTAGCCCACCTTAACATGTGGGCACTGTAAATTTGGTTCCATTGAATTTTGATTACATAATATGGTTTTTGACACCTTAACCCTTAGGAATATTGAGGCCTTTTACAATGTTACATTCATTGTGACTACGAGAAAACCATAAATGATTTGGATAAACTAGAAGAGGATTTTTTATATGAAATAGATTATGATCCATATTTTTTAATGAGACATTCCTAGGTTCCAAATATTATAATATTTTTCTTGTTGAATTTTGACATTATTTTCTTTTAGGGACCTTAACAGACATTTCCTTATTGACGTAGTTGAGAAGGATTGGGATGGTTAGCAAAAAAAACCTATGATAGTGCTTGCTATACCATACAGATGTGTGAGAACTATTGTTATGGTGCTATGAGATGTTGTTTGAAAAATATCACCTTTGGCACCCTAACATTGGGGTAAATTGAGGTTTCTTTATAGCATTGCATTCATTATGACCATGAGAAAACCATCAATACCTAGGGGAAAATGGGAGATGATCTTGTAGATGGGATGGATTCCAAGTTTTAGGTACAAATGAGACATTACCAAGTACTACAAAGTGCAAAACATTTCACATTAAAGTTTTACCATTTTTTACTTTAAGGGATCTTAAGAGACATCACTCGACCAATGTAGTTGGGAAGGATTGAGATGGTTGGAAAGTGAAATAAAACATCCAATGGTGTCTAATAGCCCAATATAATTCATGGTCATTATAGGTTTGGTTCCATGAGGATTTGATTGCAAAATATCACTGTCAACACTCTAACATTGAGCTATTTTTTGTAGTATTGTATTCATTGTGACTATGATATAAATGTTGGGATTTGGGATGAAATGGGATAAAAAAATTATATGGACTTGATGCTGAGATGCTAGTTTAGAAAATAAAATCTCATGTTTCATGGATTGTAAAAACTTTCTCATCAAAACTTAACTATTTTCTACTCTCAAGAATATTAAAAGACATTTCCTAACTAATCTTGTTGAGAAGAAAAATAATGTCTGGGTAGAAAAATGTTTCCTCCAATAGTGACTACCAAAAACTTTAGACATGTCTAAATTGTCAATATAGAGACTGTATGCTACCTCTTTATCATAATAGTGACTAGATGATTCATTTCATGAATCTTTATGTGATATAAACCATATATATTTATATTATTTTATCGATATTAACTAATAAGTAAATGGTATAGTATATGTTTCAAAGAGTATGAAGAGATATAGTCCCTTATATAGTGCCTACATTCAAATTGGCCCATATGATGAGAGATAGGTAATTATTCTTATGGTGGTATAGTTAAGGGTTATAATGTTAATTTAATAGAATTGTCATACATTTCATAAACTAAATCACCTCCCCCTATATATGGATATATAATTTATATGACACTGCAAAAAAAAGAGGAAGCTTGGGGAGTAAAATGAGTATAAGGATTTAGTGTTTGATAAATGAATGGGTGGTTATATGTTTAATATTCTCACTTAAATAATGGGATATTGTTCCACATTTCTAGATAGTGCATAATGGGTTCATAGTTGTAGAGTAGATGTGTCCCCCAAAAAAGGAAGAATATATTATTTTACTACATGTTTTTATAATAAAAATGCAATTTTGATTAAAAGAGATGAAACCAATCTAATGAACATTTACTTTTTCTTTATATACAAAATGGGAAATCAAGTATTTTTTTAGTATTACTTATTACGAAGATTAATTGGTGCAAAATCTAGTTAATTTTCAACATAGACATATTTGATATTAGGATGATTAGATATAAAATATATCTAACTATAAAAGAAACAAATTATATTAATTTAAAGGAGATCACAAAGTTCAATCTCAATATTCTATACAACGTCCCAATTGAGTACTACATCAAAACATAAAACATAAGAATTCAAAAACATCTTAATTATTAAGATTTTGACCCTCCTTTAAAAGGTTATTTGAATGTATATTTTTCACCTCGATATACGATATTTAAGATTTTGACACACTTATGAATAAATATGGGAAATACAAATAAATAGTGGATAAGGAATTATGGTTAGCTAAACAAGTCAAGATAAGACATGTGATCAACATAAATAATCACAACTACCATAGAATTAAATGAGTCTAAGAGGTTAGTTTCGTATACATAAATATTGATCTGGATGATCTCTTAGAGTAGATTTGACAAATATCAAGATTAAAAAAATCATTTCTAAAAAGTATATTTTAAGGAAGACTTGAACTTCGCTAATACAAAGGATCTTGGGATTTGATTGTTGACATGTCCTTCTGATCAAGAATTGTATCTTCGCTACATGTCAAACACAGTCAATAAATATGCCACATGGTATAAAATCTACACATAGCACTAATCAAATCCATCACAAATGGACAAAATTTGCCATTATGTTGTTTTATAATACAAAGGATCTCGATGGACGTCAAACCCACAGGGTATTTTGTTTTTAATCATGATCTCAGGTCTAAGTGGTAGGTCATGGGAGAAGTCTTAAAGTCAGAGAGACATGTAGCAAAGATACAATTCTTGATCAAAAGGACATGTGGAGGATTTCAAGATATCCACATTGTATTTGAGTCCGGTAGACTCCAAACCCGTATAATAAGGAAAAATTTAGTGGATTTAAAAAATGTCTCGTTCAATACAACCAATGAAAGATGAACGTGTGGAAAGGTGTAATGCCCCATTTTATGTTACCCCAGTTCTCATTTCGGTGACCCTGTTTCTAGGAGTTGAACGTTTGTGTGAGTTTCCATTGAACATTAGTTTCCTTCAACCTTGTTACAGAGAAGGACTAACATCCTCCCTCTTTGTCTTGCCTTCTCGTGTCGTTGTTGATGCTTCTAGTTGCAGGCCTCCGTAGTGTCCTTTATCGTATTAAAGGTAAATCGTGTTATCATTTTGTCGAGCTTAACTATTGTTAATATGATTAATAACTATTTAAAGTTGTAAAAACAATAATAAGAATGATAATAATCATATTATTATTTAGTTGTCGATTAAAGATTATTTTACTGTAGCATCGATTTTCATTAATGTTATTATTAACTACCTTTAAGATTTTATTATTATTATTTTATTCTTGATCACTCTCGTGCCCGAGCCTCGATTTGTGTAAAGAAGAGGATCCCCTATTGTTTCTTCATGGTTGGTCATTGCCCTGTGTTCATTTTTGAAACTTCTACCACTATTTTTCCCCCTTTGGTTGACCAGACCTACTTGTGTACTTGTTGTATTTGTCTAATTAAAGGT
Source organism: Taxus chinensis (assembly GCA_019776745.2). Taxonomy (NCBI): domain Eukaryota; kingdom Viridiplantae; phylum Streptophyta; class Pinopsida; order Cupressales; family Taxaceae; genus Taxus; species Taxus chinensis. The sequence continues at coordinate 103,518,523 of CM034146.1, forward strand.
GAATTGATATTAATACTAACTTGGCTGACCAAGTCTCCTATGGTACCTTATTTTATAACTAATTTAATGATAAAATTTGGATTCTTCCACCCACGTTGGCCACTTTTGTTGGCATCCCACTATTTCATGGAAATACGTTTTATTTTGAAATCTGGTCTCCGCCTTTCCCTTATTTATTGTTCACCAAATTTTTCTCTGACAATTATGGTGGATCTGCAAACGACAACTTAGACCTGGACGCTTGTTATGTATTAAATTTTTTATTTTATTAATTTCTTCTCTTTCCTTGTTGATTCTCCCTCTTTTTCTTTCATCCCTCTCTGAGCGCTGGCATTTGGAACTTTGGAAAAGACTTGTTTGGTGGAAGCTGAGACATTGGGTTTGATTATTTTCTCCTTGATGCTCTGGCATATACCCTTTCTTGTTCCAAATTTCTTTTGTCTTTGAAGGTGTGTTTTCCTAGCATGGGTGATTTGAGCAAGCCATTTTGTAGATCCATGTTTGTGCTTATCCTGAAATCACGGAATTTCTTGGAGACCACATCTCTTTGAGTATCTTGTCAATAGTTTCCACACCTTGTGTATACCTCCACATTTGTATTCACATTCCCCCTCTGGTTCCTATGACTTCTATTGTCAAAAATATGTCCCTTTGTGCTTTGATGGATGTCCTTGTTCCTGCGCTTGTGTCCCATTTTTGACACAAGATGGGAGGATGGCTACAAGGTTGTGGGGTCTGGTCATTAGTTGGCTTTGACCTTGTTACAGAGAAGGATTAGCATCCTCCCTCTTCATCTTGCTTTCTCATGTCGTTGTTGATGCTTCTAGTTGCGGGCCTCCATAGCGTCCTTTATCTTATTAAAGGAAAATCATGTTATCATTTTATCGAGATTTCCTATTGGTCGTTATTAATATGATTAATAATTATTTTAAGTTGTAAAAACAATAATAATAAAGATAATAATCTTATTATTATTTAATTGTTGATTAAGGATTATTTTATTTTAGCGTCGATTTTCATGAAGGTTATTATTAATTACCTTTAAGATTCTTTTAAAATTATTTTATTCTTGATTTCTCTTGTTCCTGAGCCTCGATTCGTGCAAAGGAGAGGATACCATGTTGTGTCATCGTGGTTGGTCATTGTCCTGTGTTTGCTTTTAAAAATTCTACCACTATTTTTCCCCCTTGGTCAACTAGACCTACTTGTGTACTTGTTCTATTGGTTTAATTAAAGATGAATTGATATTACTACCACCTTGGCCGACCATGTATCCTCTCCTAACTTATTTTATAACTAATTTAATGATAAAATTTGGATGCTTTCACCCATGTTGGCCACTTTTGTTGGCATCCCACCATTTCATGGAAATGAATTTTGTTTTGAAATCTGGTCACCACCTTTCCCTTATTTATTGTTCACCAAATTTTGCTCTGACCATTATGGTGGATTTGCAAATGAAAACCTTAGACCTGAGCCACTTACTATGTATTAATTGTTCTATTTATTTATTTATTTCTTCTCTTTCCTTGTCGATTCTCCCTATTTTTCTTTCATTCCTCCCTGGGCACCTGCAACTAGAAATTTGGTGAAGCCTTGTCTGGTAGAAGATGAGACGTTGGGTCTGATTATTATCTCCTTAGATGCTCAAGTGGATGCCCTTTCCTTTTCCAAAGTTCTATTGTCTTTAGTTGCGTGTTTTCCTGGCATGGGTGATTTGAGCAGGCCATTATTTTGCTGATCCATATTTGTGCTCATCTTGAAATCATGACATTTCCTGGAGACGACATCTCTTTGAGGCACTTTTCAGCAGTTTCCATGCCTTGTGTATACCTCCACATTTTCATTCACATCCCCCTCTTGCTCCTGTGACTTTTGTTGCCAAAAATCTGTCCCTTTATGCTTTGATGGATGTCCCTGTTCCTTCTCTTGCATCCCCTTTTTGATGTAGGATGGGAGGATGGTTATAAGGTTGTGGGGTCTGGTTTTTTTTGTCCCTTGCCTCTCACGTTTTTTTTGGACCCCTTCATTAAACTCATTTTTGTATTTATAGTGCAATCTAGCAGCCTTTGAGGCCACATATCCTTTTTTTGTGGATGCAACTCGTGGGTTAGAGCCCCTTCCTGTGCCAAAAATGTGAGTCGTGGTCTGTGCTTTGATGCCAACAAGTAGATTAGAGCAAGACTCCATATGTTTTGACAGTGAGGGACTGGTGGAAGTTTCTTCTTTTTTAGAATCTTATCAAGCATGATAATTTCTTCTTATTTGTCTACTATGCTAACATTAACCATAACATGAAAGGAATTTTATTTTATTTACTGAAGTGATTATTGCTTGGATTTATTTGTGGTTTTTTCTATTGATTATCACTTTTTAGCTATGTTTTAGTTTCTATCATATGTTAGTTGTTTCTTAGGATGATTCCTTGCTAGATTTGGTTCTGCTAATGGTCTTGGCACTTAATATTTTACTTACTCTTGCTACTGCCTGTATGCCAATGGTTGCTTGGATTCATAACCCCTTCTCCTATTAGTATACTATTAAATAAATTATTGGAATAATGGTTTTATATTCTTTTGGGATTTTATCTGAGAAACGTGAAAACTGAATTCTCTAAATCATTAACTTATTTTCGTGAGTATATATATAGTCTTGATTTGTTCTTCATTTTATGAAATATTATGTGGTTAAAATGGTTATTGTCTGATGAAGACTGATCAATCCTTGGGATTCAGATAATGACTTGCATGTATTTAGTTTTCAACATGCTGTATTTTATTTTTATGGGCTTGATTAGAATAGACTTGGATTTTACTTCTATAAATGTTGGTTTTCAAACTCTTGTGGAGGACCATTGTGTTGACCTAAATCCTTGTTTGGAAAACTCTTTGAAGTGTTTTGGATACTAGAAGATTTTATTAGACCCTTTAGGAAGGAATATACATTAGGAATATTTGTTCTTGAGACTTGGCTTTCTTGGGTTTTGTAACAACCCCATTAGGCTACATGTTTTGAATGTTGTTTTTCTTGCTTCATGTTACTATCGGAGGTATAAGACCTAATTGTTGTGTATATCCGTTGATCTGCATAATAGGTTGGTTTTCCTAGCTAGTGGGTGACACTTTTTACACCAATTGTTTGGATTTCTAATGGATTTTCACTTTTATATAAGTCTAAATAGGTTTTGGGAAACTCATATGTTAATATTGGCCCTGTGATAGGGGTTTTTACAATCGTTTGACATTAACAATTCCATTTGAAAAAATTGTTTATTTGAATTTAGTTTAGTGTTTGACTCAACTAGAAAAATAACAAGTATACGATAGTATAAACCTCATGGGATCATTTTTTGAAGGTTATGACTTTGTGTGTGTAAACATGACTAAGGAAAGTTTAACCTTGTTTAAGATTTGGTTATTTGATATATTCCTGATTGGGAGATGGAGGTACCTAAGAGTAGCGAGATAAAAGAATATGCTACTATTCAAATGAAATAAGATGGAGGGTTTTAATTGTTTAATATATGGATTTGTGTTTCAGTTGTTTAAGGTACTTGTCTCAAACAAGGGTGTTGGAATAGATTAAGGAAGCTTAGGATTTTTGGTTATCTAATGGGGGAGATATGACTAAGTGCAATTCGTGTAACATCGCCACACTGGTTCCTTTGGGATGACTTGCTTAAATTTTATTGATATAGGTTCAAGGGTAATTAAATTGATTGGTTTGTAATTTAGATATTGATAAGACAATGGCATTAGATTTATTTTAATTGTTTGATTTACCCAATATGGGTTATTCCTTTTATCATACTTTTGACTGTTGTACATAGCATGGTAAGATGATATTATTTTGAATTTTTATTTTAAATCTTACTCCATATGTTCCTTTCATGAAATTAGGTATAGGCATGCTGTGGGGTAGATTTTATTTGGAAGGGGAAACTAGTGGGTAATATGCCATGTTGAAGTTCTAACTTTAAATCTATTATATCATATGGCTTATTTAAGGAAAACTTGATTGATTTTTGAGTATTGGGGTTTCAGTCATGTAATACATACAATTACATCATTGACATCCCAATACACTCACAACTATGTTTCGAACTCACTCGGTCATTGACCCCTACTAGAATGATGGATAGACTTTTGGTTGTTTTAGGAACAATGTTCATAACGGTTTTTCATGGCTTCATTCTTGTGTTAAAATAGTAAATCTTCTGGAATGATTAAATAAGTTCTAGAGGTTTAGAGCTTAAAACTATTTCATTAAATAGAAGGTTCATTTTATTATATTTTTAATGGTAGCATACTATTCCTATGAGAAGTATTTATCATGTTAAGTTCTTGCGAACTAACTTAGGCTATAATTGTGTAGATGGCCTTTGTGGCTAGAAAAGCGAGAGTTGCATCAGTGATTCTTCCAATGTGCTTTATTTTGTTGAGAGAATCTAAATTTTTGTTTGTTTGGAAAGTTTGAAGGGCCCAGTTTGTACTATGGGAAATGCTATCGCATGTGTCTAAAAATGGAACTTGTAAATAATATACCCAGATCACAACTTTGTTTGAGTAATTAATTATAGTATAATAGATTTTAAAGATAGATTTTCTTGGATATGAGAAATATTATTACATTTTTGTTTTCAAGACAAATTTCATTAGAATCCTTCGCCATCTTTAGGTTTTTATTTCGTGTTGGATAAAATATGTAACCATGTATAGTTTCACAAAAACAGTAATGGTATACATATCTTTGAGTTAAATTTTTTTTGTAGTGACTCCCTCTAGGCCATGGCATAAGTGTAAACCTAGGCATAATTAAGGTGGGTTAGTAATCCTTAT